>BSBK01001639.1:0-600000 GCA_027943335.1 Chamaecyparis obtusa | reverse complement strand
TATAAAGTTTCTATGCACTTTTTAAGGTCCCTTTTTTTGGATTTTCCTTCTCTATAATGAAGTACATCTTCTCCTGAGGGGTACCATTAGGGTGAGGGAAAACATTAGGGTGGGGAACAAATCCATTGATAAAATTGAGTTAGAATGTGGGGAATTGGAAAGAATTAGAGGGGTGGAATAAGGTAGGAAAGAGGTCTTCAAATAGGACTTCTAAAGTTGGTAAAAACATGTAGAGGCTCCCTTTCTAGGATTTGTGTCCACTATAAAATATATATATCCTCCCTGAAAGGGGAAGAAGATAATTTTAGTGACATCTTCTTTTTTGGTTGGTCGGTATTACCCTAATACATGGGAAAAAATTTCTATCACATTAATAGGCTAAAGAGTAAGGTCATTGGGTGGATCCTAAAGCTACAATTATGTCCAAGACATTGAGCTATCTTGAAGTTTCAATAATGATAGATCCCTAAGTCCATAACATCTATAGAAAATTGGTATCAATTATGACATTACATCAAACATAAGAGTGACATGTCATTTATCCATCATGGATGAGTGCGCATGCTCTTAGCTCTAAGATTATAAGACTTAATTATTAAAAAAGATGTATCAAGTACCATGTAATATTTTAATTCATTATTAATATGTAATTCATTGTTGTGGTTTAATAGTGTTGTTTTTCTTCATTATTCATTTGTAGTAGAGAATCATTGTTATTTTTCATATTTGTGTAATTTTGGAAGTTATTCTACTTCAACCTACTGAAACCCTTGTGTGTGTGTGTGATTGTGTGTGTCTGTGCATGCACGTGCGCATGCACACGTGTGTGTTTATTATATTACTTTAACTCTAAGCAATCTAATCCTTTTCTTAAAAATATTTAGAAAGAAAAATGAAAATGTACACCATGAAAATCACATAGATTAAATCAACAAAGATTTCTTATGAATTTCAAAAAAATTGAAAATTGTATAGAATATCAATGGAGATAAACATGATAGCTAAGATAAATGCTTAAAAAAATTGATGTGTCTTCTGATAAAATACATCATAAAGTTGGTATAAAAATTTAAAAATATATAATCATTAAAGTTAGTATGTTTTATTAATAATAACTAACTTACATTATGATTTCATTTAAATCCAAAACCATCACAAGATAAACCAAAAAACTTTTGTCATCTGCTACAACCTTGACCACCATCATTTTTCCAAATAGATATAAAAAAAATATTCTAAATATCCCCCAAAAATATCCATGTACACTAAAACAAGAAGTGTTTATCCACCCTTCTATTGCTCATGTTTGGATGTCGCGGTGAACTCTGCATCTTCCCTCTTATTCTTGGAAATCTTGGACCATGTATGATGACCTCATTTACACTTTGGTTCAAATTTCATCTGAACCATACTCTCTAGCTTTGGCTCCTCCCTTTGCCAAGCTCTTGCCTCCTATACTCTAAAATGGTCTTTTATCCCATTCAAACCAATTTTGTAGTTGCACACTTCTCTTCCTTATCACTCGAATCACTCCAAATGAAGATCAAATGAAAGGGGGGATGAATTCCCCCACATGCAACCAATTTCCACGCGAGGTTAGAAAACCCTCCCCTGGCCTTGCAACATGGTGATGGAAGATACCAAAACCCCACACCACTCATCTTGAATGCACTAGTTCATAATCTAGTGAGCATTTTCCTTGGTGCCCAACTCAAGGCATCATGCCAAAATAAAAGATACAATAAATACAATATATATATATATATATATATATATATATATATATATATATATATATATATATATATATATATATATATATATATATATATATATATATATATATATATATATATATATATATATATATATATATATATATATATATATATATATATATATATATATATATACTCAACCTTTTGAAATTCATCCCCCAAAAATAATGCTCACTGTGTTAATGAAGCCGACATCTTCAAATTTGAGAAGATGCTCCAGCCCTTCTTCCAAGACTTTTCCCCATAAGGAAACCATATGTTTTAGGGTTTGCAAGGATAAATTAGCTTGCATTTTTAGTCCCTATTATTTCTTCAAAAATGAAATATTTTTAGTACAATGATATTGTGTTTTTCTTACAATTCATAACACAAATTGAAACTTAAAGAGCGAGTAAATGCATCCTCAATAATGATTTAAACATACTATGCCACTCTCCACCTCACACCAAAGAAAATTATCAATGTGAGGCAATTAATTCTCTATAGTATGTCTCATTGTATCATCTATTCAAGCTACTACATCTCTCAAATGTCATCCTTGTAGATCTTTTCATTCCTCCTGACCAACCCCTTGAAATGTGAAACATTTTTGAGTGGATAGATCAAATTACATGTTACATACTGGCATGGTGGCACCATGTGACAACTATCATGTTGGAAAAGCCTCTAAGGTGGGTCCCTTTTTTCAATTCATGAGATACACCATTGTAGGTACATTGATCTTATGAAACTATGAAATCAATGTGAATCATTGATCAAATCAATGTAGATGAAGACTTAACTACTTGTCGTGCCATAGTGCTCCAATCAAAGGTGTGATTTATGCTTGAGCTGGCATGATTTATACTTGAGCTCATGTAATTTATGTTGAGATAGCTAATGAATGGCCAATAGTTTGATTTTGTTGGAAGCTTATTTCACACATATGCAAAATTGCAAAAATGCAAATTGGGGATACTTTTTTTGCAATACAACTCTTCCTTATACCTTAGAAAATAATAATAAATTTAATAGTCACATCAAAAATAGTATCGAGACTGCATCAAGTAAATAGAAATCACATCAAGTACAATTTTGTTGTATCACTACTCTCAAGGTGGTATTGGTACCATGATTGCTTCCATAAAGTTGCAATATAAAATCCTTGTGCAATACCATAGAAAGATGACACATGGCTAGATTAATTAATTTAGTTGACATTGTATCTACATAACCTCATGTCATTTATGCTAACTTGTGCAAATTAGTTGTCCTCGTCACTAGCTTACTATGGCTTAAAGTTTTAAAAAATCAAATTTAATATACTTAAATTAGATATTGTACAAATTTACTAAATCAAAGTAATTGGATTAATGCAAGAAAATATTTCATTTTTTATTACACACATGTGAGCTTAATGGTTTTTGGATTTAAAGTCTCAAGATTTCATTTTCCAAATCAAGTAAAAATAGATGGAGTTTCATGTTTTTATCTAGGAAACAATCATGAACATGCACATAAGGTTGACATCATATTTGAGGCAAATGGTATTCTTAGGAAGAGTTTCAGGCATATGCCTTAGATGCATTTTTACCATTGACATAGACTTGGTCATAAGAGAAATAAAATGGATCCTTGGGGATGATTTTATTGTTTCTAAAACTAGATGTAGAGTTAAAAAAATGTGGAATCTTTCTTTGTAACATCTCTCCTTGACTTGGGAGAGTACAAGGATATAATATTAAAATTAATCAAGCTAATGATAAAAGTGGACCTTTTAGGTGGCCTAGATGATGTAGTAGAGGTAACCTAGCTTGGTCTTGGGGTTCCTTTACTCTAAGATATTGAAATATATCTTGAGACCCAGACTCCAATGAACTAGTATCGATTATTAGGATGTTTTAGGAAAACTACCTTAACTATGCATCACACCAAAATATGTAAGGAATGTCGCTTCTTGAAGATCCTATTCATGTTTGAGTCTATCAAAAATATGTCGTGGATTAAGGAATTCATGGCTCAAGTTGTTGTGCAAAAGGAGGACATATCTAAGATGTCTTAATGTCCTTTAAATGTTTCTTTCTCATTTTCTTTTGTTCAATGGTCACTCGCTTACTCTTTCACTCTCCCTATCTATGTTAATGCTTACAAATTTTGTCAATTTTCTCTATTTTTGTCATTTTTTTCATTTTTGAAAATTTGAATCTATTCACTATGGGTAATATTGTAAAGTCACAACTGCTTTGTATTTTGTAAACATCAAGAAACAAAATAAAATACTAAACATTTGAATTATCATTTTGACAATCTATTTATGTTTAAATTATTTGAAAATCTAAAAACATAAATCTAATCTTTCAAATGCATGAAGTTGAAGAAAAGTTTCATTTGCTTCATTTCTAAAGCTTCAAAACACGTTATTATAAGAAAATATATTATAATTTATTTTTAGAGTGTTTAAATACATGTTAAACTAATATAGTTATAAAAATGTTGGTTTTGGTTCTAAAGGCTTTCAAATTAATCTCATCACCAGAAATAAAAATTCCTCAAGGAAATATTTATTATCCTTTATCATTTGATATGTTTACCAACAAAAATATTATAGTTTTTATATTTATATAATTCACCATTAAAATGATTTTATTTGTTTAATATGAAAGAATAATTTGCCAAGAAAAACTTTATAGTTTTGTGTATTAATATTCTTCTGCTAATAAAATTACTTCATTTGATTTATATGTTACATAAATTTCCAATAAAAAATATCATTTTCATCTTAGAAAGCGTCCAAATTACCAGAAATATTATTAGATTTGTTTGAATACAAGCCAAAATTGCCAAAAATATTATTTTTCTCATGTACATGAAATACAAATATTCATCAACATTTTCCACAAATTTTAGGCAATTGCAAATGATTTTCCAACCACATTAATATTATGTTTCCACATGAATTGAAAATTCACCAATATAAAATTATATGCATGATTCCTACAAGTAAAAAAGAATCGCTAATATTTTCCTACTTTTGGGGGGAAGGGGGTTCTTAAAGTTACCCCTACTTAATTTTAAGGGAAACCCTATACTTGAGAGAGCTTGATTTAGATTTGTACTGGGTTGGGTGTCCTCTCATGAATTTATGAGACTTCGGCTAAATGAGCATCACCTAGATGCATTGAATGCTAATGGATTATTTATCCTCATAAGACACGTAAACCTATGAAATGATATAAAATGTGGGTCAATATAGACTATCATTAAACCATATCATCCAAAAACACCATATCACATACTTGGATGTATACCAAAAATATTGGCAATTGATTCATGATGAGTAATTCCTATGACATAACAATTGCTAAATATTTACAAATAGGGTAGTAAGCTAGGTGTACATTTTTAGCTAGCATGAAATACATGTTTAATTGTTCATAATAAAGTTGTGTACTAGGATGGGTGATTTGTATTTTAAATTCTTAATATCTCACTAATATTTGGGAATGTAATGGGAATTATTTGGAACATTTATATTCTCTTAAGAGATTGGTTTTTATGATATTCTACTTATGAAATGTGGCTCAAATAATAGGCTTAAAGTATGGAGAAAATATGACTTTTGTGTCTATTTGTAATTCACTGATAAATAAAGAATGCTTGGAGTTATTAGGAGAAAATCTTTAAGATGACATATTTGATTAATTATTTATCATAAATGAAAGGTTCGTAAGTATTTCTCAAGTTGATTTGACTACTTTTTCTTGAGGCCCATATTTGATTTCAATTATAAAAATTGCAAACCATTCAATTGAATTAATATTTAGGGATTCCTCTTTGAACTAGGAAAATTAATAATGGAAAAAGATCCACATGTTATGGGTGGAAATGTAGGATCAAAGCACTAATAATATCAGTTTCAAATAAAAATATATTTTATTTACTAGGAAGTGAACTTTTTTCTTTATAACTATTATGATAAACCTTTTGTGATGAAATAGATGATTACTTCTCAAAAATTAAATTTTCTTTAGTAGTGTCTAAGTCAATCTACATAGTTACTTTTTCTTTATGGCCATGTACTTGTTTTTATTTTATAAAATTAAAATTATTTAATTGATCTTTGATTGTTTTTTAGAACTTTTTTAACTTTTCAAATGTGCAAACAACCACTTGATTGAAACTTAAAATTTTAATAAAAATACCTAACATAATATTATCAAACCCTATAGAAATACAATGATTATCCCTAAACCAAGTTTTGATTAAGTAAAAATAGGTTTTGAAAGGACTTGAAACCTTGTACAAAGAGAAAAGAAAGATAGAGCAATGAAAGATCATAAAAACCAACTGTGGAACACCAGCAAACAAACCAAAGGAACTAACCATAGTTCCATCCAAGTGGACCAAAAACCAGCCCAGCTAACCACAAAAAAAGATAATCAAGATTTACATTTTGGTCCATCCTTATGAGAATGTAAAGACATATCAAATGAAGGTTTGGAGGATTTGACTTTTTTCCCTTTAACTGATGTCCATCCATCCTCCACCTTCTCAATAGCCTTCTGCCAATCCAAAGATAAACCGGAAGAGCCCATTATAGGGAAAGCAACATCAGCATCCACAAAAGGTATGGGGATAGCACCACAATCAAACCCCAAAACCCTCCCAGGAAAAACATGGGCAACAAAACCCACAACATCGGAAGATAAGAAAATTGCACCAGAGACATCATCAATAGCAGCATCAAAAATAGAAACATCAGCAACAAGGACAACATTCTGAGCAACAACCGCATCAAGGACAGCATCTGTAACAACAAAGATAGCTTCAAAAGCACCAGCCACAGTATGATTAGTCTAAGGAGAGCAAGCAGCCACACCCCTATCCTTGGAGACTTTTTGAACCGTATAATGATGATCAGAAACCCCCAACCACCAAGAAGGCCATTTCTTCGATCTAATCTTAACAGATGAACACGTTGCAGCAAGGTGTCCAGTCATGTGACATTTCCTGCATCTAAAAGGAATACCATCATAATCTAGATTCTGGGTCTAGGTTCCGATTGAAGAAGCCAAAGTTATCTTCTCAAGGAGACCCAAAGAAACATCAACTTCCACAAGAATACAAGCATACGTTGTCTTAAAAACATCAGAGGAATATGAATCAACCATCTGGAAATCCCCAATGGCCTCCCCCACAGCTTCCAAAACTGAGTCTAGCCAAAGATGTAGGGGAAGATTCGGCAATCTTTACCCAAACGGGTATTTTATTAAAGGATTCAGAAAGAGGATCAAACCCATGATACCAGGGTTTGGCCATCAGGGGAAAACGCTCCTCCCAAGAGAAACAACTATTACACAAGATAGTATTCCTATCTGCAACATTTTCAAATTTCACAATAAAAAAACCCCTTGCCACAGGATAAATTTGAACTATATCGGTTATAATGGGCTCCCAATGTTTGGATATCCAAGCATGTAAATCTGGAAGAGAGGGCCAAAAACCCCTCAAACGAAAAATAGTAGCAGTAGAGGAGAAATCCTCCATAGTTTTGGAGATCTCTTCAACAATATCAATATCCAGATTAATCAAAATGGGTTTACCTACAGAAACAGGCTGCACCGAAGGATGGGAACCCCCTCTCCCAGCAGAGGCAGGACCATAAATCCCAGCTTCAAACGCAACCACATCTGCATAAGAGATCATGAATCCTGAAAGCACCATCTGGGAAAACCCAGGCAGAGACCCAGATAAAGAAGCTCCCAACTGAGACAACCCAGAACCACCAGACACTGCAGGAGCAGGAGCAGGGGTACCAGCAGAACGCATAATAGAAGACCGTGCATCCAGAGCACCAGCAACACGGCCCAGTGCAGACACAAGGTCTTGAGCGGGAGAAGTTTGAACGCCATGAGCAGGAGTGAAAAAAAAATTATCCCTAAACCAAGTTATGTAAAGATTAAAAAAAATTGGTAGGTATTTAAGACCCTAATACGAGCTATAGTGAGATATCAAGTATATAATTTAACCAAGGTTATTATTGAGTAAAAACAATTAAAAGTCTATGTGATCAAATAAAATCTCAATAATATATGTAATTTTCTAAGTTCACTACAACATACTCATATTGATAATGTCTTTCACATTAATTCTCCTAATTATATTCATATTATATTGTTATGAATAAAATTGCTTCCTATATAATTCCATATGACGTATTCCTAAAATTCCACCCTTAATAATTTGTGGCCCCCTTTTTTCATAATTAAATTGTGCCATGGATCGATAGATAATAGATGAAACATTTAATTATTTTTCTACTTTATAGATTTAATTAATCAATAGAAATATTCATGTCTATCTTAAACAATAATTTATTTAATAAACCTTTACAATTGTATGTATGTACGTATTTATGCATGTTGGTACTTGTATTGTAAGTATGTATATGCATGTGTGTACACACATGTGTGTATATATATGTGTGTGTGTGTGTGTGTACATACATACATACATACATATATATATATATGCATGCACACATATAAGTACATATGTATATGTGCATGTATATATGTATGCATGTATATATGTATGCATGTATATATGTAGAGGTGTATTTGCGCATGCGTGTTTGTGTATGTGTGCGGATGTGTGTACACATAGATATAGACAAATAGACATAGGCATAGACATAAACATAGACATAGAAATAAACATCTACATATACATATGAGAATATTATACATAAAATGTTGGTAGGTAACTACAAACATAAATAATTGATACTATAATTAGAATATGCTAACTATTTGCATGTTTTAATATAATTTTATTGGTGATGTTGATATATTTTTTAAAATACACTCTCATTAACTTGATGTTGTACCAATTATTATTTTTAAATATCTAAGTATAATATTTTTTATAAAAACATTATACTATTGATATGATCTAAGCTCTCTAATAAAATATACTTATATATAATAAAAATTGACATAAATTTAACTCTTAATCTATACTTATACTATACCCACATTTGTTACAAATCTTTTATAAATTAACAACCACATCTTTCATAGAAATTATGTGACAAAAACACATAAAATATTTAAAATCTCAATATTAAATTAAGATCTCGATACCATTTATTTTTCTCTTTCCTATTTTCTTAATAATATAGACTACAATCTCTTGGTAAAAGTTGGAGCAAGTATAGACTTTATAACTACCCAACAACATATCTCATAGAATTAATCTAAGCCAAAAACACATAAAATATTCAAAATCTCTAATATTAAATTAAGATTTTGATACCATTTTATTTTTGTCTTTTCTACTAGCCTAACAATTCAGGCTAAATTCTCTTAGTAAAAGCTGGAGCAAGTATAGACTTTATTACTTCCCAACCATATATCTCATAGAAATAATCTGACCAAAATACATAAAATATTCAAAATCTCAAATATTTAATAAAATTCCAAATATACTCTATCCCATTATCCTTAACAATGTGGGCTAAAAACTATGGTAATAGTTGTTACAAATCTGTGTCAATTCTCTACCACAAATCTCAGAGAATATGTATGTGGCCAAGTTGCATCATAAAGTGCTCACAAGTTATAATATTGTCATGTGCACAACTGTTTTGGCTGTGGGGGAGGGAAAAGAGAAAAAATCTCAAGTGTTCTGATACAGCTAACCATGAGAACTTGATTGAAGGACAAGGCAATGTATGTGAGAGTGCCCCCCTGTATGGCGACTGTGTTAAAAAGGAACAAGCCATGGGACCCATTTTATGGAGCTGCTGGGGCATGGATGAAGAACTAAGATAACGAATAATAATAATAAGTTGCTACAGTATAGTATTGCGTATGCTCTCCGATTGTGCGCTTTGCATAAAGTCGAAGTGAAAAGACTAGGGAAAGCATCTTTCCTATTCGTAATGCACACCATTTCTGCACTGTTGAATGCCAATAAACGATTATATATCAACCCCAGATCAACCCATTTTTCCCAACTCACCGCGCTTGCTCTGCTAAGTTTTCCTGCCTGCTTGCTTTGGTGTGGGCAGAGCAAATCATTTCACAACTTTCTTGTACTGCTGCTTGATCATCATCATCATCATCACAAGTAAGAAGTCTGATAATTTATAGTATGTTTCTTTCTTTTTGGCAAAGCTTGGATTTTGATTCTGACCACTACAAATCTCATTCATTCTTACAGTATAGATGGTTACTGATGGAACTCTTTTTTTTAGGTAGTTTGAGGTTTTTTGGGTGTAGATTATCATATTGGTTGATGGTGGCATCATCATTGAGTTTTTATTGCTGGGTATTAGTGGATGCTCACATGAGATCACCTGCTTGTTGTTTTCCTTCTCTCTGCAGTGTTGTTTGTGATAGATGTATACTTTGTGTATTGATGGGAACATGTCAGATATACAATTCATATATTCATGACATGGTAGGAAAAATATGTGATTATAAGCAGGTTTGGCTATATGACGGCTGCGGCCAGACTTATCAGGTCAAGCACTGTGATTTATCTAATCAGAACAAGCACTCTAATATATAATATGTGGTTTCCTTTGCAGAGCATTTGTATAATGGTTTTTAGATGGGGATTATATTGACTGTGATACCAGATGGTGTCGTTACGTAACTTTTGTTGTTCTTGCATGAAAATACAGAACGACCATCTTTCAGATCGTTTTGATTAGTTGAATTGTGTGTTGTTGTGGAAATCTGGCAGGCTTTATAAATTAATTCTATTGGATTTCTACAATTCTTGATGATATGGTAAGCAGTTTGCAGTTTTGGGTTTTGATTGTGTACAAGAATGTTTTATAATCGATATTTTGAATCACATTCTATGATCTATCATCAAGATAAATTGAGATTTCAGTAATAAATCCGCACCCTCTTGGGTACAATTTTGTTGTTTTGACTTACTACAGGTGCATGTGTAAGAACATACAGGTGCATGTGTAAAAACATATCAGTTTGCTTGTTGTCTCGCACATTATCTTATCCAAAGCTATCCTCCATGGATTCAGTGCAGGTTTCTCGATCGTCCAGGACTACATCCAAGTTTATGGCTTAGAAATATTGAATTGGGTGTTTTATATTCCGAAATGGGTTGTGATCTATCTCTTGGGAGCTACAATGGGTCATTTTAAAATTATTCTATCATGGTACAGGTGTTGTATCAGGTGGTGAAGAGGTGAGGTAGGATAGATATATCTGATTAAAATTAATCGGAAAGCTCACTGCAAACAATTGATCATAGCCAGTTGGGCCACCACTCTAGCCTGAGCAAATTTGATTGTTATTGTGAGTTTGCCACATTTAAGACCAGATTAGCCTTGGTATCGTATTCAGAGTTTAAGGAAGAGTTACAGCCTTCCATTTTTGAAAAGAATCCATAGCTCTTCCCGTCTTTGAAGGATGAGAATTCATTCTGCAAGCCATCAACTTTGCAGGATAATTCCAACGTTTATTCTTTCAGTACTGTCATTTTTCATGAATTTTGTCATTTCACCTTTGATAGACTTGAAATGGTTCATCTGAGAGTTGGGATTCATTAGATCAGAGGACCATGACAGGATGAAGGTGACTTATTGTCTTATCAGATTGCTTCTCAACTTGTCTTGTAGGTGAAGTAGTTTAAAAATCATCTTTTGCTTGCAAATTCAATACCCTTTGTCTCCTTATAATCTTAATATAGTAAACAACGATAAGCACAACATATAGGTTATAAATGGGCAAAGCACCTATGGAAAGTAATTAAACACCATAGAAATCTACCCATCCTGTTCTACCATATTGTAATATCAAAATCTCTGCTACAGAATACGACAAATAGGCTATATATGTAAACAGCCCACCTGATTATATATTTGTTTTGATGCAGATCCTCTAGAAAGCAAGAACAGGAAAAGAAAAGACAAAAAGCTAGTGAAAAATGAAAACGGAACGGCAAAACTCTAACAGTATGATGGACCAGATTACCAAATGTGGAATGGGAGAGTTTGTGCGTAACGGTTTTGCAAAGGTAACTTGGATCAATTCAAAAACCAAGAGAAGTTTTTCTTACAAGTACATATTCTCCCATGAATATAATATAGGTATCTATCATATCAGAGAAGGGAGTGCACCTTTTTTATTCAAATCTTACTAAAGAAGTAAGGTACAATGGTATGGTACAGGTGAAAGAGCATAAAGGTTTTGGGTTTAAAGTATCTCGAGGTGAAAGTGGAGAATCGGCATATGAAGGAAAGGAGCACTACACAAAGGATGGAACAATTGACAGGTTTGGGAGACCTGCCATTAAAAGCAAAACTGGAGGCTGGAGAGCTGCTGGTTTGGTTTTGGGTATATTTAATTCCTTCGCATTACTGTCTTCTTTATTAACAATAGTGGGTTACATCCTTTCGGTGATATAGATGCCCTTAATAAGGAATTTTCTTCTGATAATATGCTTTATAGCACCAAACAGAACATTCAAGAAACATATTGCCTTTAAAAATGCCATTTTTATTGTAATCAACAGATGGGTCTTATTTAATATCTTGTTTTTTGTGACAACACAGTAAATCAAGGACTTGCTACACTTGCATTCTTCGGAGTGGGTGTGAATCTTGTGCTATTCTTGACAAGGGTGCTGCAACAAAGCAATGCATCTGCAGCAAACGAAGTAAGCAAGTGGACTGGAACAGTTTATATCTTCTCTCTGGTTGGGGCATTTCTCAGTGATGCCTATTGGGGTCGATATAGAACATGTGCTGTGTTTCAGGTTATCTTTGTTGTGGTAAGTTTGTTTTTAATCCATGCTATAAAGTTTTATCTTAGAAGTGTCAAAATGCTACAGACGTCTCTGCTGTGGTCTAGGAAAACAAAAAAAAATTGTACATCTGTCATTAAACCCATCTTAAAATGACAGTAAATAACATTGGGCAGTAAGCACATAATCTGTGGATCTTGTTTTATTGCATAATGCATTCAATAGCTTAGAGATCGGTAGACTGGGGCTATGAGTCAATACAATTTTTTTGGTATACAACAACCCACTAAATCTGCTGTCTTTTTCTCTTTTATGAACAGGGTTTGGTGCTTTTGTCCTTAAGCTCATACCTATTCCTGCTCAAGCCATCTGGTTGTGGAGATGTCAATGCAACATGTCAAAAGGCATCCACTCTAGAGATTGGAGTGTTCTACATGGCCATTTATCTTGTAGCTCTGGGAAATGGTGGGTACCAACCTTCCATTGCAACATTTGGAGCAGATCAATTTGATGAAGAAGATCCCATTGAAGGAGCCTCAAAAGTAGCCTTCTTCAGCTGGTTCTACTTGGCTCTTAATCTGGGTTCCTTGTTCTCTAATACCATACTTGGCTACTTCGAAGACATTGGCAATTGGCCTTTTGGATTCTGGATGTCTGCAGGCTCTGCTACGTTGGCTTTGATCATATTCCTTGCAGGAACACCTTCTTACAGGCATTTTAGGGCTGGAGGTAACCCCATACCTCGTGTTGCTCAAGTTTTTGTTGCTGCATCCAAGAAATGGAACGTAAGGGCTCCCTCAGAAGGTGACAAGCTTTTTGAGATGGGAAAAGAAGAATCTGCAATGACAGGAAGGAAGATATTGCACAGCCAGGAATTCAGGTTTGTGATTATTACCAAAATCTTGTCACAGATTTGATATATGGACAAAAGACTCTAGTACAAAAACCCATAAGATAGGACAAGCTACACCATTTCTGATCGACTCATGTTTATCAAGGTTTTTAGAGGTATGTCGTATTGTCCTGTTGTGGTGTTGTTCTTATTATCAAGATTCAAATCTTATTGGGGACTGTTAATGATGGTTTAAATTGGGGATGAAAGGTACAATTCTATAGAGTATGTCTTAATAACCTGGTTGTTTCAAATTTCAATAGTTAATCATATACAATCAAATAGCATAAACTATTGATGGGGTGTTAACACTGGTCTAGTTTTCAAAATTTACTGTCATCTTCTTCTAATTCAGCACAGTAAGACAATTTACAATATCGAGTTCTACTGAAGTTTAAAGCAGTTAAGCTGTAAATGTTATAGCTCAATTGCAACTGTAATTTGGCATACACATAGATCCTGCTGTATTTTCAGTTTATCTTTGGCGAAAAGTTTCATTTTGGTTTAAGAGGTTGAGCTTAATTGATTAAAAATGCCTGGTTTTCATTGCGGAGATCTAAATTCAATTTTTCATAAGTTGTCTAATATGAAATTCTAAGTTGTCACTCTTGATCTTTCGTAATTGGCTGATTTTTATTGTGTTTTTTCATAGAAGGCTTGTCTACTCAAATGAGGAAGAGATTTGTAATCGATAGAGTTTGAAAAAAAGTTTCATTTCATTTCCTAAAATCTATATCTTTGACTACCAAAAATCTATTTATAGTTACTGATGACTAAAAAAACTGGTTCTATGTGCAGGTTTCTTGACAAAGCTGCAACTGAAACAGAGAGTGACCTAGCCTCAGCACAGCCTCACAATCCATGGAGGCTCTGCCCAGTAACTCAAGTGGAGGAGGTCAAGTGCATCTTGCGTATGCTACCCATCTGGCTATGCACAATTATCTATTCTGTGGTGTTCACTCAAATGGCCTCGTTGTTTGTAGAGCAGGGAGCTGCAATGAACACAGATGCAGGAGGCTTTCACATACCTCCTGCAGGCATGTCCATGTTTGACATCCTCAGTGTTGCAGCATGGATATTCATCTACAGAAGGCTTCTGGTCCCTCTTGCTTACAAAATCACAGGCAATCCAAAGGGTTTGACAGAGCTTCAAAGAATGGGTGTGGGGCTAATAATTGGCATGCTTGCCATGTTAGCAGCTGGTATGGTTGAGATATACAGATTGAAGTATGTTAGCCACCCAAATGGCCCAAGTTCTCTGAGCATCTTCTGGCAAATTCCTCAATATGCTCTCATCGGTGCCTCAGAGGTGTTCATGTATGTGGGTCAGCTTGAGTTCTTCAATGGGCAGGCACCAGATAGACTCAGAAGCTTTGGAAGTGCTCTCTGCATGTCATCTATATCCCTTGGCAATTATGTGAGCAGTATTCTGGTAACTATTGTAATGGACATCACAAAGAAGCAGAACAAGCCTGGTTGGATCCCAGGAAACCTTAACACTGGTCACATGGACCGTTTCTATTTCTTACTGGCAGTCCTCACAGCAGTGGATTTTGTTGCATATGTCATGTGTGCAAGATGGTACAGGTGTATCAATTTGTCTAAAGAGGGACATGAGGATGAGGAACTCCAGAAAATATAAAAAACTGTAACTGTATCAGTTTGTTGACAGTTGAGGTGTTTCATGAGGATCTTCTAATCTTTAAACACCCTGATTCTTCTAAGGTTGAAGCTATTACAGAGTGCAGCAGCTGTGGTGGATGTGACCATCATGGGTTATGGAACTTGCTTACTATAATAAGACAATGGATCTTGTCATGGGATTGCAGTACTAGTATTAGAGTGAAGTATAAAGAATATGTCAATAGTTGTGTTGTTGTCGTTGGGATATTTTTCTATTCAAATTGTAAAGTAGAACCGCGTTGTGTGGTGTGCTACACTCGGTTAAAAGACCCAAAATCTCCCTGTGTTGTGTGTAATACTGTCCACTATGTTTTCAATGAATCATCCTGGTATATTTATTTACTTTATTTCTATATTCTGTCCATTCTATCAAAAGGATTATGATCATCTCAGTAATTGTTTTTAATTGATCAAAGTTTCCAATGAGAGCACAAATAAAATAATACTGATAAACATTACCCAATATTGTTTTATTTGTGCTCTGTGTGCATGCTTTCATAAAAAGTGGCCTTCAATGGTTAAGAATAATACCCATTGGATTCCACTAAGCTATTCTGCTGAATCATTTTACATTATTTTAAATTCATAGAATTAATATATAGAAAGAGGCGTGTATGCCATGTGTCCATGGCGGTGAAAATTTGTTTGTATAATGAAAACGATGGCTTTTAAAGTTACTGCTCCACTTTTAAGTATTCTGATCTTCGGGGTTTTGATAAATCAACATGAAAGGAAGTGACATTTTGAAATAAAAATTTTAAAATATTTATTAGACAAGTTTTTGTCTTACTAGTTTAAGGAATGTTATTAAAAGTTTAAGAATAATTTTAATTTTACTGTATAATATTTAAATATATGTAATCGGAGTTATGAATCTGTGAGGCTACAAATCAGACCTCATCTCCAATAAAATTTAAATCTTAATGACAAGAACAACAACACAACAATTTAACCATCACAACATGTTAACATTGGCTGTATAAATATATTAAGTTAGATTATTTTAAATAATGAAAATAAATCTAAAAATATTTTATTATTTTTAATATAATTTATTTTATATTATTTAATCATTAAATTATTCAATAATGTTGTTAGAATAATAAACTAATAATATTATCTTTTATTATAATTATTATTATCAATATATTGTTAAGATAATATCTTCCAACAAAATTTAAAACAATAATAATGCAGAAAGTAATATTATTGAATGTTATTATTTAGGTAGAAGTAAATCTCAAATCTACAATTTAAAGATTAAAAAATTAAAGACAACATTTTCGTAGTCTATAATATTAGCTTGAAGCTTTTCAATTTGATCATATTGGTATTCTTCCGTCAAAAGAATTACAGAATCATTTCAAATCATTCTCTATTATCTATCATCTAGATGAAGATAGTCAAAAAAGGAAAAAAATAATGAACATGTCATTTCAGCTAGCTAAAAATATGAAGATAAAGAGATTGACATTGGAAACAAAAAAAGGTAATGAGATTGACACGGGAAATAAAAAATTCAAAGAGAAAAGAGAAGCAAGAGACATTGACATGGGGACCAAGAAACATGGCTCCTTTTTCCCTTGTAGTTTTTCCATTCCTATGTCAATTTTTCGCTTCTCTTCTCTCTTTTCATTTTTTTTTTGTTCCCATGTCAATCTCTCTCCTCTCATCTATTTAGTTAACATGTTGCTCTTTATTACTATTTTCTTATCTGAATATCTTCATCTTGAAGTATTGTTTTGATTTTTCTGAAAAAATAAAGTTCACATAATCAAATTGAAAAACTCTACACAATCTCTTAATGATGTATTCTTGTGAATCATTTAAAACATTGATAAAAAACAAATACAATATAACTCATAAATTTACAATCTAATGAAATCATTTATTTAGATCCCATGCATTCTATTAAATAAAACACTATTTTGTTTAAAATTGTTATATACATTGAAACTGATTCTTAATATCTCAGGTCTGAACATGTTATATATCAACAGTGGTGAAGCCATGCTTCTCCACAACTTTGTCAAATGCATATATTTATCACAGAAGAGCATAGTTTACATATTGGTTTGTGATGTTGACCCTGGATAATTAGCTTAAATCTGTTCATATTTACTACACGTTAGCCTAATAAGAAATAATTTAGCCCCATGAATGCTAGTTTCCAAGAAAGCTTATACCTGATGAATTATATCCAAGATTTGTAAATTCACGATCACAAAAGATATATTTGATTGGTTTAACCTTACCTGTAGCTTAGCTGGTTGATGTGAAGAAATTGAATACGATCACACAAGAAGCTTGAAGTGTAAGAATTTTCAAGCTAGAACCTAATATTATAGCTTATGAATAATTTACATAAAATTTATAAACACGGATTTATAGAATTAAAAGTTTAGAAGATAAAAGTGTAATTTTTTTGGGTTGTAAATGTATATGATTTTAGCATTTGATTTTATATTTTGACATATTAATATTAGTGTAGATTAAAGTTAAGTCAAAAGTAATCTTAATTTAGTAATTCTTTTGTTTGAAAATTGTGGTTAGTTGTATTTGAGACAATTAAGTCTAAGTACATGTAGATACAATTTCATATGATATAAACAAATAGAACTAACATTAAGTTTTGAGATTTTATGTATAAAATTTATGGTAATATCTAAATGATAAAATGGACTAAGTAAAAGATATTCAAAAGTGATATTTCCTTTTCACCTTTCTAATGCAAATGAGTATATGTAGAACACATTCAAAAATAGTAAATATTATTAATTTTTGGATGAGTAGAGTTGATCTTTAGATTGATGTCATGCATTTTTTTAAATAGGTTTGGCAAACAAAAGATTAACAAAATATGTTTACTCATTTAGATTGGTGACACATTTTGTTTGAAAGAAGACAACTAATTTATAAAGTAGGTTAAGGATTTAAATTATTTTGATATTTGAAAAATAAACACCCTCCTTTGTAAAACTTATCAATATCACTCAAAAATTAACAATATAATATTATTACTTATATAAACCAAAGTAGATTTTGTCAATGACTTCCATCATGTTCGCAATTCCAAGTTCAAACTTCTTTAGTTAGGAATCTCAAAATTAGAACCAAAGACAAGAAGGAAAAATTCAAATTTAAAAAATACATTAAAAAAATTGAATACATTGGTACAAAATATTTTGTTTGATCAAACATCCAATGAGATCAAGACTATATTTATTGTCTATCAAGATTCAATAACTAGTAAGTTTCAAGCATTTGAAACTAGATGAATATTTAGTTAAACCAAAAAGCTAATGAACACTCATGTCTATTATTTTCATCCTTTCTTTTCTACATCTAGTCCCTACTGTCACTCTAATATGCTAAATCTATCTCTATATCTAGAACATCATTGGTACAATTATATAGCCCCTATATCTTGCTCCCCATTCTAAGCTACCTTGTAGTTCTTTTTCTTAGAATTGAAACTACATGGTCATGATCTAATCCTCATATTCCAAATTAAAATCCTCTAACTTCTTAGCTTAACTTTCTTAGAATTTTAGCATTAATCATAACCTTGTATATGAAATGTCTCAAAATATGTGTTTAAGACTTGTATTTAAGAACATCATATTAGGTCATTCTATTCGCATAATCATCAATAACTTACACTTCATTTCAAATATCAATTGAGTTCTTTTTCTTCAATTAGAAACATCAATTGTATTCATCTTCCTTGATTAAAAGCAGTTGTGATAATATCAACATTTTTTTTTCATATTTTTAAACTTATTACATTAATTCTCAAGATTTAAAATATATTAAAGAAACCAATGGTGTCACAACTCGACCTATGAGACTACTATTATTCAAGACTCCTTAGTGACACTTTAGCTATTGGAATGGGTCGGAAAGACCTAAACTTGTGTTGATTTGCTTTGATATGATGTTAGACATCTTATTTGATATTTGTCTTGATGCTTTCGACCTATGGATGATTTTATGTCGATATCATATTTTGAAATGTTATGATGTGGAACAATGATGGTTTATTGTATCTTTTATAAGCTAATGTGATGAATATGATGCAATTTAAATTGAATATGATTTTATAGGACTAACCTACTAATAGAAAATCTAGTGGTTTGAGATAATTCATAGGACAAGGCTCCCTGTGGTTGAGGTAGAGGAGGCTAGCTCCTCGTTAGTAGTGAGATCGGAAAATCTAATTGTACACACCACTTAATTTAAAATGTTTTATTTCTAACTTAATTTCCTAGGGATAAAAAGATTTATATTTAAAAGTAATTTCTTTGATTATAATTATAAAGTGTCTTAATTTATATTTGATTAGATTATATGATTTAAATAAAATACTTTTCTCTACACTATATGAATATGATTTCAAGATAATTGAAAAATTAATACTCCATTGATTTTTTTAAAAACATTATTTTGTTTATTGAATTTTAGAACTCAGTATTGTTAATTACATGACATTTTGAGTTTAATATTGCACGATAATAAACAATCAACTGGAAATTTAAATAAAAGAAGATATTTTGCCTTAAACATTTGTTAAGAAGAGTGGGATATTAATGCAGGTAACAATTAGGGAGACAAAATGTATGTGAACTCAATCTTGCATGCTGGATTATGTTTTCTGAGAAGCAATGAATGGTTAAAGTTTGAAGCTTGCTTAAGAATTTAACTAGGAAATTGTTTTTCTCGGGAGTAGAGTAGCGGCAAAGCCGAATCCATTTAGTAATGTGTTTCTCTGTTTAAGTTTTCATTGATGTTCCCAAAACTAATTTAAGTTCCTTCTTATAAACTTATAGCTTTCTTGCGCCAAATTATACTATTTTTTTAAGAAAGAAGAAAATTCAAGTTTCTAGTAAAACGTAGAGCGGCTTCCTTTTATATATTAGGAATTAAACATTCTGAGACTTAGTATAGTGTTCCTTAAGGACTACGTAAGCCAGGGAATTTGTATGAATTAAAGTTCTCAGAAACTACCCATCTTTTTGTACATTGAATCGCATAGAAACTGTGTGCATTTAGAAGCAGCGCTAGCAGTGAAAACGTGTGCTTAATCTTTTAGAGACATAATTTTATTGTGTTAAAACTGATTCTTGTTGAGCTCCTACATTTCTGTATTTACCTGGTTGGTGAAAAATGAGGCTACTATACTTCATCATTTTGTATCTCCTCTTCCACTATTCTTAGTATAGGCTTGATGGACGTATGTATCTTCGAGTTTTTCTCCGGATCTTGTGCCTGCAGAAGATCTGGACAGCAAAGGATTGTCTCGGCAATATAATGGACTGCGTACCAATTTCCTCTCTCTCATAAGAATTCAAACATCTATCAGGGCGTGACAGAAATCATGTCTCCCACTGACTTGCGATATTCGGTGTACGTTGATACCTAAATTGTCGTATGGGAAGTTCAGTGAATGTGGTACCTCATGCGTTTCTATTGAGCAACCTCCGGGATTTTAGAAGTCAGCTTTTCATTTCATGCAGAGGGAAAATGGGAAGAAAGAGTTATGCTACTAACTGCATTTAGGATGATACACTAAGATTTTGGAACACTTTAAAACTTAAAATGCACAGACTATTCTGAAGAACAAAATATCAAGGCGATCTTATTATAATTATTCTAGGCACACTCACAGATATTCAAACCCCTTCAATAGACAAAACAAATCATACAATAGCAATTTACAAAATAGAGAAGCTTAAGCATAATCCACTCACTAAAACTAAAGATGCATGTGTTAAAGTCAATAGAACAACACACAAACTTATTCGAGAAATGAATCTTAAAGAAAATCAAAAGGCTAAAAAGTAAGGTTGATTGTATTATATTGATTCAAGTGCTCAAAATATAGCTCAAGGCTTACAAAAGGTAGTTTTTCATAAAAAGTGAAAGTCTTCTTTAACATTACAATGCTCAGCATATAAATACTAGCTAAGAAGCGATGGCCTGAAAACCCTAACAGCATGCAAATCAGATAGGGGGCCATGTGTCCATTTTTACAAAGCTTGAGAAATTGAGATCTTCATTGTTGGCACAACAATTGACAGCTAGCCCTTGATTTGTTAAAGAAATCGGATCCACCATTACTCTACTTAGCTACCACCCTTCTGCAATTATGGCAACTCAACTACCGCCTTCTCTAAACTACACCAAAATTGAAAGAAACAATGAGCTCATGGAGTTATATGTGTGGAAGCATTCGACTGAGGCAAGAAAGAAACACGTGGAAGATAGACGCAAGATCTCCTCTGAACGAAAAAATGAAACAATTAAACTCTCATGAGATGTCCACACGTATCACATTATAAAAACATCAGGGACCACCAGTAAAAGCAAGTCGCTCGACAGCAACAACACGTGGCACTCCAACACGAAAAATGACCCCCAAAAGAGAACTGAACTCCTTCAAATGCTCGTGAGATGCCCATGTGTATTGCTTTAAGAAAAATTTAGGCCCAACAGTAAAAGGGATTGTGATTAGTGCTCGATCGACACGTGGTGTTCAAACGGGAACTTTGGAGAACCAAAGGAAAAGCTACAACCAGAAAGCATGCCATGCCAACAGATGGCACAAGCGCGTAACTCCAAAACAAAATGTCATGCGAAGGAAAGAAGAAAATGTTAGCGCAAAAATCTAATTCCATAGCATTGTAAATTTTCATTCATAGTTCTGACGACTTTGGGGGAAATCCTGCCCAAGGGATGCAAACTCCATCAAATGTTGGTTTCACAAAAAATGGTCGCTAATGTGCTAACTCCCAGGGGATCATCTATAGTCTTTTGCAAAGGCAACAAGTCATCTTCTGAAGGAAAAACCCAACTCTTCAGGCATTGGTATTCCTATTCTACTGAACAATCAAATCCTAGAAAGATATGGAGTTGAGGTCGCTGGACTCTTACTCAAAAAGGACCTGAAGCCAAACAACAAGGTGGAGAAGTCCCTCAAAAAGATATAGCTTTGGAGTTGCATAGAGTGCCTGAAGGTGTGATTGGTTTAGCTGCTAATCCACCTTTTTTACCAACTCATCAAGTTCCAGCACAAACTCATCAGAGTTGAAGGGAGATGGTAAACCATGTTTCTCTAATTCTCGTAATCACCCCTTCAACCTCGATGTGGTAGACTCCAAATTGGATAAGACAAATTGAGCCCAGAGACTGTTAGGAATAGTCCCAAGAGATAACTGAGAGGGGGGGTGAATCAGTTATCTAAAAAACTCAATTCTTTATCCAATTAAGTGAAGAAGAACATTAAGTATAAACACAATAAGATAACACTTAACACAACACCACAATTTTAGTTATGGGGAAACCCAAATAGGTAAAAAAATCCGGTGGGAATTAGCACCCACTATAAACTACACTAGAGTATTATGATCCCTGTTAGAAGATTTTACAACCCTATTAGGAGTTGATCTTTACAATGCATTAAATACAGTGACCTGGTCAAGGGTCAGACCCTGAGTCTTTTACAATTAACCCTGTTAGGGGTGAGGACACACTGTCCGGGAGCACACTGCTCAAAGGGGTGAAGGCTGCAACCTTCTATTTAATAGATACACACTATATCTAGACCTTTGGTGAACTGCGAGTAGACCTGTTGTCTTGATCAGTTCCAATGAATAGCATACACTTTCTACTTTGTCACATAGACCTTCTACTGATGGCTCAATACTTTGCACCTTCTGCTCTGCTCTTATCTTTCAACTATCTTCCATACTTAGCCATCACAAATGACTACCTATAAATATATTCATCTAAATGATATAATCAAGTCGGCCTATTAGAACCATCTTGAAATCATATTAGAGAGACAATACAACTCTCCAATAACATCTCATTCAGCTATACTAAGCACGCAACATAAATTAGGACTGCGCAACTCCATAGGAGTAGACGCGTCGCTTCACACTATTGGCTCCACCAAATTAACTAATATTTTCTTCTCATGCTAGATTACGTCATGTTCTCTTAACCAAAAATTCTTAACTCTTCTCCAAACACCAATCCAAGCATGCATATCCAAATGATAGGCGCAACTACTACAACAACAAAAACAATGTCGGCTCCATCTGATAAACTCTGAAAATTGTAACTAGCAATTGGAGACTTCATAACTCAACCTGTACTACACAACTAACTCTACTCTGTGTCCATGAACATAGCTTCACTGACATATCTAAAAAAAATATATAAACGTGCAAGGCTCCATTACAACCATACTACAAATCACATACAGAACTCTTCCTGGGACCTGTCAGGAACACTTATTGATACAAACAACTGTATTACTGTCTTCACTCAGAATCAACCTCTGCGTCTATGATATCATGCTGATAACATATCTAGGAAACATATACTCAAGGCTCTCTCCATCAGGTTTCCACGCATGTTGCTTACCATATGTTGTCATAATGACAAACATATAGTCAGCACTAGCTTGCTGGCAAATCTCAAACAATCTCCCCATTTGGCATTGATGGCAACATATGGAATGAAAAACACCACCAATCCAAATGTACAATTATTTTCTAATATTCTCCATTTCCTCAACAAAACTCCCCCAAATATGAATCCTACATCTCTTACTATTTTGTTTCTTCTTGCTAAATACTCACTCCCCCTTTCTACAATTCTTTTATAACATTTTCCATTTCCTCAACAAAACTTCCTCAAGGATGAATCCACCATCTACTGGTGAATGCTCTGAATATTTATTGTTGTATCCTTGTACTATTTTGTTTTTCATGACTATATACTTACTCCCCCTTTGACATCAATGGCAAAGGCGCTAATCAATTAAGCACCAATATTACTCCTGAAATAGAGTAGTCAACCATTCATTAGTCACCGAAGACTGATGCACTCCTGCAAACTCTAATTAGACTCAGGGAAGGGAATTACTCCCAGCTTATCTCTGAGATACTCAAATGTATCCTTAGGTAAAGGCTTTGTGAATATCTCTGCTAGCTGATCTTTTGTGCTCACATAGTCCAACTTTACTTCTTTCTCTGCAACTTTCTCTCTTATAAAGTGATATTTTATCTCAATACGTTTAGTCTTTGCATACATCATAGGGTTTTTTGACATATTGATAGTGCTAGTGTTATCATAGTGAATAACAATAGGATAATTAATCTGAATTCCAAAATCTTTTATCATCTGCTTGACCCACACAATTGTAGAGAAATTTAAAATGCTACTGCAACATACTCTGCTTCTGCTGTGGACTAAGAAATACAATTTTGCTTCTTACTTGTCCAAGTAACAAGTCTATCTTCAAGAAATATTGCTCCTCTTGAGGTACTCTTTCTATCATCCATGCAACCTGCCCAATCTGCATATGTATATACATGAAGTTCTACATTTTCCAAATTGGGATACCATAAACTATAGTCTATAGTTCCTCTCAAGTATCTGAATATCCTCTTTACTACAATGAGATGACTTTGTTTAGGATCTATTGCAAATCTTCCAACAATACCAACTGCATTGGAAATATCAAGTCTATATTGAGTAAGATAGATTAGTTCACCAATCATATACTTATACAAGGTCATGTCTACTGCTGTTGAATCATCTTCTTTTGAAATCTTGCATCCTATTATCACAGGGGTACTTACTAGCTTGCAATCATCCATCTTGAATTTCTTCAATATCTCTTTCACATACTTAGACTGATTAATGAAAATACCTTTGTCTGTCTGCTACACATTCAGTCCCAAAAAGTACTTGATGGGTCCAATCATGCTCATTTCAAATTCATTTTGCGTCTCCTTAGCAAATTCAGCACTAAGCTTGTCATTACCACCAAAGATAATGTCATCAAAAAATATAGCAACTAACAATAGTCCATCTGGTGTTTCTCTTATGAATAAATTACAATTTGATGCTCCATTCTTGAATCCAATCTTAGTCAAGTATCCATCAAGTCTTTCATACCATGCTCTAGGGGCTTGCTTAAGTCCATAGAGGGCTTTCTTCAATTTGCATACCATATGAGGTCTATTTGATAAGGTAAATCCTTCAAGCTTCTCTATGTAAACTTCTTCCTTCAACTCTCCATTTAGGAATGTTGGCTTAACATCCATCTAGTATACCTTAAAGTCTTTGAATGTAGCATAGGCTAGAAACAACTTTATGGCTTCCAATTTTCTTACAGGGGCAAAAGTATCTGAATAATCAATTCCTTCTCTTTGCACATATCCTTTACATACTAGTCGTGTTGTGTTTCTTACCACTATTCCATCTTCATTCATCTTATTTATGAATATCCACTTGGTTCCAATCACATTCTTATCGCTAGGCCTAGGGACCAATTCCCAATGTATCATTCTTAATTATCTAATCTAGCTCTCCTTTCATTGCTTCATGCCAATCTAAATCATTACATGCATCTTCAACGCTTAAAGGTTCGATATGTGAAAGTAAACATACCTCTTCATTTACTGTTGAACTATTTTTTCTTTTGATCTTGTCATGAATTTACTGTTCTGATCTCCAATGATGTCTTCCTTTGAATGATATCTAGATGTGAATTTAGGAACATTAGGTGTGACTCTCTCATCTGACTTTTGTGATTAGATTCTTCACTAGTTTCCAGGTCATTGAATAATACATCAATGCTATCAAACATTTCATCAACAATTGTTTCTCTAGTGGTAGGTCTAGGTTCTTCAATCATAGGTGCATAATCATGATATCTTTCTTGAATCATAAACTTCTCATCAATCTTAACATGACCACTTTCAATGATCTTATTCAATCTTAAATTAAAACATCTATAAGCTTTGCTTTTAGTAGAGTAACCAAGAAAAATACTTTCATCACTTCTTGCATCAAACTTGCCTATAGCTTCATCTCTCTTGATGTAGCACTTGCTTCCAAAGATTCTGAAGTATTTGATTGTATGTACATTTCCAAACCATATCTCATAAGGTGTCTCATATACACTTGGCCTCAATTGAATTCTATTGATAGTATAGACTACAGTATTCACCGCATCTCTCCAATAGGTGTGTGTGACCTTTCCTTCAATCATGATGGTGCGCGCAGTGTCAAGTATGATCCCATTCCTTCTTTCTGCAATTCCATTCTGCTGAGGAGTTCTAGGAGCACTTAGCTATCTCTTTATCCCAAGATCTTCACAATACTCATAAAATATGTCACAAGTGAATTCTCCTCCTCTATCTAATCTCATACATTTAATCTTCAATCTAGACTCATTTTCAACCTTATCTTTGAATAATTTGAACTTCTCAAATGCTTTTGATTTATCTTTTAAGAAAGCACCCACATCATTCTAGAATAATCATCAACAAACAAAATGAAGTACCTTTCACCATAGTATGATCTTGTTTGAGTTGGTCCACATAGGTCTGTATGCACTAGTTCCAATTTGTTCTCTATCAAATTATGCTTTCTTTTGAATGAATTCCTCACATTCTTTCCCATTACACATTCCCTGCATATTGTATCAACTGGTTTTGCAATGCTAGGAAGGTCTCTTACTGCCTTTACATTGCTTATCTTTACTATGTTGTCAAAATTGATGTGACATAGTCTTTTGTGTCATAACCAACTGTCATCTACTTTAGCAACAAAACAACTTGCTTCAGGATTAAGCTGAAAAACATTACCTTTAGTCTTTGAACCTAATGCAATCATTTCTCCTTCCTTGTTATTAATGATGCATTTGTTGTCTTTGAATTCCAACTGATATCCTTCATCAAGAAACTATCTAACACTTAGTAGGTTATGCTGCAAACCATCAACATAAAGAACATCATCAGTGTTGTTCTTTCCATCCAAGGTGATAGCTCCTCTACCTATGATAGGTTTAGGATTTTTGTCTCCAAATCTATCCATGCTGCCTTTGTATCTATCTAGACGTACAAATATATCCTTGTCTCTTATCATGTGATGTGAGAAACCACTATCAATGATCCAATCTATCATGATGTCATCTTGAGAAATCAATGCTAACTCTTGTGCTTTCTTTTCATCTTCAAGGTCCATTTCATCAAACATTTTCTCCATGTCTTCAAGGGCAATGAATCCAATTTCATCTTCTACTGAATCTTCATCTGATACTTCATCACCAGCATAGTAACATTCTTTTGTATACTTAGGCTTGTAGTTAGTTTTGAACTTCTTGACTCTTGTAGGACACTTAGATGCAAAGTGACCAATATTGTTACATGAAAAACATTTGAATGGTAACTAACCTTCATATTTCCCTTTTCCTTTCCTTTCTTTCTTAGTAATCAAAGCAATGAAATCATCTAGTTCTTTCTCTCCATCATCATCATCAAAATTATCAGAAGTGTTCAAAGATTTCTTACCATGGACTGAGGCTTTGAAGGTTGTTTCACTTTTAGGATCTATCTTCAAACTTGATATCTCAAATGCTAAAATATTGTTGATTAAGGTATCTCTTTTAAAGTCTTTTGAAAATTGCATAGTCTCATCTAGGATGTTTATCTTGCTCTCATATTCTAGTGTCAAAGTAGTCATTAACTTATCCATTATGTCTTCTTCGTAAATCTCTCCACCTTTGTTTCTGATTCCTGCAACTGCTTCATTAATCATTTGATTGTAGGCTCTAATGTTCTCTTCAAGTAGCACCTCCAATGTATTATACTTTTTCTTCAATATCTTTCTGCAAGCATTCTTTTCTTGGATGTCTCCTTCAAACATGTCATCTAGATACTTCCATATCTTGTAGGCTTTATCAACTTTCTTGATCTTTGAAAATTCACTGTCAGACAATGCGCTGATAAGAGCTTCTTTGGCAATAACATTTTGAGTGAAAATCTCCTTCTGCTTAAGATTTGCATCTTCCTTTGCAAGATCTGCTAGAGAGGGAATCTAAACTTCTTTGGTGGCTACATCAAAAATCTTAAAGGCAATGCACTACAAATGTATCATCATTTTGTTCTTCCAGTCTAGATAGTTCTCTCCATCAAAATTAGGACTTTCTTTTCTAAAGAATTTCATCTGATCAACCTCAAGTTGTTAAACTTTCTCTCCGAGGTACTTGGCTCTGATACCAATTATTAGGAATAGTCCCAAGAGATAACTGAGAGGGGGGGTGAATCAGTTATCTACAAGACTCAATTCTTTATCCAATTAAGTATAGAAGAACATTAAGCATAAACACAATAAGATAACATTTAACACAACACCACAATTTTGGTTACGGGGAAACCCAAATAGGTAAAAACCCGATGGGAATTAGCACCCACTATAAACTGCACTAGAGTATTATGATCCTTGTTAGAAGATTTTACAATCCTATTAGGAGTTGATCTTTACAATGCATTAAGTATGGTAACTTGGTCAAGGGTTGAACCCTGTTAGGAGTCTTTTACAATTAACCCTGTTAGGGGTGAGGACACACTGTTTGGAAGCACACTGCTCAAAGGGGTGAAGGTTGCAACCTTATGTTTAATAGATACACACTATATATGGATCTTTAGTGAACTGCGAGTAGACCTGTTGTCTTGATCAGTTCCAATGAATAGCATACACTTTCTACTTTGTCACGTAGACCTTCTACTGATGGCTCAATACTTCGCACCTTCTTCTCTGCTCTTATCTTTCAACTATCGGCCATACTTAGCAATCACAAATGACTGCCTATAAATATCTTCCTCTAAATGATATAATCAAGTCAGCCTATTAGAACCATCTTAAAATCATATTAGAGAGACAATACTAAGCACACAACACAAATTAGGACCACACAACTCCATATGAGTAGATGCATTGCTTCACACTATCGGCTCCACCAAATTAACTAATACTTTCTTCACATGCCAAATTACATCATGCACTCTTAACAAAACATTCTTAACTATTCTCCAAACACTAATCCAAGCACGCATATCCAAATGATAGGTGCAACTACTACAACAACAAAAACAATGTTGGCTCCATCTAATAAACTCTGGAAACTATAACTGGCAACTGGAGACTTCATAACTCAACCTGTACTACACAATTGACTCTACGTCCATAAACATAGCTTCACTGACATATCTACAAAATAAATATAAACATGCAAGGCTCCATTACAACCATACTACAAATCACATACAGAACTCTTCTTGGGACCTCTCAGGAACACTTACTGATACAAACAACCATATTATTGTCTTCACTCAGAATCAACCTCTGTGTCTATGATATCATGTTGATAACATATCTAGGAAACTTATACTCAAGTCTCTCTCCATCAGGCTTCCATGCATGTTTCTTACCATATGTTGTCATCAATGACAAACATACAATCATCACTAGCTTGCTGGCAAATCTCCAGCAGAGACCTTATGGAAATTGATTATTGAATTGATTTCACTAACGGTATCCTTGCAGTCTATGAATCCTGCTCTAGTGATATCCTGATTTGATGTCACATATAACCAACTTGAAAAACATTGTCACTCATAAATTTGGGCATTGTAAAACCTAAGAAATGATCAATGGCAGGCTTGACCATGGCACACGAAGCATGGGCCTCTTTCAAAAACTGGGAAGAAAGTTGGAAAGAACGAATGAATTTCTTTACTTTATCACATTCCATTGAAGGAATACTCTCAAAAATAGGGAAAAGGTTTGCGGGAGATGGAGGAATCGCCTAGGAGCTTTGTGTCAACAACTTGTTTTCTGCTTCTACCTTGGATAGCCTCTCAGTCAAAACTTTCTCTTTTTTCTCTGCGATGCTTACCTTTAGTTGTAAGTAAACTATCTCAACATTCTACTCTTTGACATGTGTATTACTTAAGGTCAACTCTTTCTTTTCTTTCTGTAGACTTGTTGTTGATCCCTAAGTTTTATTTTCTATTAGTGTCTTACACTTAGTCATTCTCTAGACAATGTTAGTCGGTCATCACTGTGACCGAGTCATCATGTATAGGTCAAGTCATGTATATTGTAAATTTATCGAGCAATAGTCCCTGCCAAGTAAGACAATGGTCACCGAGTACTTCAGTATTAGTCGAGTCATCTTTTGCTGAGTTATGGAAAGATGTTAATACCAAGCACCAGAGTATAAAGAACAGTGAATGTTGAGTGCGAGAGATATCAGATACCGAGCGAGCTAGAATTGACATATGTGTTTATTATGGCACAAACACATAGGTAAACCATTTTGGCCGACATTCATATTTCATTTATTGTTTGTTGAGGAAATCACAGAGGTAATTATTCTTTTGCATTGTAACTCATGGAACCAATAAGAATTAGGGAAAGGTTAAGTGGCAAAAGGAGATAATCCAAATCATAGATCTTAAATCTTGGAGATGATTAATTATTTATATAAGATGAGATCCTAATGAAGGGTGCTCCCCTTAATACCACAAACACATAACAAAAATAGATAAACAACAACAATTTGCAAGAACAGAAAATGGGCTTCTTATTATCTCCACAAATGTGGAATTAAAAATTTTAGAATTCCAATATGTAAAGCCACATGGGCATTTTCCTTTACAATATTATGTAGGACAAAGCCTCAAATCATTACCTAGATCTACCCAGAACTTCCCTAAACAACACTACGGACATTTCTTATATAGGCAATTTCCACCGCCCAAGAAGGTCTCAGAAATTTAGCCCTTAAGGCCGACTATACTAAGAATTATTTTCTTTTCTTTTCATTTTACATAGGGTCGGCTCCAAATAATTACAAAAATATGTTTTTAGGTACCCCAACTTCCAGAGGCCATAACTTTCTAACCGTAGCTTTGTTTCTCTATTGTAACCACTTTTCGGAGATGGCAAGACCTAATCTATAGTACCTGACTCATGCAAGCTCCAATCAACTAGGGGTCGATCATGGCCCGGAGCCTCTAAGGCCTTCAAAATTGACCTAAAAAATTCCGTACCCAAAAACCTCAATAACTTCACCAATACAGATGATGTGGCAATGAAACTCAAGTGGTAGGCTGATGTGACTAAGATGAACCTCCAACTGTGAAATCAGAACATTCTGAGATCATATGACTAACTTACTAAAAATAGTAAGTTTCCATAAATAGAATCTCTACACAAGATAGCCCTTATTGAAAAGAAACCAAAAATATTTTTGGGTGATGCAAGATTTCTCTTACACCTAGGATGCTCCTACATTAGATCTGAACCCTAAACATAAGAATGAGATAGGAGTAAGAGAATGAAGGAGATCTCATACTTTTAGAGCAGAATAGAGTTCAGTGACCGAGCAAAACAGAACAGAGATGTGAAGGATAGAACATATACATACTTGATAGAGGAGATCAAATCTTTAGTGTAAGGAGAAGATCTATAATCAGCATCACAGTGCAAACTGAAGGATCAGGTACTGAGACATCTTAATAGGTGAATTAGAGTAAATCTCTTAACAAAATGGTTTTAACAAACCTTAGTAAATCTTTTAACCGAGTGCTTACTTAGTTGTAAGTTTTTTAATCTTTTTGCAAGGTATATTGTATAAGTCTCAAAACTCTTAACATGGTAGACCCCTCACAGGGTAGATCATATTTTATGATCAAACTTGTAGCCCTAACAGGCAAACTTTAATACTGCAGTAGTGAAGATTTGTGGGTGTCATCCCCACCCCAGTTTTACCTTTCAAGGGTTTCTAGGTACCAAAATCATTATGTTATGTTTATTTTCATGGATGATGATTAGGATATTAGATCTGTTACAGTGTTAAGTTTAATGCTTATACTTTGCAAGTTTCTTTATGTCAAAATGAATGAATTGGTTTATATCTGACTCACCCCCTCTCAGTATCACACTTTCCCAATAGATTTCCAACAATTGGTATCAGAGCTTAGTCTCTTAAAGAAGTCTAACCACTTGTGAGATAAAGATCTTGAGATGGAAGTTTATAAGTTGGGAAAGATTATAGAGAATCAAAAGATTGACATTTATCTTGCACTACAACAACTTGAAGCAGCCAGAGGTGAATTGAAGAAATCTTTAAGCAGAAGAAGAGAAATAGCTATTTAACAAAATGAAACACAATATCAAGAAGAGGATAGTATAGGACTATTTGATGGTGGCAAATCTGCTAAAAGTGATAAGCCATAAAAGAACTACTGGAGAAAAATAAAATATTGAATGAGGACATCAGAAATCTGAAGAGAGAATGAGAAATTCAATCTGTAAGACTCTGTGAAGTTGTAGAACAGAAATGAAAGTTGAAGAAGATAAGACAATGGCTGAAGAAGATAAAAGACAAATATCAATGAGACTTGACTAGAGGACAAGTGACATGCAAAGATTGACAAACAATCAACTAGACATGGTAAATCAACTACTACTTGTTAATCAAGAATTGGGCAGGAAAGATGTGGAAATCACAAATCTGAGATCAGAAAACAATCAACTGAGGAATGAACTAAGTTCTAAAAAGGAACTGAATGAAATAATGAATAATCCTAATGAAGCTATGAGATATTCTGAAGAGTTGTTAAGGTCACGTAGAAGATCTAGTGATACATTTGGACTTGGATAGAATGGGCACTTATCATCCACTGAGGAAGGAGAATCATCAAAGAGTGGAGAGAAAAGGAATGCAAAGCCTAAGAACAAAAAAACCACATGTCATCACTATGGAAAGCTAGGACATATAGCCAACATCTGTAGAAGAAAACATGGTAAGACTGATCCTAAACCAAAGTTCAATGGACATTGTTTTAACTATAAAAAGCATGGACATCAGGCACATGAATGCAGGAAAAAGATCTGTAATCCACCTACCTCACCTAAATTTCAAGGACATTGTTTCAATTGCCAGAAATATGGACATAGAGCATATGACTATAGATCCAAAGCCAAGTGGTCATCCAATCAACAAACTAAGGCACCTAAGAAGGGTAATACATATAATTGGGACTACAACACTTGGTACAGTTGCCGTTACTGTGGAAAATATGGTCACATTGGAGAAAATTGTTTGAAGACACATTTTAGAGGTAAATCCAAGAGTTGGATGAATGGAAGTATGGTATGCTATAAATGCAATAAGATTGGTCATCTAAAGAAATATTTCAAAGCACATATACTGAGCATTGAACAAAGAAAGAATGAAGAAATTCTTGAGCATATGAGAAATTAGATGAACAAGACATGGAAGAAAAAAGAAGAAGCAAGCAATAGTGGATTCAGTGAACCTGAGGTCACCCAATCTGATGGATCAGGTGATCACACTAGTTCGAACTAAGCAAAGAAGGTATGTGTGGAACTAAACCTTATAATGTTTTATTTTACATCAGTTCCTAACATTTGATAAGAAAAAGGTCCATATTTGCATAGATTAAGATGCACTAGGACAGATTTGAGTAAAGAGCTACATTTTATATTTGATGCCGAGCATCAATATTTTAGTCTATAGTGACCGAGTCACTAGTTTTTGTCGAGCTCTTGTGATAGCCAAGATGTGATGTACACCGAGCTACAACCAAATGGTTGTATCGACTGAGCTTATGTTGACCGAGTTGACATGAGATTGCCGAGACAACTGTATCTCACCTAGAAAGTGTCTGGATAATTAATGAAGCCCTAATCCAACCGTTTGAAGTCTATAAAGTGGGAAATTACTGTTTATTTTCATTTCACTAGAGATTTGAGAATTTTTTTAGAGAGATTCAAGAGCGATTAACCAGAATGATTAGTGCTAAGTTTGATTTGTAGAAATCTTCATAGCGTACCATCAGCAAATATATGAGGAAGACTTGTGCAAGGTATTCTACCGAGTGACTCTCTTTTCATAACTTTGGACCCGTAAGTTTGGAGAAATGGCATCTTAATCATCAATTGTAGTCAAGAAGCAAGGGAATGAGGTTTTCAATGTTCAATTAGTAAGGAACGAGGCATGCAAGCCATAGAATTTTTAGGTCATTCCAGAAAGTGCAATTATGGGAGATTTAACTGGAGCCCTGTCATCTATTCCAAATAAGGTTTTAATTATCAACGATATTCATTCATGTTACATGTGCAAGATCAGGGAGATCGGGGACTATGAACTCAGAGAAGCATACGATAAACTATGCAGCAATGGGTGTTGAAGCTGGAACACCAAAAGGTTGTCAAGAAAGGGTTGGTTCATGCTCTCATTTTTTTGTAAAATTTCAAATTTGAGTGGATCAAGATTGTACTGAGTAGAGTACATGATATGAAAATATGGCTGGAGGATGGGGAAATCCAAATTACAAAAGATATAATTCACTGGGTAACTGGATACCCTAAGCTCACTGGAAATAAGATAATGATATGTTAAAGTAAGGAGGAAATCCAAGAAAACACCTAGGTAGTATGGAACAAATGAGGCATGACCATTTCAAATATCACAGACCCAAAAATTGAATTTACAGTAAGGGTGATAGCACGCAAGTTTTATCAGTCTAGTCAGTTGGATAGTGTCCCATGCATGGCAATGGACCAAGCTTGGAAGATAGTAAAGAAGGATCATACATATGACCTTGCTGAGCTCCAACTGACATAGTTGGCTAAGAAGCTTACATCAATCCGGAAAGCAAAGAATTTTATGTGTAAGTTTGGCTCCTTGTTTGTTTATTTTTCTACATTCAAAAAAGTTTTCCTACTGTTGGAGGAGTAGAATGGGATAAGGATAAACCAGTGACAGTTTAGGTTAGTGAGTTTATTGGTCAAATGGGTGATAATTTTGAAAGTATCATGGAGAATTATTTTGTTGAGTTCAAAAATAAAATGAGGAAAAGAAGCAAAATTCCTATTTCTCTAGTGGAGAAGTACAATCAAGGCATATGTTTTCTAGTAGATATAGACTATACATATGCACAAGCAGTTATACTGAGGGTATCATGGCTAATTCCATTACCTTATGAGGTAAATATTGATGAAAAAACAATAGCAATTACAACCCTATTAGCTAACAAATCTAACAAGAAGGCCGCACACTTTGGAACCTATGAGGAAGCTAAGGCCAAGATAACCATGGGATTGAAATCTGCTACCATGGAGAGAAAAAGAAATAAGATAGTGAAAAACATTGAGAAAATGATAGGAGATGAAGAGGTAGATGCACCTCTTGAATTGCCTCAAGGATTAGGAGAAGATAAGTCTAGTGACTGAGAAAAGTGAAGAAGAGGAGAATGTGGTAGTAAAGAAAGTCAAGAAGGTGTCAGTTGTCGATCTCATAAAGAAGCCAATACAAAAACCTAAGCCCATATCCTCACCATTACTTAGGCCGAGAACTAGGGTAGTTGCTAATGTAGTAGTTGTCGAGCAACAAAAGAAATCCCCTACATCTGGGAAAAGAAAACCAATTCAGCCTAAGGCATTGTCAAGCCAATTAAAGATGAAACCTAGGAGAAAGATCATCTTGGAGAAGGATGATGAGAAAAATGGTAATGATGAATAAATAAAGAAGAAATCACTGACTTTGGATGAAATATGCCACAACATTAAGAGCACTGTTGGCCTAGCAGTCTTTAAACAAATAAGATTTGAGAAGCTAAGAATTGAGGATAAGGAGAAACTAGAACAAGCTATTCTTAAGATGCTTTTTATATTTAAGATGACACGACTTCAATTGGGTAATTTGATTCCAAATGAATTATATCAGAGGATAGCTCAAAAATGGGAATATGCCCTAATGATAGAAAACAAAATCAGGGAGAGCACTCTTGCTCAATTCATGCCTGACTTATCCCCTAAATATATAAAGTAGTACACGGAGCAGTATAGGAATAGATTTGTTCCAAGCTCCAGGCATACTCCATTCTTCAACAAAAGGTTGAAGACACTGTAAAACAAAGTCTAAGGTTATGGAAGATAATTTTTGGTCTTATAATTGATAAGAGTGCACAATAGGATGCAACCACATCCATGGGAGTTGAATTAGATAATAAAGAGGATATTAGTGAACATCAGATTAAAAAAGAATTAGCTCAGAAGGTTGAAGAGAGTGTAAATAAGGATGAAATAACCATTTTTCATATCACTAAGGACACTCCATTGAAAACTAACATATTGACTGAGGAAGAAATTCATCTACATATTCAAGTCGAGGCAGCCAAGGATAAATTTATGTTGAGCATCAATCCAATGTTATTACAAGTTCAAGACTATCCACAGATTGATGACACATCAACTGTTAAATTTACCACTACCAGCCCCCATATAGTTACAGTTGATCTTCTCACCGATCAAAGTGCCAATGTCAAGGAATGGGACAAGTTGACAATCACACCTAAGTCAACACATGTCGAGGAGACAAGAAAAGAGAAAGCAGAATAGTCTGCATTGGTGGTAGTAAGTCCTCATGTGGAGGAAAAGGAAAAGGAAAAGATAGAGAAAGAGAAAGCGCAGTATATTCAAGATCCTAAAGAGAAAGAGGAAATAAAATCTCTTATACAAATGTCAAGTGGTAATACATCGATGAAGAAGTCACAAAAGAAGGAGAAATATCCTACTACACATGTGATACTAGAGGAAGTTATAGTGATTCCTAAGTGGGACATCGATAACTTGACATATGATCAAATGAAAATCTTGCAAGATCTACTAAAGAAGAAGATCAAACAGGAAGAGATGAGAAGGGAACACCAGCAAAAGTAGGTACTTCATGAAATAAAAGATATATTCATAGATTATTTTGACATGACTAATGCAAATGACTCTGACCCTATTCTGGAGAAACTTGTTCACATTGTCAAGAAAGTGACTAATGATAACAGCGAGGCTAATGACAAGTTGTTGCAATGGTCAAAAAGGAAATTTGAGACCAAGGTACTCAATAAGGTCTCTACAGACATTACAGTGAAACAAGTAGAACTCTCTACCTTAGTAAAAAATTTAGAAGAAGTTGTACAAAATGGACATTCTTTGTACAAGAAATTATGTAATGTAGAAGAGTTTACAAGGGATAACCAAGATCTGATAGACAAGTTACAGCTAGATCTCAAGTCTACAGGTCATTCATTAAGCATGGATGCAAGTTCCATCTCTATGCATTTTACAAGGCTTCTACATGCCCAGGGAAAATTAGCCGAGTTGGTGGCTAATGATGGTAAGATAAGGGCTAGACTACTCTCCATCCAAACTATGTTAACACCTCATCTTGAGGCTATGCAAAGAGAGTTAGTCACGATAAAGGAATTAATTCAAAAAGATCCTCCCCTTTCTATTGTTGAGAGCCTAGTTGAGCTAGTTGTCGAGCTAGAAGTAAAGTCTAAGGTTTTGAAGTCTGTAAGGTCTAGTTGGGATAACACATTGGGTATGGTCATGCAGCTTCATAAACCCTTTTTAGACAATTATTTCAAGACCCCTACACCCCAAGAACTTCAAGTGACAAAAACAAGGGGAAATAAAAATAGGATTGACATGACATGACAAGTCACAAGGGGAAATAGCATGGATATGAATATGCAAAATCAGATATGGTAGATATCAGAGAATAGAAAGAAGATACAAACACAGTATCAAATGGTATGACATACTAGTTTTGTAAATATATATATGTTTGAGTGTATGTCAAATAAGGAAGTCTTATGTGTATATATATAAATTTTCTTTTGGAGACCGAGTTACATTTTAGGGGGACTATTCTATAGAAATTTTTGTTAGTACTAAGTACTCTTGTAAATGTAATGAAAATTTTATGACAAAGTGTTTTTCCACTAATGTCAAAGGGGGAGATTTTTTATCCCTAAGTTTTATTTTCTATTAGTATCTTACACTTAGTCATTCTCTAGGCAATGTTGGTCTGTCATCACTATGACCGAGTCATTATGTATAGGCCGAGTCATGTATATTATAAAGTTATCGAGAAGTAGTCACTACCGATTAAAACAGTGGTCACCAAGTACTTCAGTATTAGCCAAGTCATCTTTTGTTGAGTTATGGAAATATGTCAATGCCGAGCACCAGAGTATAAAGAACAATGAATGTCGAGTGCCAGAGATATTAAATGTCAAGTAATCTAGAATTGACATATGTGTTTGTTATGGCACAAACACTTAGGTAAACCATTTTGGCCGACATTCATATTTCATTTATTGTTTGTTGAGGAAATCATGGAGGTAATAATTATTTTGCATTGTAATCATTAATCCCTAAGTAACTCATAGAACCAATCAGAATTAGCGAAAGGTTAAGCGGAAAAAGGAGACAATCCAGATCGTAGATCTTAAATCTTGGAGATGATTAATTATTTATATAATATGAGATCCAAACCCTAAAAATAAGAATGAGAGAGGAGTAAGAGTATGAAGGAGATCTCATAATTTCAGAGCAGAATAGAGTTTAGTGACCGAGAACAACACAACAGAGCAGTGAAGGATAGAATAGAGACATGCTTGATAGAGGAGATCAAATCTTTAGTGTAAGGAGTAGATATGTAATAAGCATCACAGTGCAAACCAAAGGATCAGGTACTAAGACATCCTAATGGGTGAATCAGAGTAAATCTCTTAACAGAGTGGTTTTAACAGACCCTCGTAAATCTTTTAACTGAGTTCTTACTTAGTTGTAAGTTTTCAAATCTATTTGCAAGGTAGATTGTATAAGTCTCAAAGCTCTTAATAGGGCAGACCCCTGACAAGGTAGATCATATTTTATGATCAAACTTGTAGCCCTAATAGGAAAACTTTAATACTATAGTAGTGAAGATTTGTGGGTGTCGTCCCTACCCCATTTTTACCTTTCAAGGGTTTCTAGGTAACCAAAATCATTGTGTTATGTTTATTTTCATGGATGATGATTAGGATATTAGATTTTTTACAGTGTTAAGTTTAATGCTTATACTTTGCAAGTTTTTTTATATCAAAATGAATGAATTGGTTGATATCTGATTCAACCCCCCCCCTTAGTATCACACTTTCCCAATAGATTTCTAACACTTTCCTCCAACACCTTTACATGCTCCTCTACCAAGTTTAGCTCATCTTTCAAGACTTAAGTGAACACCATGCAATGTGTTCTGCTCCTATGTGAGGAGAACCTAAGCATTACTCATCTCCTTAAGAAGGAACTCATTCTCCATTGAGACCACCTTGCTCCTCTTTCTCATTTGTTTCCTGCTCCTTCTTCATCTTTTCAATGAGCTCCTACACTTGATTTTGGGGTTGTGTTGTGCTTGTGAGAATTATTTGGAGTTGAACAAGTCCATTTTACTTCTCTTGTAACCTCTTTTGATAATATTTTACTTCCTCCTACTATTTCTACAACTTTGATGTCGAGCCTGGTACTTGCAACTTCAAGGCATCCATTTTAGTTATGTCCTTCTGCATGGTGGCTCAAAGTTGTGTAACCTCACTCTGCAATGATTTCTCTCTGGTCAAGAGGTGCTCATTTGTGATTTTTACTTTCTCCAATTCCATGAAAAATTTTTCAAGGCGTCATGCCTTCTTCATGTATTCAAAGGAAATAATCCTCTAAGCTTCCTCTGCAAGTACTAGCATGTCCTCTGGCTACATAAAACTTAAGTTTACTCCCACACCCTGCACTAATAATCCATCTAGCATCGTCTCTCCTATTGGATTTATAACTTTAGGCTTCAATTAGGAAAACAATAGACTGTTGTTCCTCATTATAAAACATTTGCACACTGGGATCGGTAGGCTTTAAAGCATCCTTTGCTTCCCACTTCTATGTTTGTTGAGATCTAAAAAGCTTAGCAGAATTGAGATGGTATTGCAATTATGCATTTGATGGGATTATATGCACTAGAAATGGGGCTCTAGGTGGAGGGGCATATAGAATTTGAATGAGTTCTTATGACTACAATAGTAGGGACATAGTAGTAGGGGAGAATGGAGGAATTCCATAGAGAAAACTAGCAAGAGGAGTGAGAATGGAAACTATGCTAGCTGATTCCAAAGGAGTATTATCAAATATTAAAGATTTGGTTATTGAGGTGAAGAAAAAGCAGTGATGTGAACAATTTTTTTCATGGCAAATGATGAAAATGCAGCCACTCACTCATGTGTTTGGAAAAGCAGTGGTGGAGAAGATAATTTTTGGCGCAATTTCAAGAGGGATTGTAGCCATGGAAGGTGCAATAGAAGGAACAACAGAAGGAAAAGAAATAGCTAGAGGAACAAGACATTGAGTAGAAATAAGAGAGGGAGAATAACTTACCTAAAGCACAACACATATAGTTTGTTGCACAGAGGAGGAGGTATCCTCTCTTTTCCTCCCACTTTGAGATCTAGGCCTTGTTGATGTAGCACTATAAGTGGAAACCTTTGCGGACTAAGGAGCTACTCCGACTAGGTTAGTTCTGCTAGGTGAGAAAGATTATGGCAATGCACACATATCTTCATAATGTGCCTCTCCCCACAATCTCTCAAATTTCTCATCTGTGGAGACATTGCCAATATTTGATTGCGGTTGTAAAATATCCTAGTGATAAATCCAAAAGGCTAGTCTTTTCTCCTCCTCCCAGTTGGCATTATATATTCCTCTCTCCATATTGGTGGGAATCCTTTTGGAGGGATCAACAGTTGTGAAAGGCTTGTAGAACCTATTCCATGGGGCATAGTCTCCTTTAGGTGCTTGTTCTAGATCTATGTAAAAATCTAGATCTTCTGATGTTAGACTCATGTGGGTATCCCAATACTCGCACGCTATGTGCTTAATAGAATTATTCCTCTTAAAGAGGCAACCATCAAGATCAAAGCTCCATTTTTCATCAATCAACAACAAACCAATTTGGAGAAGCTTATTTGTAAGCACTCACTCAGCATCTATTCTTCTTTCCAACATGAAAGGGCCTAGGGTTTTCTTATCATGACTGATGGGTCAATCATGCTTTCCTGTGCCAATGCTTATTTCAACAATCACCAGTTGTCTTAACATTTCCATGGCCAAAGTGTGATTATAAATGCATAAAGGTAGGATAAAAGGTTCCTTTTTGAAGCCATGCACTTGTATCATAGAGAAATATTGCCCATGGAACCATTCACAATGAGGCTAGAAAGTGGTTATCCATCTCAATTTCTTAGAAAATAAATGTGGGGGTGAAGCTACTTCCCATCCCATAAAATTACATACTGCAAGAACTAGGAAGGATTGGGAGAAAGTGTAAAAATTATATGTTCACAACAATATATGGGTCCACACGGTAACAGACAGCCTTTTCCTCTCAGAATTATGTGAGGCAAGGCTCATAAAATAACCAAAGAATTCTTGATTTTGGTGCAAAAACATATGCACAAGATAGGAGGAGTACCTGAATGCGTAATTTTGGTTCAATTTGGAAACATGTGAAATGATTTTCTGAGCTATATAACATCAATGAAATTATACAAGAAAGCCTCATTTTTCTTGTGGAGCTTGAAAAACATACCCATCTAGAAAGGTTAGATGTTTAAATCATACTCAAAACCAAAAAAAAATTCTAGCATATTATAGACTTCATGTATTCCCAAGGGAAAATTAGGTGACTCAATGTTTGAAGGGTCCTTGTTGAACAATAAATTGTATAAATTCTACACATACTACCTACTACTCCAATAAGTTTCTAGAGCATTCTTGTTGAAACATTTGATAGGTGTTGCAAGTAAAGGAATATACAACATATCCCAGATGGCCCCAACACTGATAACCACCTTCAATTCTGAGTCTTGAATGATTTTGAGATTTGGTTCAAAATGTTGTTCGCATATTTGAGAAAAATCTAGACAATGTGGAACCCTTGGCACCATATATTATGGGAGGCCCCATTCCCAAATCTTGATAGAAGTAGAAGCAGACTCCAACCTTTTTGTGTTACCCAGCATTCGTTGGCAAGAATCTTTTCGTAGGGTTTTGGGTTTTTTTAAAATTAGGGTCCACAACATTCTCCAAAGTGTCTACCAGGACTGATGGATGCTTGTTCATGCCTCTATCTCTTGTTTTTGTGCTTGTGTATACCAGCTTCCATAGCATTCCATGACCAGCAAAGGAATTCTCTCTGTAGATATTTATGAGCTCAATAATTGCTTCTCTTATCTCTATGGCCATTGGTATTTCTGTGATTTAGTCATTTTTTGTGCTCAAATTTTCTCTCTATGCTCAACTACTAGGAACAAGCTATGCTATGTTCTCTCAAAATGCTATGTGAATTATGAAAAAACAAACTTAAGCACAAAACTTTGGTAGAAAGGTTTTCCTTAATATATTTATGACATGACCCTAATGCCTAAAAAGATGTTAAGGGTCATTTCATTATGTGTCGCATACTCGGTTCAATGACTAATGTCATTAACTTCATATGTATGAATTCCTTAGTGTGAATACTAATGCCAACTATTTCCTTAAAAATTATGCTCTTTTTTTTGCCATCATTTTCCTAAATCAAATTTTCATTGGAAAACACACACCAACTTGAAAATAATTTGCATTAAAATCTTATCCAAAACAATCATGGTGCCTTATTTTCCTGTGGAACCGAAACATAAGACATGTGGCCTATGCAAGAGTGTTTTCATAGGTAAACAGTGCATGACACATGCCACTAACAAAAGCTCTACAACTTTCTTAGAAGCCTTCCCTAGCTAACCTGAACAAGGACCTTCAAAAATCAAACAAACCTGCTAAAGGCTAGCGACCTTTAACTTATTGAAAACTACTAAATGAAACACATCATGTTTACAATATTTACAAACCTACAACTTGAAATTAATTAAAATTCTTTAGGTAGATCCCATTGACTGGGATCTAACGAGATTCACCATTTGTATTTTTGAGCTCAAATGCATTATGCTCTTTACACTTGGTAATATGGAAAGGACCTTCCCAAAGACTATCAAATTCATCTTGTTCACGAGACTTTACCTCGTGCTCATTACATTTCAACACTAGATCTCCTTTCTTGAATTTAGGGTCAAAGCTATTCTTGTTGGCCCATTTTTCATAATACCTTGCCTTATATTCATAGTTGCAAAGGCCTTTTCTCTTTTCTCTTGCAATTCCAACAACTCTTCCAACCAAATGTCTAATGGGGAATAGTTTTCAATTTTAATGGCCTTGAGAAATTGTAATGCAACAAGCTCCACGGAAATGGGGAAAATAACATCCTTACCATATAGAATCTCATAAGGTGAGTCCTTCGTAATTTTCTTCAGGGTTATGCAATCAACCAACAAAGAATTCATGCACATGTTTATGCCACTCACACTTTCGTTCATCTCTAATCTACTTAATTAACCTTATTAGGCTCTTGTTAGTAGATTTTGCAAGGCCATTTCCCTAAGGATAGTAACTGGATGATGTCTTGAGGTAGATCTCATTGCGGATAGAAAACTTAGTGAGCTATGATCCAAGGAAATATTTGGCATTTTTGGAAATGATATTTTTGGGTGGGCCAAAATGTGTTGCAAGCTCCTCCAAGAAATTTAGGATTTCACCTTCATTTGCATTCTTAAGGGGAGCTACCTCTATCCATATGGTAAAGTAATTTGTGGTGGTAAGAATCCATTTATGTCTGGCACTTGATGCGGATTTATCATTCTAATGAAATACACGCCCCATTGTGCAAAAGGCTCATCCACCACTATAGAGTGTAAAGGCATAGTTGAATTCCGCCACTTTCCAGTATAAAATTTATACTCATGACACCTAAAGACTAAAACATGCATGTCATTGAACATGGATGGCTAATAGTATCTTGTGTGGGTTATCTTCATGGCAGTAGTTTGAGCTAAAAAGTGTCCCCCTGTAGAGCCACTATGGAATTATCTTAGGATTCTCTTTGCATCTTTCTTCCCCGTGTAGCAAAGAATAATTTCATCAAATTTTCTCTTAAAAAAAAATTTTCAACCAAGTGGAAGCTGACATTTTTCAATCTATAGTATCTTCTCTTGTGAGCAGGAAGGTGAGGAGGGTATCTTCCACTTTGCATGAATTCTATTATCTCTGCCACCCATCATGTTTTCAAGGGAGTTTGTTGTATAAGGACCATTTCTTCAACTTCTTCACTTGATGATTCTGCTTCATGAGCAATATATTTGCACAAACCTTTACCTCGGATCACCTTGGTGGGCCAGACATCAGTTTTGTATTCCATTATCTTGGTAATTCAATCAGCCCACTTTTCAGTAATCTCACCCTCCATAATATACTTGTGGACACTGGGATGGGAAACAAAGGCAGTTGTCTTTTTGGGGATAATGAAATGTCTAAACTTCTTCAAACCTTTGACTATAGAAAATGCTTTCTTCTCTACAAATTTTTATTTCATCTCATATCTTTTAGAGTCTTGGAGTAAAAAGAGATGGGGTGCTCACTTGTACCTTCTTTGTCTTTTTGTGCCAACACTATAGCAATGTTGAAATTGCTAGCATAGACATACATGATCAATCAAGGTTTACCAACATAGGGACGGGTGCAATGGCATCTTTTATCTTTCTAAAAGCCTCTCTTTCCTCTAGATTCCATTTGAACTAGAGATCCTTTCTTAGCATCAAGGTTATAGGCCTTACCAGTCCAACAAAATCGATAATGAATTTTCTTACAAAGTTAATATTACCATGGAAAGATTTCACACCTTTCTTATTCATATGCAGTGGAAATTCTGAGATTGAGTGAACCCACTATGGATCAATAGCCGCAACATCTTTAGATACTAAGTGTATAAGAAAATTCCCTTGTGGAACTCCAAACATGCATTTCTTTGGATTCAAAGAAACACCAGACTCCTGACATATTCGGAAAATAACTTCCAAATGATCAAAGTGATCCTTCATAGATTTTGAGAATATAGTAAGATCATCCAAATAGATCAAGATGATCTTATTGATGAGATCCTTGAAATAAATAGACACCACATGCTGAAAGGTTGTGCCAGCATTGGATAGGCCAAAAGGCATCTTTCAATATGCAAATGTTCCCCGCTTGGTGCTGAAAATCAATTTGTGTTGGTCTTTCTCTTTAACTAGCACTTGGTTGTACCATGAGAAATTGTCAAGGAGAGAGAATGTATCCAAGATGGAAATGAATTGTAGTATTACTTCCATAGAGAAAAGAGGATAATGATCCGTCATTGAAGCTTTGTTCAGATCCCAAAAATACGCACACATATAGATGTCTCCATTCTTTTTTTAGATAGGGACGAGATTGGATACCAAGTTACTATGCTTTATTGGGTAGATAATATGGGAATCAACTAGGTTGGTCAAATCCTTAACCATCAAGGACTCGACCTTAGGATTTACCCTCCTTTATTTCTATTGAACTTGCTTTGCACCTTCTACCAACTCAATAGTGTGTTGGATGACTGATGGATCATAAAATTTAAGGTCTTCATAGGACCAAGAAATCACACCCTGATACTCTTCATAGAGATGTATCAGCTGATCTTGGTCATGTTGAAGGACATTATTCCCAACCTTTGGCCTTTTTCCTTCCCTGGCCTCTAAGTCATAGTAGTCTTTCTCATCCTCTATAAACCTCATTCTATTGGTATAAGCATCATCACAATCAAAAATATTTTCCATAGTCATCAATACTCCACGAATTTTATTCCCTCTCATCCGAATGATCTGGTCTTCATAAGCTTCAACTATTTTAGGTTGTAGGAACTCATTAGAGTGTTGTATAAATGGAATTATTTGTTCATCATTCTCAAAAACCTACCATCTTTTATCATTGCTAGGCATAGAAGGTCTAACAATCACTTGGACTACATGATCATTTTCCAACAAATTAGTAACTTAGGATAGAAATGGTAGCCAACTATAGTTAGGTTATCTACAAGTGTGTTCTACTTACTTGGTATGACTTGGATTACTCTTTTATGGTCTTACCTTATATTATACTCTTTTATGGCCTTACCTTATATTATAAATTACACTTGTCAAAACACATCATCTGCATAGGTAAATTGATGATTATAGTGGTATGAACATTTTTTTAAATAATTTCAACTATGTTTAATGAATATTTTTAAATCTGAGAATATCCTACAATAGTAGCCGAGCTTGAGGTTTTATTTGAACAGTAGATATAGGAAAATCTTAGAACTTAGATTAACTAGTGTATTTGAATTTGTTTCCTTGTATGAGATTTTTCTCAAGGACTCATGGAATATTTTTAATTTTTTAATGAACTTTAACCTTAGTTAGAAAGGATTGATATCAATGTTTTTTTTCAAGATGAACAAGTAATTCATAGCTTTTTACTATGTGTAACAAATGGTGTAAGAAAATTGTTTGAGAGAAGTTTTATACCCAATGTCTTAAATCAATTTAATTTTTAAATCAAAATGTAGATGTCAAAGTGATACACTCTTGTTGATTATATTTCTATAGTTTCATGTGCATTGAAATTATTATGGAGGGGTGTTGAATATGGATTAACCAAGGAAGGGTAAAAATTCTTATTTAATTTATCTACCAGTAGAAATATGGTACTTTATGCTTTGGCCAAAGCTATGTATGCATATGTTTTCTTAAATATGTGAGTTTTGTTTCATCTCTCTACCACATTTGTGAATAGTTCTACTTAGGCATATGTGTAAAGTAGATAGTTTTGCAAATGTACTAGATCCATCTGATCCACCAATTCTAGGTCTCTAGGCTTCTTAGGAAGGGTCAATGCACTCTCATGTCAAGATGAGCCCTGAGGGAGCTAACCACTCTATGGTTGGGTGGAAAAAGTGTCTTAGCCACACTTTTGTCTCAAGTTTTGTAGATAGACCGACGTCTGATGGCTTAGGAGACATGGATTTATAGATGGACAGTTGTCCAATGGCACCTTGTATTACATGCTTATGACTAACCTTTTTGGTCATGTGTTTTATGTATATTCATTTGATGTATGGTGTACTATCATGATGTAATCGGTGCATGACAAGTAGGTCATCATCTTTTTTGTATTGGATACTTATCATTTTCTTGTATTATATGGATAGACTCAGTGTGCTCGATGGTACATTTGACACCCCTTGCTTGTATATGTAGACATGTGCTTTGTTTATTCCTTATCGACAAGATGGTTGAAATTTTGTGCTTAGCATTATGAATGGATAGAAACTATATTTTGACTAGTCTTATATGGAATTAGACTTGATCTTCTTTGCGACTTTTTGAGTTTTTAGCCATTTGTTGATGTGGCATAATTGTGAGAATTTCAATCTTTACAAATGGTTTTGAAAAGATACGATTGAAAAGTAAGATGAGTTTGAAAAGAAGGAACTTATGAATGACAACCCAACATAAAAGAAATATTTTTTTAGTGATATAAAAACCTAACTAAATCAATGAATAAAAATTTCAAAAAAAACACCATCGTCAAGGAACAACAAGTTTCAACATACAAAGGATTATCATAGCCTAGAAAATAGCCTTTTTCATATAGAAATAGAAATAGCATGGTTAAGGAAAAGCGTGTTTTACTTATATTTTTTAAGTCTATTAGATGTATATGTAACAATAATTTAGCCCAAATTATAAAAGAACTAAAAATACTCAAAGAAATTGAATGTTTTCATATCACTTCCACTCATGTATATAAATTTTTTTAAACTTGAAAATATCTTTAATATAATTCTTATTATATTTAGTTAACAGTATTTTAATTTTTAAATTTACATGATTAAAATAGTAAAATTTATTGAAAAACTTTAAAATTTAATTATACTAGAAAAGAAAATCCTCACTAAATTACTATATTTATATAATGCAGCAACATTTTTAAAAGAATTATATTTTTCAATAAGTACATATAAATATAATTATTTATGTTATATATATAATGTCAAACACATATACATGTCTTATTAAAATACTACAATTTTAATTAAAATTTAAATTCTAAAGGTTGGTGGCCTAACCATGACCATTGGAATAAAACCAAGTAAAGTTATTAGAAGATATTCAAAATTGAAAGTGTTTGATTAGGGGAAGTGATGTCATGAAAAATGTGAAAGCCCACTTTTTAAAAAATCATGATTAATCGGACACGACCTAGGGCTTGGCGAAGGGAGTAATGAATTTGGTTTGAGGTGGCGGTGGGGAGTGTGTGATGTCCTTTCACTTTCCAAAGGAGATATATTTTTGACAAGATCTGAAAAAAATGGACCAAGAAATGATGTGAAAGGACTTGAGGCGATGAGCATTAATTACTCACAGGGAGAGATTAAAAGAGGAAAATGGAGTTTGATGTCACAGGGTTTTACTTATTCAATAGTTATCTCTAGCCTTTATTTGTGAATAAAATGATAATGTAGGTTACCTTCTATGTGGACACTTCGAAGCAACAAAAGGCTTTCAAGGGGCTTGTGAGATGGGAGGGAATGTTGGGTTTTCTGAAAATCAAATATTTGAAGGTGGTGGAGGCAGCAATTAAAGTTTTGGGAAGCCAATTTTTGGAAAGAAAGAAAAAATGGCAAGTTAAATTAGATGTGATCTCAATGTTAATTGCATGGGCTCTGAGGTGGCTGAAGAAACAAGTGAGGTGGAAAAGATTATGAGAATCATGTTTGAAAATGACATGTTGTTAGGGCTTGAGTCAATATTGGAATGGGTTATCCCAAGGATTGGTTCAGATTACAGTGAAATATGCTTTGGGGATGAAGAAGAAGGTGGAGTCTATGGCCTTGTGCCTTTTATGTGTTGGTGGGGTAACGTGAACAAAGGGTAATATACATTGGAAAGAGCAAGGGCTTGGGAGATACTGAAGCGGCTAGTGAAAGAAGATGACAAGAAGGAAATGCAAAGGGCGAGGGTGTTTGAAGTGTCAGTTCTAAGAAGGAAACAAGGAGGAAAAACCAAAAGACCTAAAAAAGGAATTTCTCTCTGTCATAAAGAGAAAATTTTGCAATTTTGGAAAAGATAAATACTTTTTGCATTTGGTGGTATAAAATTTAATGATCCCTCAAAGATAAAAGGATGTGTAATAGAAACGGGAAGCAGACTTGTTTTGGTGAACCCTTTTTTGAATCACGGGAAGCATGGTCTTGGTAATGGTAGCCAAAGAAGAATATAAAGATGACCGGGGCACTAATTATAGGAAAGCGTAGAACAATTTTTGTTGCAATCCTTTGGAAATTTTATTGTAAGGGTTAAACCCAACAGAACTTTAAATTTCCATATTTTATCTGTAGATTTAGGGAGTTATGTAAGAAAGTTGTAAATATGAATAGGAGTTGAATGGTGTTGCAATGACCCTCCTATAGTTTGATTTTCTATATGTTAAGATGTTATTTATATTTATGGATTTATTGACCTCATACCTGCATGTGAATGGATTGCATGTATGTTCTATATTTTTGTTTGATGTGCCTGATGTGGTTGAGGGACAAAGTCGTAGTTACTTTCTTGCAAGATCCACATGATCAGCAGATCCCCACCATTGTCTGTTATATATTTATACATGTATGTAAATGCTCATCTTTTATGCAGGATTTCAAGTACCAGGCATCGACTTCCCTAAATTATCAAGATGAGAGTGCCCTATCACAATATCTCAATGGTAAGAGAGGGGAGATAATAGATAGGTTGAATCCCAACCTAAACCATCATTTATCCTAAAATAGGGTGCAAGTATCTTATTGACTACCTATCTGAATTCGTCAAGGTGACCTGAATTCGTGAACCCTTCCTTTGAGCATGATGGTTATTTTGAGTTAGTTGATTTTAAGGAGTTGCAATCATGTGAGTTTTGTTGCATGATTTATTTATTGAAGAATGAATTAGTTAAGATTAATTATTATATTAGAATAATTATATCTTGGAAATATCATAATATTAAATATAAGGTGGTAAAAGTACAAACCTATGTCACACTTTTATAAAGGAAAAGGTCAACAACACACAACCAGTTCAATTTTAATGACATAAATGTGGTATTTGTGTTTAGAATTTTATGATGATGTAAACTAATGAAATGTGTAAAATTAGATAAAGTTTATGCCTATAATTTTTTTAAAAAAAATTGAATAAGAATTGACACATTTTTTTAATTTTTTAAGTCCATTTTTTAGTTGCTAAAAAATGCTAAAAATCTGGGGTTGAGTTCCCGCCAAACAAGTATATACAAATAATATTTTTTTCCCCTAATTTCAAAATATCTTATAGGTGACATGTATAGCTAGTGCAGAAAAGAAGAAAGATTGGTTTTTGATGTATATTTTCTCTGATATAACTACTCAAAGTCGAACTTATCCAAAATTGACAATTTTCATCTCCCATCAAATTTCCCCTATCAAATCTACACCATTAAGAAAAAAATTACATATTCATGAAGAGGAATCTCTCCTCTATTGTTAAATATATATTTTAATTTTTTTATATGATTTACTATTTTTTTTCTTTATTTGAAGCAACATCTTCTCAAATGTTAAAATACCTACTTGCAGTATTTTGATATTATAATATATTAGATCTAATCAAAATACTATAAAACTTATATGACAATAATCATGACTTTGAGCTATACAAAAGGGTATTTTTATATTTTTTTTAAAAATCATTAGAAAGAGTTGAAGTTGTTGAAACATCACTTTTCTGAAATACTTTTATTTCTTCGGTAATTGGACCCAAATTGGTATAAAACATGCATTTAATAGATATTTCCAATTGGAAAAGTTGAAGCACTTATCTAATGAATCTAGCTAGACCATATGTTTGAAAAAATATATTTTTTAATTAGAAATACTCAAATTTAGTTGTGTTGATAAGTTAGCTTGAACCGTGACACAACTTTGTGCTTTTAATTACTAAGGGTTAATTAAATATTTTTATTTAATTAAAAGTCTAATTTGGAATAAAAAGGTTTAATTAATTATTATATTAAAATATGAGATTTAAGGTATAATTAATTTATTTTATATTTAATTATCAATTGCATAATCATTAATGTGCTAAAATATTAATTGATTTATTAAATATTAACATGCAATTTATGTTGCACATTTAGTTTAATAAAATTGAATTAGAAATTTAAGTTAAGTTGAGTTAGGAGTTGTTAATTGGAAAAATGCATAAATTATAATTATAATTAATTAAATATGCAAAAAGGAAAATTAGTAATTAAATGCAAAAAGGAGTGAAGTGATTTTAATGTGGAGTTCTAATTTGTGTTTGTGGGTTGCATGTCAAGTTCTGATTTTAGTGTTTTCAAGTTAAGTGATTCTTTTATATTTTTTAGAGGGGAGTTTACCTTGTTTATGGTGTTTCATGTTTTGAAACCCTAGGTGGCTTAGTTTTCTTTATTAGGAGGATTTTGGCCATTTTTCAAGATACAGATTTGTAGGTATTGGCTCTAAGGTTGAATTGGAGGATTGTGAAAGCTTTGGGAAATTTCAAGGATTATTGGTTTATTTTTCGTGGTTTCTGTCGAGTGGTAGTTTAAGGTAGGGTTTGAAAGCCTTTTTTTTCAAATCTTCTTTGGAAAATATTGTATTCATTGTGTCTTCCAGATAGGGTGATGATTTTGGAGTGATTGTATTTTGCTTTCATTGTTCTTGAGAAAATTTGCAAGATTAGATCGATATGGTTTCATGAATGATAAATATGTATATTTTGATTGCTTATGAGCGTAGTCTTTTATAGAAATGTGTGATTTTTTTCCAATTAGGGTATTCTACCAATTTGGGTATCTGAAACCCTTTCTTAGTTTTAATCCTTGCATGACTTCAAGAAAACCAATTTGTTTAATTTTTGCATGCTTTTTTATTCTAGAAATATATCTTAGAAAAATATATATATATACCTTTTATTATTTTTAGAATTTAAAAAAAAGGGGGTTGATTGTTGTTCCGTGTTAGGAAATTCTAATAGTAAAAAAAGAAATAAATTAAATATAATAAATTAAAATTAAAATTAAAAAAAATAATGAAAAAAACTTAAATTGAATTGGTGCATGGGGATCACCACATCCCCACACACCTCCCCATGGTCCATGAGGGAACCATGTGGCTCCCAAGGGAACCGCACGGCCTGCAGGCCATGCGGCCTACGGTACCCTGTCAGGGAGAGGGGGGCCCACAGGGGAGCCCACTGGGCAATGATCCCATGGGGGCCACCCCTTGTACCTTATGGTTTTTAATATATTATATTTATATATATATATATATATATATATATATATATATATATATATATATATATATATATATATATATATATATATATATATATATATATATATATATATATATATATATATATATATATATATATATATATATATATTTGTAGACACCGAAAAATCTTTCATATTAATTAAATTTATTTAATAAATAATCTCCATGACATTGTAATTAATTTTAATTAATTAATTATTATTTTTTTAATTTAGTCAGGTTCACTATCTAAAGTATTTAAATTTAATTTGAATACTCCCCTCTCTAATGTATTAAATTTATTTAATACATATCCCTCATTAATCCTCTTTTGAATAAATTTCTATTTATTTAAATCCCCCCAAATCCTAATATTTTCCTAAGCCTAGATTAATATAAATCTAATTTGAATTAATCTAAAATCTCACCTAAAACCTAGCCTACACCCATCACCTCATGTGCTAAACCTACACACACACCTAATCATTCCTTTAATATCACTTAAAAAGTGATTCCTAACCTTATTAGAGCTAATGGGTTGCTCACACATGTGTGAGCAACTCTTCCCAAGGAAGCCACCAAACTTACTTAAATGCTCCAACTCCTCTCTTACAACCTTGTCCCCTTCACTCTTCCCCAAAGTTGCTCACACATGTGTGAGCAACCTTGAGCCACTCAACCTTAAATGCCCATCTTGTCTCAACTTGACCTTTCAAAATAGTCATTCCCTCTTGCTCATGTGTCTCCTATGTGGCTCCTATGTGGATGCCACATAGGTGCCACATCATCCAAGCCCTCTCTCTCCTCCTAAAAATCTATAAATAGAGGCCTCTTCAAAAGAAATTCACCAATTCCTTTTATGTATTTTTATCATGTTAATTTAGCTCTAGAAGTCATAGCATTTTAGCATTGTTAGTTTCTTTTCAAGCTCAATCACATAGCATAATGTTAAATGGTTAATTAATATTAGCTTAGTTTCCTTATGCATTTATATTTCCCTTCAATCTCACTCACATATCATAATGCTTAATGGTTAAAGAACTTCAATCTTTCATCTCATATCATTTCTAGCTTAAATCTTGATCATTTTCATCATAGGAACCCTTGTTTCAAGCTAGTTCTCAATACTAGTTTCTTCCATCATTTGAGGTCTCATTGGCTTTCATTTAGCTTAGAATCATATTAAGTTGCTTTGGGGATACTCTCATTGTGTTTGGAGAGCACATCCACATTCTCCTAAAAAGAGCAAATCAAACGTGGCTTGGGTGCTCATGTTTTGGCTCAATCAGAGGTGGTGTGATTAGAATTTCTTGTTATATATAGCATGCATGTTTTTTACTAATGTTTGAGTGTATATGCATGCTCCTGATAGATTAGGTTCAACACATCCATATTTTGGCATGCCTGGTGGGACCCACGTCCTAAAAATTTAAAACATTTCTTCAATTTTTTGCCCTTTGGGAAAACTATCATGCATTTGAGTCTCTGCTTTGGAGTTGTCATTTGCACATATTGGCGTCTCCACCTGGAGATTTTCATCTCTGCCTGGGTTTAAAAAGAGCTTAATATTTTAGTGTTTTAAAGTGTTTTTTGTGACATTTTGGGTTTTTAGCTCTCAGGTATCTGTCAGGACATCAATTTTACGGAGTTAAATGTTGTCAAAATGTTTCAAAAATTCATTTTGTCTATCAAGTATAACTTTTTATTGAATTTTTTGTAGATTTCCATCTACGCATATTGTCATTTTCACATATTGTCATCTCCGCAAATTGTCATCTGCGACCTAGAGTTTTCGTCTGCACTCTGTTATAAAAAAATTTAAGTTTCCATAAATCTAAATTTGTGTTACTAACTCCTCTGATTTTTTGCAGCACCTCAAATCTAAAGACTAAAAATTTCAAAGTACTAATATGTGTGTTGCAGGACATTGGGCGAAGATTTTTACAAACAACAAACTACTAAATCTATCTATCTTATAGGTTGCCTAGGAGATACAAACAAACTTTTTGTCTTCATTATTAATCTTTTTATAGGTATCTTAATAAAAGTTCACTTGTAGTGTTTTGTCAAGTGGTAGGGGATTATGCTCTTGTCTCTTTGAGACAATCAAAAACCTAGACCCATTTGGTATCATACTTTAATAGGAACTTTGGGAAAGAAAAAAGTGTGTTTGATGTGTTTGGGAGAAAACAACATTGGATAGGAGAATATGGTCTTTTCCCCTTGAGGGAAAATTAGAAATCTAGACTCCTCTCATTGCCAATCCAGGCTTTTCAATTTCATCCATTAGATGGGCCTACTAGTGAGGTAAAAACCTCCTGGGAATGAAAAACTTAAGAACGAGGTGTTAGCCCACCACTCCAACTCACGTTAATAAAATTTTCTTTTTGGGGTGAAACCCTCAGAAGTCAGACAATATTTGAGCTTATACTCATCTCTAACCTAACACTTAGTAGGGCCTCATGGTTGAAATCACATTTACATGACTACTTGTGCCAAAGTGCTTTCTGGGGCAATATGCCTAAATTGTGTTTGTGCGAATGCAAAGGGTGTGTTCGAATGGAGACCCTTATTAAAAGCTATTAGATAGAAGCTACCTGGTTCACCCCTGAAAGTTTGATAATCCAAGTGAAAGGAGGATAGTAACCTCCCCAAGACACTCACCTTATTGTTCCTTCCTAAGCATTTGGAGTTAGATAATATGGCATCATGAATGTAGCCATAGTGTGCTTGGTGATGGTCCTATTCTAATTATCTCTTGAAGTGTACCTAAGTCTGTGAGCAAGGATTTTCTTACTCAACCAACTCCTTAGGGTAGAAAGTGTGTTCGACTGTTTGCAACAAGAAAATATTAGAAAACATACACATTTGAAGACATTGTCAATTTTTTTGTCACCATTTCTTGTATCCCATAAGGTTTCTTTTTCCCTTGCCATATTTTTTTCAAGACACGTGATTGCTATCTTTTGGTTTGAATACTTGAATTTGGGTCCTTTGCCATTGGAGAATAAGTCAAATTGAAAATCCCAATTGATATAATTTATCCAACACCTTTGAATCCAAATCAATCTCCAAATCATTTGTCCACAAGTATTGATCAACAAAACTCAAGCATTGTCCTTTCAAGATATGGCCGGATTCATGAAACACAAGAAAGCAAAGCTATCAACCGCCTATGTTTACCAAGAGAAGAAGGTTACTAAATGTAAACTCAAAGATCATCAACCTAGCCTAGCTACAATCAAAGAAGAGATCAAGTATCAGGAAAAAATTGATAGAATAACCTACAATGCAAAGGTCATATAGTTTGGAGAACGTTTCCAAATCAATCATCATTTTGTTACCCTTGAAAGTGAAGACTAGTTGGTTCGTCGCACACCACGTCCTTTCAAATCCCATGAAATCATCTCGGCATACTTGCCTCCTTGCATCATAGGTCAATCCTTTAGAAATAATTCTCATTTCCTCCTTAGGATAGCCTCATTTAAATCAAATCCATCATCCTTAATGTAAAAATCCAAACAAAAAAAAATCTATAATCCAAATCAATCGACCTATCCAACCATCTTCTTAGTGTCACATCCTTTGATTTTCTTAATCCTTATCCTAAATCAAATATCATTTAAGCTCCACCCTCTGACTAAGCATTATCTAGGGAAGCTCATACTTGTCTGTGTAGGCCTCATCATCTTGATCTAGAGATTGGTTTTCACTTACAAGAATCCTATCTTCCAAAGATCATAAGTCTATCCAAGGTTGACAATACCACCATTTTGATCCAACATCAGGAGGAAGAAACTCATTCCCATTTGGCACCAGGTAATCCTTATTCCTTAGAGAGAGAGAGAGACTACAACTGATTAATTACTTGATAACAAAATGTGAAGATGATCACCGAGATACAAAGGAATATGTGAGACATTAGATCAGGTATTATATTGTCATTGATGTCAACTAGTTTTGGCTGTACTTATTATGATCATTGCAAACATCTGAAGAAGGTAATATTGGTGAAGGAATGAGATATTAACTTGAAAATGAGATGTATGAGTAAGTTATGAATATGGTATTCATTGGGTAACTTATTGATGAGTCTATGCCAGTATGATAGTGATTTGATTTTATTACATGATTCTATTAAGAATTGAAGATAAAAAAATGTAAAATTTTATGTGGTCGGTATATGAAGAACTTAGTATACACCAATTAAAAATAGTGTACACCGAGAAAGTGTAGTGTATGCTGAGTGCAGTATTAACCGAGCTAGAAGTCACCGACATATCACGGTATTGACCGAGTGAAAGAAATAAGATGGAACATGTGATTTTTGACTTAATATGATGAGATGGATGAATTGGGATGATTCTGAGGACAAAGATAAAGTTTTTTATGAAGATCTATGGCTGAAAAAATTCAAGGAAGATCAGATGATGAAGATTGAAACATGTTAAGGCACAAGTTCCAAGGAAGGATAAAGCAAAAAAATCATCGATGGAGATTAAGTGGCAAGATATATGGCTGAGAAGAAAAATATTTATCATGTCTATTTAAGGAGACAAGAGATTCATAATGATTTATGTGTGTGATGAGAAGATTGTATTCATGTGAATTTGGTCAAACAAGTTGAAGTGAGAACCAAACAATTCTGCAAACTACACCGAGTGTTAGAAAGGATATTACCAAGTAGAACAAAGTTGGAGGATAAAAGGAAATTGAAGATATTATGATGGCCAGAGGTATATTGAGCTTAGCATAGATCTCAATATCTACAAAGGAAGTTTTATTTGAATCAAATCATTTATTGTTACATTCTAACCATTTCTACAGATAAAATCTCTTAACCAAGTAGGACTTAACAATCTTTATTATGACATTCAATGAATGTTGATTGTTTTCTTGTTGACCCAAGTGAATGTATGGTCATAGAGAACTATTAGTGATAAAGTCTCTAACAAGGTCATACCTTACAATGTGTTTTGTAACCTTTAACAAGGTTGGCTCTTAACCAAGCTCACTTCAAAAGAGTAAAAATATTTCAGGTATCGGTCCCAGGTGGTTTTTCCCTTAACAGGGTTTCCACGTTAAAAATCAAGTGTTATATGTGTATGGATGTGATGATTTTTTATTTTACTTTACACATTAAAATTAATAATTTGATCTGTATATACTAGTTTATTTTACTAGTATTAGGTAAATGAATCATAAAGACAGAGTCAAGTGTTACTGAACTATTTAAGTTTATTTGTTAGATTTTTTTATACTTCTAAGAGTATTTGGGACTGTAGGATAACTGGACTTAACTGGTTCACCCCCCCTCCCCATCTAAATTATCTAAAAACTGATATTAGAGCTAGAGTACTTGAAGGAAGAAGTTTGAAGGACTTAAGTTAAAGATCTAAAGATGTATAAGAGAGGTGCCAAAGCTGAACAAAGATAATTTCTCAACATGGAAAAGTAGGATGAAGTTGTCTCTATCAAGCATTGGAGATTTTGCACTATACTATTTAGAAAATGAATTCATAACTCCTACTGGTCCGTTGACTATCAACAAGATGAAAGAGAGACAAGAACATAATGCTATGATGATTGAGATTGCTTCTTCTCTATCAGATGTTGAATTTGAAGATATAAAGACTTGTACAACTACAAAAGAGATGTGGGATAAACTAACATTAGTTTATGGAGGATATGTGAATGTGCTCAGGGAAAAAGCAGAAAGCTTAAGAGGAAAGTTTGATGACATTAAGATGAAAGAAGGTGAAAACATCACATAGTATAGCAACCAAGTCAAGGAAGTGGTGAATGTTATCTGAGGAGCAAGTGGACTTATTGAAGAAGACACTGTGGACCTGCCTATGCTATTAGAGTCTTAGCAATACATGAAATGTGAGAAACTCTTGGTAATAATATTTCTCTAGATAGTTTGATTGGAAGATTGACTGTATTTGAGCTTAACAACTATGATAACAATATTTTACCTAAGGTAGAATCTGCATTTATGTCATCTCTGAATATTGGAAGATCAAGCAGTAGACATAAGATAAGAAATGAAAGTGATAGTGAAGCTGAAGAAGATGAACTTGATGAAATTGAAGCATTAATGGTTAGAAGGCTAAAGAAAGGCAAAGGAAGATATAAAGGTAAACTACCCTTGGTATGTTATAAATGTAAAGAGATTGGTGACATTGCTTCAAGATGTCCTGATAGGAAAGATGATGAGAAAACAAGTGAAAGATCAAATGAAAGGAAGAATGACATAAGAAATTATTGAGATCATAGAGGTAACCGATAGTATGGAAATGGAGATAGCTGAGATTATAGAGATAAAGTTAAGAAAGCATGCTATCTAGTTGAAGATGATGATACTAAGACTGACACTGATGAATATATTGAAGTGGTATTTGTGGCTTTGAAAGAAGATTCTGAAGAAGAAGAAAGGTATGTTGAAAAAGCACTTATTTCTAAAGTAAGAAAAAATGATGCTTGGATTATTGATAGTGGTTGCACACATCATATGACTGGTGATGAAGAAAAAATTGAATATCTTGAACATTATATATAATGGTGGATCTATGAAAATGGGAAATGATACACCCTGTCAAGTGAAAGGTAAATGATCTATATTGTTGAACAACAAGATTAGATGTGAAAATGATTATTGGGTGAAAGGACTTAACTATAATCTATTGAGTGTAGCACAGCTGAATAACATAGGTCACCGAGTTGCATTTGAGAAAACAAAAATGAAAAACTATGATGAGGATGGAAAACTAATGGGTACTGGTGAACAATCAAAAGGTAACTTATTCTATTTGGATAATGTTGAAACTTCTTGTTTGTTGGCTAAAAATGAAGATGTTTGGTTATGACACAAGAGGTTATGTCATGTGAACTTTGACAACATGGTTAAGATCAGTAAGAAAATAAAAGTTGGAGGATTACCGAGTATATCTAAATCTGACCATGTAATGTGCAAACAATGTCAAATGGGTAAAATGTCAAGATCTGGTTTCAAGAGAAAACATTACTCATCTAATGATATTCTAGAGTTAGTTCATATCGACTTATGTGGTCCAATGAGAACTCAAAGTTATTATGGAGATAGATATTTTATCTCATTTGTTGATGATTTCACTAGGATGATGATTGTCATATTCTTAAAAGAAAAATCAGAATCTTTCAAAATGTTTAAATGGTACAAAGCAAAAGTGGAAAGAGAAAGTGGTAAGGAATTGAAATGCTTAAGGTCAAATAGAGGTGGTGAATTCATTTTTGATGAGTTTACTAATTTTTGTAATGAGCATGGAATTAAGAGATAGATATTTGCACCAAGGACACCCCAGCATAATGGGATTGTTGAAAGAAGGAATAGACCAATTTTTTATTGTGCTAGAACAGTGATGATTGAAAAAGTTTTTGCACAAATTTACTGGAGAGATGTTGTTAGTACTGTTGTTTATACACTCAACCAAGTATAACTAAAGAAAGAGACAAACAAGAAACCTTATGATCTATGGTGTGGTTATACACCTAATGTTATCTATTTCAGAATAATTGGAAGTAGATGTTACATTTTGAAAGATGATAGAAATGGAAATTTTGATTCAAAAGGTGATGAATGGATATTTCTAGGTTACTCTACTAGAAACAAGGCTTATAATTTTTTTAACAAGGCTACTAACAAGATGATTGAAAGTGCAAATGTGAGAGTTGATGAGTTTGCATAAAAGAATGATGAAGAAAGCAAGAAAGAACCGGAAGACTATGGTAGATTTTTTTATATTAAAGAACCTAAAACTCTACCCGAGCAACAGCCTAGTGTCACCGAACAAAAAAATAATGCTACTAAGCAACAATCTTTACAGACTGAGTAAGAGCATATAGTTACTGATGAGAATGATGATCATGCACCGAGTGGAGAGAACATTGAAGAACATAGATCTAAGAATATACTAGAAAAATATGTGAGAAGACACCATCCACAAGATCAGATAATTGGAGACAAAGGAGCAAGGATGATGACTAGAAGTAAGTTAAGGAATAACAAATGTTTGGTTTGTGAATTTGAACCTAAAACTGTTAAAGATGCATTAGAAAATGATGATTGGATTAAGGCAATGAATGAAGAGATTGAACAAATACAGAAGAAAAAGACATGGACATTAGTACAAAGACCTAACGACAAAAATGTGATTAGGACTAAATGGATTTTCAGCAACAAACTAAATGAGAATGGAGATGTAACAAGGAACAAAGCCAGACTAGTTTGCAAAGGTTATGCACAAGAAGAAGGAATTGACTATGGAGAAACATTTGCACCTATTTCTAGACTTGAAGGAGTAAGAATACTACTTTCATATGCTACTTATAAAGGATTTAAGGTATATCAGATGGATCTGAAATCTACATTTCTGAATGGGATACTTGAAGAAGAGGTATACATTGAACAACCTGAAGGTTTTATTATCTGAATTAGAGGAACATGGTTTGTAAGTTGTACAAGACATTATATGGACTGAAGCAAGCACTAAGAGCATGGTATGAAAGACTGCATTCTTATCTCATAAGAATTGGATTTGTTAGAACAAGTGACAACAATAATTTATATTTGAAATGTGAAACTGATGATAAGATTATTATTGCTAAAAAATTTGTTGATGATATCATATTTGGACGTCATGATACTTTATGTAAGTCTTTTTCTAATGAAATGAGAAAAGAGTTTGAAATGTCAATGTTTAGAGAGATCAAATTCTTTCTTGGTTTGTAAATACTATAGCAAAAGGAAGGCATATACATAACACAATCTAATTACATCAAATAAGTCTTGAAGACATTTGGTATGGAAGATTCAAAACCAATTGGTACACCTATGGTAACCAGATGCAAGCTGACAAAGGATGACAAGTCAACAAAGGTAAATCAAACCTTATAAAAATCTATGATTGGCAAGTTGATGTATGTTGTGCACAGTAGACCAGATTTTACACATGTTGTTGGCATTGTAGCTCGATTTTCTGCTAATCCTAAAGAGTCACACATGAATGTTATAAAAAGAATTTTGAGATATCTAAAGAACACTAAGAACTATGGATTATGGTATAAGAAATAACACAATTTTGAACTCAAAGTTTACACTGATGTTGATTGGGTTGGAAACATTGATGATATAAAAATCACTATAGGTGGAGCATTCTTTTTAGGAGAAAGATTGGTGACATGGATAAGTAAGAAACAAGGATGCATTTCTTAGTCTAGCGCAAAAGCAAAATATGTTGTTGCTACTGCTAATTGTTCAAATATTGCATGGATCAAGTAATTGTTGGAAGGTATGAATAAGGAGATCGTTGATCCAGTGATAATTTATTGTGATAATACAAGTGCTATTAATATTTAAAAGAATCCAATGATGCATGCAAATAAAAAGCACATATCTATTAAGTATCACTACTTAAGGGAGCAAGACCATGAAAAACAAGTCAAATTGAAATATGTGAAGTCACAAGAGAAACTTTTTGATATATTCGCTAAACCCTTACCGAAGGATACATTTGAATACTTGAGAAGTAGACTAGGGGTCCATCCCCTGTCTAACAGTCACTAAGGTGATATGGAGTTGCATCAACCTATATGTTATCAGAAAAAATATTAATGTTGATGCATGATGTTCACACTTTGGGATTCCTAAGGTTGTGAAGATGGAAGACAAACTACAATAGAGAATATTTGCACATGCAAGGTACAAGAATCTAAACTGAACAACATAGATACTTACTTGGCTATTAAAGATCTGATTTATTTTTGCATTGTTGTCAAAGGGAGAGAATGATCATGAAATATTTATAGGGAGAGATGATCAAAGATGAAAAGGGAGACAATGATCATGACATATCAGTTAGAAATGAAGCTAACCGAAAGACTGATGATAGAGATGTTGTGTAGTGATTAAACATATTAAATGCATAAGCTAGGGGAGAGCTTACTGAGTCGCAACATATATACTGAGTTATAGACACTTAATATGTTTGGTATTCTATGGAATATTTCATATTGTGTTGCCATCAATGCCAAAGGTGAGATTGTTATACTAAAATTGATTAACTACTTGAGAACATAATGTGAAGATGATCACTGAGCTACAAAGGTATATGTGATACATTAGATCATTTATTATATTGTCATTGATGTCAACTAGTTTTGACTGTACTTATCATGATAGTTGTAAACATCTAAAGAAGGTAATATTGGTGAAGGAATGAGATATTAACATGAAAATGAGATGTATGAGTAAGTTATGAATATAGTATTCATTGGGTAACTTATTAATGATTCTATGTCAGTATGATAGTGATTTGATTGTATTACATGATTCTGTTAAGAATTGAAGATCAAGAATGTAAAAGTTTATGTGGTCGGTATATGAAGAACTTAGTATACACTGAGTAGAAATAATGTACATTGAGCAAGTATAGTGTATACTGAGTGAGGTATTAACTGAGCTAGAAATCACTGACACAACATGATATTGACTGAGTGAAAGAAATAAGATGGAACATGTGATTGTCAACTTTAGATGACGAGCTGGATGAATTGGGATGATTTTGAGGACAAAGATAAAGTTTTTTATGAAGACCAATGGCTAACAAAATTCAAGGAAGATCGAATGATGAAGATTGAAATTTTTTTAAGGCACAAGTTTTGAGGAAGACTAAAGCAGAAAAATCAATGATGGAGATTAAGTGGAAAAATATATGGCTGAGAAGAAAATGGTTTATCATGTATATTTAAGGAGACAACAAATTCATAATGAGTTATGCATGTGAGGAGAAGATTGTATTCATGCGAAGCTGGTCAGATAGGTTGAAGTGAGAACTAAGTGACTCTGCAAACTACAATGAGCATCAAAAAGGATATTACCAAGAAAAACAGACTTGGAGGATAAAAGGAAATTGAAGAGATTATGATGGCTAGAGGTATATTGAGCTTAGCATATATCTCAATATCTACAAAGGAAGTTGTATTTGAATCAAATCATTTATTGTTGCATTCTAACCATTGCTACAGACAAAATCTCTTAACTAAGTAGGACTTAACAACCTTTATTATGACATTCAATGAATGTTGATTTTTTTCTTGTTGACCCAAGTGAATGTATGCTCATAGAGAACTATTAGTGATAAAGCCTCTAACAAGGTCACACCTTACAGTGTGTGTTTTAACCTTTAATAGGGTTGGCTCTTAACCGAGCTCACTTCAGAAGAGTGAAAATATTTTGGGTATTGGTCCCAAGTGGTTTTTCCCTTAACAGGGTTTCCACGTTAAAAATCAAGTGTTATATGTGTATGGATGTGATGATTTTTTATTTTACTTTACACATTACAATTAATGATTTGATCGGTATATACTAGTTTATTTTACTAGCATTCGGTAAATGAATCATAAAGACAGAGTCAAATGTTACTGAGCTATTTAAGTTTATTTGTTAGATTTTTTTATACGTCTAAGAGTATTTGGGACTATAGGATGACTGGACTTAATTGATTCACCCCCCTCTCAGTTATCTACAGAGAGAGAGAGAGAGAGAATTGGTGATCCTAGGGAGCCTTCTAGTGTAGTATTGAGTATTCCCATATTAGTTTGGATTTCTATGTCTCTCCAAGGATTTTTTGAGTTCCTCTAAGAGGCCACCCTTAGAAACAAGGTGATTTTCAATACCTTCATAAATGACTTTACCATCTTTTGAGCTTAAATAATTTTCTTGTTTTTTTAATGGTAACATGGGAATTTTGTAACATGACTAACATGAAATCATGACCAAAAATGGGATATTATATCTAATGGAAATTGGATGGAAGAAGTAGAAAAAAATTCCAAGTGGAATGATCCTGGTAATAGTATTAGTCTACTAGGGGTAAGTGTAAGTGTTGAAACTAGCCTAAGAAATGAGAAGTGGGGTTTTCACATGTACGAGATTTAAATTTGATAATTATTATCATTATTTTGGTCTGGAACTCTTATCTTTGACATATTCTTGGGTCCAAAAGTGATTTTACTGGTACAAGTTTTGGTCTATACCATGGTGTATCGATGTTCTAGTCAAGACCTATTTTGCATAATGTGAGATATCTTTTAACATTATCGACATCTCTAAAAGTTTTGGGTAACATTCTCACATGTTTCCAAATCCAATTCAAGAAAACATGAAAGGATATAGATCCACTACATATATATATATATATATATATATATATATATATATATATATATATATATATATATATATATATATATAGGAAGAAACATCAACACACAACACATGAAACTAATGATAATGTTTATATGATGAGTTGTGACAATGACCTATTGATGTATCTAGAAAAATGATATATGTGTAATTTAGTGATTATATATAAGAATTGTGTACTTTAGAGAGAATTGTATTTTATGAATATGCAGATGCAATTGTAATAGTTCAATTTTGTACTCTACATTTTGGCAGTATCTTATCTCTTAGCAATAATAGCTATTTTTGTATTTTGGGCAGTGAGCCCCACTGGCAATGAGCCAATCGACAGTGAGCCCCCTCTAGCAGTGAGCCACCCTTTTATTTTTTAATTGATTACCTAATACTTTAGAGTTAACCCTCTCCTTGGTTTTTCCCATCTTGGGTTTCCACAATAAAATTTTGGTGCTATGTGATGTATTTTTTAATACTACTATTTTTATTTTGAGAAATTTTAACTTTCTTTTGTGGACAACTATTTAAAAATTTTAATATTTTCAAGGGAGTATTGATTCACCCCTTCCCCCTCAATATTTTGGTTGTTCAACAATTGGTATCAGAGCAAGTTCCTTTAGAAGAGTCTAATAGCTTGAAGGAGATATGAAAGGTGAACATACAATACCTAGATCCACCATGGATGAGAAAGAGCTCTTGTCACTATATGAAGATCTTGAATCTATTGAAGATGAGAAAAAGGAACTATCAGAAAATATTCAAATGGAAAATGATTGTATCTGGAAGTTAAAAGATCAGATTTGAAAGTTCAAGGTAAGGCATAAAGAGGTTAGTAATGAACTCAAGTTAGCGTATGATACTACCATTGATTTAATAACTAAGAGTGAATAAGATGAAAATACCAAGAAGCACTTGAATAATATAATCAAAGATAAAATCTAATGAATGTAAGTTGGAACAATAAGTTGTATCTCTCAAATCAAATCTAGAAGAATCAAAGAAGAAAGAAGAAAAATTCAAAACAAGATCAAAAAGGCTCAATGAATTCTCAAATATCTTCGGTGAACAAGAAATTCTTATGTTGTGAAAATGGTGAACACTCACATAGTAGATCTGAAGAAAAGAAAGAATTGAACAGGAAATAGAAGCTTAAACCAAATCTAGCAAAGAGGAGAAAGGTATGTCTCTGGTAAACCCATAGGTAACTAATAAACCTTATGGTTTTAATGGTCATTATTTCAATTGCAATAAATTAGGTCATAAAGCATCATATTCTAGAAATAGAGAAAATCAAGAGATAGATCTTGTTTTTTTAGGTGTTATAATTACAATATTTATGTTCACAGAGCTAATCAATGCAGGAAATCAAATACAAGTATTCAATTTACTAGTTATTGTTACACGTGTTATGCATATGGACATAAGATAAAGACAAGATAAGAAGACCAATAGTTTTTATAAGTACAATAAATTTAGGCACATAGAATATTTTGTAAATCTAATGAGGTCAAGCCAATCAAACCAATAAAGAAGATCAACAAAGAAGAATTCAAGGAAGAGATGAAGAAGATCTAGAGAAAGAAGGAAGATAGTGGTTCTGACTCCATTGCAGACATCTATTCTAGTAATTAGTAGCCCTTTGTTTTTTTCCCAAGAGTAGAAAAGATCAAATATTTTATCTTCCCTTGTAGGAGGGAAGTGGTTATAATCATGGTAGATCTTCTCGATCAAGGAGTCTCTAGTAAAGATAGAATTGAAAATAGGCTATTGAAGGCAATATGGTAAACATCACATCCAATTAGTGAAAGGTAATCACAAAAATGGAATATGGTGCATTCAAACCAAAAAGTGTATCTATTGCAAATTTGGTATAAAAGGGAATTGAACAAGCCATTTTAATCACAAAGCATATAAGATTTTGGAAAGAGTTATGGAAAAGAAAGGAAACCAATGTATGACCTAGGTTTTTCCAATTTCAGGTAGAGGTTTCTAAGATTTTCATTTTATTCACATTTTCATCTATGGCTACTCCTATGTTGGTGAATGCATCATCTGAGCCTTGTCTTGAATTTAAGAAATACCCTAAAATTTTGATTGAGAATGATTTAGCTAGTTTTTTTTCGAGAGTCCCTTGTAGTTTAATCCCTATAGAATATGTTATAATTTTATTCATTCAAATTTGGAAGAATTTGACCACATAAAAATATTATATTTATGGGAAAAATAATTGTCTCACAAATATTTAAAGGTCAAACCCAAATACAAGGTTTTAGTGGAGAAAAAATTGCATGTATGGAATAATCCACTACACTTTTGTTATGATGACAAATGGGTTAAAATGGCTATGATAATATTTCATCACACATTTATGTGGTTGGATGAATCATGCTTGATCCGTAAGGAGATAATGAATATAGTTATTGGGTTAAATGATAATTAGTATTCTTCAAAAATTAAAAGAAATGAAAAATAGAGAGGTCAAAAACCTCACCAAGGAATTTCATGACAATAGGTCTCTAGTCATTAATGGTTGTCATTGATGTCAATATATCTTATGTTTGGATGTGGATTTGATGCTTTGGTGGTCTAGAGTAACATTCTCTAGATGATGTGTTGGGAAGATCTATCTTTGGCTATGTTTTTCCTAGTCCCATTCATGTTGAAACATATTGTGGTTCACTCTTTTGGGTCTAGACCTATCTGTAAAGTAGTCAGCATGCTCCAAAACAATTTTTTGCATTGTAACATATATGTCCTATTTCTTTGTCTTATATGTATTGGAATTGGTACTGCAATATGTTTTGACTCTCATTTTTTTCATTTCTATCAACATATGCTTTAGATGAAGGTAGACAAACTCATTAACAATGATATATGGATGAATGATAGAAGTGTACAGCTCTTGTATGGTTATGTCAGAGCATGCAAAGATAGGAATATGTACAGGGATGAGTTTGACCTTATTTATAAGGTTGTGTGGCTTAATATTGTAGATGGAGTGAGTTACAGTTGTTTTAGTGAAGACTGGTTACCGGACTGTGGCAGTGGACAGTGACAGAGTTAGTCTCTATATTTTTAAGATAACTCTTATGCAAGCATGATTTGTAACCTACAAACTTAAGGCATGATAGAATAAATATTGGAGAATACTATTTGTGATTATGGAGTTGTTGTGTTCGTTGTAGTACCTCACCCCTAGTCTATTTTTATAAATGTTGTAATTAATCTAGGATGATAGATTATATGTTAGGAATTTTTTGATGCTTATGATTTTATTGACCCCATACTTGCATGTGTATGGTTGATGTGTTTGTTTTACATTTCTATTTGACGTGCTTGATGTGGTTGAGGGATGGATTCGTAGTTACTTTCTTGTGAGATCCACATGATTAGCCGATCCCCGCCATTGTCTGTTATATCTTTATATATATGCACATGCTTGTCTCTTATGTAGGTTTGTAGGTATCGGGCATCGACTTTCCTGAATTGTCAAGATGAGCGTGCCCTATCGCTAATCTCAATGGTAAAAGAGGGGAGATAATATTCAGTTCCAAATCCTAAACCTAAGCCAAATATTGTCCTAAAGTAGGGGACAAGATTCTGTGTTTTCACCCTTCTAAACTCATCCAATTGGCAAGAGTTTACACCTAAGTCCTGAGTTTGAATGTGGGTCCTTAGGTCTTTCTGATTTGTTGCTTTGTGGCATTTGATGTGCATTCTATTTTTAGATCATGATATTTTTAGCTGTGGCATAATATTTAAATGGTAATTAAATAAATGTATTTAATTATTATTTTTATTATATAGTTGATGCATTAATTAATTGGAAATTAATTATATGCTAATTTGAGTGTGGTTGAATTATTTAATTAATGTGAACTAATTAAATATCCTCACTTTTGAAATATTTAAATCATGGAATTTAACCTTTGTTTAATTAAAATATATTTATTAAATTGAAGGTTATTTTGGCATGTGTTAATTATGTTAACTAAATGTTCTAATTATTAATTAATTGAATGCATTATGTTGCACATTCATAATTGCATGAAATTGAATTAGTAATTCAAGTTGAAGTTTGGTTATGTGTTTTCAACTCAAGTCAAAGAGGAAAGGAGACTCCAGTTCAACTGAGACTCAACTGTGAACTAAAGTTCATCTTCATGCAAAGCCCTTTTTGGAGTTGAGTTCGAATCCATGCATGAGAAAGGAAGTTTCTTTAAATATCAGAGGTTTCGGCCATTATTCGGGTACACAGGTTTTGGAGGAGGGATTTTGGAGACAGATTTGTGACAAATTTGGGAAAGATTTTTGAAAGGCTTGGAGTCTGTGTTCTTCGTTCTAGTCATCTTCGAATCTGAATAATTTTGTTTGAGGTAGGTTTTGAAGTTTATTCTTGTCAGATCTCTGTGGAAAAGAAAGGTGTGTCTTCATTGTGCTTGTTGGATCTGATTGCATGAAAAGTTTTGTATGTTTTTGCAATATGATTTAATAGTATCGTCTATATGTTTTCTGATTTGATGATCCTAAGGGATCTGTAGGAAAAGCTCTAGAAAACACAATTAGATTAGGGTTATGAGCTTGTAGTGAAATTATTGGAGATTGTATTCATGTTTGGTGTAATCATTATTTTGGTGTGTGTGTGTGTGTGTGTGTGTGTGTGTGTGTGTGTGTTATATATATTTTAATAAGGTTTGTTCTTGTTAAAGAATTTATAATTATCAAATATTGAATATTTGATAAATTATAAATTGGGCCATTTGTTAAAAGTATATATTTGAAAAGTTTTTTTTTTTTTTAAATCATATTTGAAAAGTTTAATAAAATATGTTTTGGGTTATTAAATAACTCCCCCACCATCCTGCAGGCTCTCGGCAGACTGTGCCGTGTGCAGTACCTGCTAGTACTGACGCACGACAGTCCTCGAGGGGGCTATCGTGTGGCAATACCAGAGGTACTATCATTGGCCGTCGTGCAAGCAGGGGGACAGGGGTGTGGCGACCCACGGGTACCCCCCCCCCTTTAATTTGCTTTTTATTTATTTTATTTTATTTTTTTTCTTAATTAAAACTTTTTCATGGTTAGTTTATAAATTATGTTATAAATTTAATTTATTAAATTACTTTTGATTTATATTAAATTAAGATGTTAAATTTTTATAATAAGATTTGTTTAGTAATTTTTATATATTAATAAATATTTTATTTAATATTTTCTTCTTCTCTTTAAAGATTATTCTTTTGTTATTGTAAATTTTAGTTGATAAAAATTACATGTTGGAATATATTAATTTAGATGTTATGTTAAAGACTTTTTCAAAATTAAAATCATGTTAGTATAATAAGTTCATTTATTTAAGACTTTTCGATTGATTTTGTATATCAATAAGGATAAATTATAAATAAGTCATCTTTATAATGAACTTGGATTTAAGGAATTGATGATTTTATTTAGTGAACCTTTTTTTTTTTTAAAGTTAATGCTAGCTGTTATTATAGGAGGCATCTTGATATTGAGCTATTCGTTAATCTATTTATCTTGCATGTGTAATTAGACAATTAATGATTTTTTTTTGCATGTATTCTTGATTTATGATTGGGTTATCTTTTTGCCATGATGTTTGTCATGCATAGTTAGAGTGCATGAGTTGTTCTAACCCTAGGTGGGTTTGATCCTAGTGGTTTCTGGTCTTGCATGTTGAATCTAGTTGTAGAGATTCAAGAGTGGTGTTAACTCAGAGTTTTATTGTTCATGTGAAACCCTAGGGTAGGTCATCTAAGTGTATATCAAGAAGTGGCTTGTGAATTGGTGTCGGAGCCCGGAAGTGGCTACCAGGAGATCCCATTACAAGTAGAGTAACAAGTGATAATTAATAAACATTGGAAATCTAAAAAGAACCTAATAAGATATTTGTGCCTTGCCCATGCCTAAGTTCTCGATTGAGATTGTCTAGGATGGGAGTTGAGATGATGCTTGCCACCTTTATGGACTAGAGATGGCATAGGTAGTACCTTATCTACATGAGGGGTTACTATATCCACATAGAGTCACTAGGGCGTCGAGGTCTGAAGGGACTACCAGGATAACCCTAGAGTTGGCATGTGTGATGACACTTCTTGTATGCATCTTAGGTTTCCTACGTGTTTTGTTTGCCTTTGGATGAGTTTGTTATACCTTGTTGTACCTTTTGTATCTTTGAGTTAGAAGCTTTCAGGACCTTCTTCCTTGGTTGTTGTTGTTGTTTGTTATCCGAGTGGGATCTGATGTTATCTCCTCAGCATGGTGGGAGTGGACCGTTTAGGTTCACGAGGTCAGATGGTAGTGATTCTTTTACCATTTGAGATTCTGACATTCGTGCACCGAGGCTGGATGATCCTTATAGCAGTTATTCTTTCTTGTTCTTCTTTCTCTTATGATCTTGTATCATTGTATCAGATATTCAAAATTATCATGTTGTATTTCTTTTCAGTTATTGTATTCATATACCCTGCGACATGTGCAGTGGATGCCTATTGTTATGGTCACCTTATGGTACCAATTGTATTTAGGTGATCATGCTTATGATGTTGTATTTTATCTATCAGATGTAATCTTGGGATTTGTATCTTTATATTATATTAATTAATTAACTCTTTCATAATCTTCATCAAGGAACCCTTTGGGAGTTGTAACCTTTGTTAATTGTTTTTTGTTATGCTTTGCTTCCGCATTGTAAAACTTTGATGTTATTGATTGTTAACTTTTTAAAAAAAATTATTCTGTAAACTTAGTCGCATGTTTTAGGTTAAGTCTTCTGGGTTCCCTGGTGGGGCATTACACTTGGTATTAGAGCACCGAGTTCTACACTGCGAACTCTAGGAAGTTGTGTACCCATTAGATGTCTAGACTGTTAAACTTGAAACTAAACATAGACATGAAACAATATGCTTTCAGACCATTGCTTTGTGTTTATGTTCTTATGTTATGACTTGCTTTCCAATGTCATGTTTTATCTTTAGTAAATGCTTCGTGTTTGGGGGGGATGCATATCCTCATCTGTTGTAGGCTTCTAGGAGTAAGCCTAATCCTAGGGGGGGTGGATGTAGTACCTCGCCCCTAGTCTATTTTTATAAATGTTGTAATTAATCTAGGATGATAGATTATATGTTAGGAATTTGTTGATGCTTATGAGTTTATTGACCCCATACTTGCATGTGTATGGTTGATGTGTTTGTTTTACATTTCTGTTTGACGTGCTTGATGTGGTTGAGGGATGGAGTTGTAGTTACTTTCTTACATGATCCACATGATCAACTGATCCCCGCCATTGTCTGTTATATCTTTATATATATGCACATGCTTGTCTTTTATGCAAGTTTGCAGGTACCGGGCATCGACTTTCCTGAATTGTCAGGATGAGCGTGCCCTATCGCTAATCTCAATGGTAAAAGAGGGGAGATAATATTCAGTTCCAAATCCTAAACCTAAGCCAAATATTGTCCTAAAGTAGGGGACAAGATTCTGTGTTTTCACCCTTCTAAACTTGTCCAATTGGCAAGAGTTTACACCTAAGTCCTGAGTTTGAATGTGGGTCCTTAGGTCTTTCTGATTTGTTGCTTTGTGGCATTTGATGTGCATTCTATTTTTAGATCATGATATTTTTAGCTGTGGCATAATATTTAAATGGTAATTAAATAAATGTATTTAATTATTATTTTTATTATATAGTTTTTGCATTAATTAATTGGAAATTAATTATATGCTAATTTGAGTGTGGTTGAATTATTTAATTAATGTGAATTAATTAAATATCCTCACTTTTGAAATATTTAAATCATGGAATTTAACCTTTGTTTGATTAAAATATATTTATTAAATTGAAGGTTATTTTGGCATGTGTTAATTATATTAACTAAATGTTCTAATTATTAATTAATTGAATGCATTATGTTGCACATTCATAATTGCATGAAATTGAATTAGTAATTCAAGTTGAAGTTTGGTTATGTGTTTTCAACTCAAGTCAAAGAGGAAAGGAGACTCCAGTTCAACTGAGACTCAACTGTGAACTAAAGTTCATCTTCATGCAAAGCCTTTTTTGGAGTTGAGTTTGAATCCATGCATGAGAAAGGAAGTTTCTTTAAATATTAGAGGTTTTGGCCATTATTTGGGTACACAGGTTTTGGAGGAGGAATTTTGGAGACAGATTTGTGACAGATTTGGGAAAGATTTTCAAAAGGCTTGGAGTCTGTGTTCTTCGTTCTAGTCATCTTCGAATCTAAATAATTTTTTTGAGGTAGGTTTTGAAGTTTATTCTTGTTATTCATTTTCAGATCTCTGTGGAAAAGAAAGGCGTGTCTTCATTGTGCCTGTTGGATCTGATTGCATGAAAAGTTTTGTATGTTTTTGCAATATGATTTAATAGTATCGTCTATCTGTTTTGTGATTTGATAATCCTGAGGGATCTGTAGGAAAAGCTCTAGAAAACCCAATTAGATTATGGTTATGAGCTTGTAGTGAAATTATTGGAGATTGTATTCATGTTTGGTGTAATCATTATTTTGGTATGTATATATATATATATATATATATATATATATATATATATATATATATATATATATATATATATATATATATATATATATATATATGTTGTAATCATTATTTTGGTATGTATGTATATATATATATATATATATATATATATATATATATATATATATATATATATATATATATATATATATATATATATATATATATATATATATATATATATATATATATATATATATATATATATATATATATATATATATATATATATATATATATATATATATATATATATATATATATTAATAAGGTTTGTTCTTGTTAAAGAATTTATAATTATCAAATATTGAATATTTGATAAATTATAAATTGGGCCATTTGTTAAAAGTATATATTTGAAAAGTTTAATAAAATATGTTTTGGGTTATTAAATAACTCCCCCACCATCCTGCGGGCTCTCGGCAGACTGTGTCATGCGCAGTACCTACTGGTACTGATGCACGATAATCCCTGAGGGGGCTATTGTGCGGCAGTACCAGAGGTACTGTCGTCGGCCATCGTGCGGGCAGGGGGACAGAGGTGTGGGGCCCCATGGGTACCCCCCCCCCCCTTTAATTCACTTTTTTTTTATTTTATTTTATTTTTTTTCTTAATTAAAACTTTTTCATGGTTAGTTTATAAATTATGTTATAAATTTAATTTATTAAATTACTTTTGATTTATATTAAATTAAGATGTTAAATTTTTATAATAAGATTTGTTTAGTAATTTTTATATATTAATAAATATTTTATTTAATATTTTCTTCTTCTCTTTAAAGATTATTCTTTTGTTATTGTAAATTTTAGTTGATAAAAATTACATGTTGGAATATATTAATTTAGATGTTATGTTAAAGACTTTCAAAATTAAAATCATGTTAGTATAATAAGTTCATTTATTTAAGACTTTTCGATTGTTTTTGTATATCAATAATGATAAATTATAAATAAGTCATCTTTATAATGAACTTGGATTTAAGGAATTGATGATTTTATTTAGTGAACCTTTTTTTTTTTTTTGTTAATGCTAGCTGTTATTATAGGAGGCATCTTGATATTGAGCTATTCGTTAATTTGTTTATCTTGCATGTGTAATTAGACAATTAATGATTTTTTTTTTGCATGTATTCTTGATTTATGATTGGGTTATCTTTTTGCCATGATGTTTGTCATGCATAGTTAGAGTGCATGAGTTGTTCTAACCCTAGGTGGGTTTGATCCTAGTGGTTTCTGGTCTTGCATGTTGAATCTAGTTGTAGAGATTCAAGAGTGGTGTTAACTCAGATTTTATTGTTCATGTGAAACCCTAGGGCAGGTCATCTAAGTGTATATCAGGAAGTGGCTTGTGAATTGGTGTCAGAGCCCGAAAGTGGCTACTAGGAGATCCCATTACAAGTAGAGTAATAAGTGATAATTAATAAACATTGGGAATCTAAAAAGAACCTAATAAGATATTTGTGCCTCGCCCATGCCTAAGTTCCGATTGAGATTGTCTAGGATGGGAGTTGAGATGATGCTTGCCGCCTTTATGGACTGGAGATGGCATAGGTAGTACCTTGTCTACACGAGGGGTTACTATATCCACATAGAGTCACTAGGGCACCAGGGTCTGAAGGGACTACCAGGATAACCCTAGAGTTGGCATGTGTGATGACACTTCTTGTATGCATCTTAGGTTTTCTATGTGTTTTGTTTGCCTCTGGATGAGTTTGTTATACCTTGTTGTACCTTTTGTATCTTTGAGTTAGAAGCTTTCAAGACCTTCTTCCTTTGTTGTTGTTGTTGTTTGTTATCCGAGTGGGATCTGATGTTATCTCCTCAGCATGATGGGAGTGTACCATTTAGGTTCACGAGGTCGGGTGGTAGTGATTCTTTTACCATTTGAGATTTTGACATTCGTGCACCAAGGCTGGATGATCCTTATAGCAGTTATTCTTTCTTGTTCTTCTTTCTCTTATGATCTTGTATCATTGTATCAGATATTCAAAATTATCATGTTGTATTTCTTTTCAGTTATTGTATTCACATACCTTGCGACATGTGCAGTGGATGCTTATTGTTATGGTCACCTTATGGTACCAATTGTATTTAGGTGATCATGCTTATGATGTTGTATTTTATCTATCAGATGTAATCTTGGGATTCATATCTTTATCTTATATTAATTAATTAACTCTTTCGTAATCTTCGTCAAGGAACCCTTTGGGAGTTGTAACCTTTGTTAATTATTTTTTGTTATGCTTTGCTTCCACATTGTAAAACTTTGATGTTATTGATTGTTAACTTTTTTTTAAAAAAATTATTCTGCAAACTTAGTCACATGTTTTAGGTTAAGTTCTTCTAGGTTCCCTGGCGGGGCATTAAATTCATGGTGGCATCAGTTGAAGTGTGTGGTCTTGTGATGACCTATTTGGAGTCAACTAAAGATGTGTAACGTATTGTATAGATGGCGAGCATGGATTTTAGATCCTAGAGTGTATTTGATGTATTGTAACTATTGTATACTTGTGTAAGGTACTTTGTATATCTTAGCAAGGGTCTATTTAATTATTTGTTCATTGGGGAAGTCTTAATTGGCCGACCTAATTGATTATTGTAATAGGGTATAAAGAAGAGTTTTTTTTGGAGAATAAACTATGGTGTATGTATGTAAGATACGAGCTTGTATTTGTGAAGTTTTGTGTATTTAGAGAAGAGGTTGTAATTGAGGAGCTTCATTAGAACTAATCAAGAAAAGATAGTTCATTAGATTGTATATCCTCTATACAATTGTATTTTTGATAGTGAGTCATGAAGGTGGATTTAACCTTCTTTAGGAAATGTGTCTGGGCAGTGAGCCTACCATTTTTCACTTGACTCCTAATAAGGTTTATCCTTTAATGGTGACTATGTATTGTATGCATTAATAAGATCCTAACAGGCATAAATATTTTAGCAGGGATATTATACTTTCAGTACATCATTTGTGGGTGCTAATTCCCACCGGGGTTTTACCTTTAACAGGGTTTCCTCAACAAAAAAATATTGTGCTATGGTGTTGCATTCATTGTGTTGATATTATGATTAAGTGTTTTGATTCATAAAGTTTAAATTTTAATATTCTATCTCACAACTGATTCCCCCCCCTCTTAATTGTGTTGGTGGATTGTTATTCCTAGTAATTGGTATTAGAGAATCTAGTCCTCAGAGAGAAAGCTTAACAACTTGAGGTGATCTTGGAGATGGAATTATATAGGAAGGAAAGTCCACAATTTGATCTTGATATTTTTGATAGTTGGAAGAACAAGATGAGAACACATATGTTGTGTTTGGGTATTGACTACTGGATGATAACAAAGAAAGAAGAGAAGATCAAACCTAAAGATGAATTGAATAGTGCTACTGATGAGGAGAAGAAGATTTTCTCTTGTAACATGGTTGCAAGGGAAGCATTGATTAGTGTACTTTCTGAAGGTGAATTTATTGAGATTAAGGACATGGATTAAACACACAAAATTTGGTCAAGATTGGAAGCACTATATGAAGGAGACAGATTTACTAAACAAGAAAAGTTGCAGAATTGGAATGCTAAGATGGAGACTTTGAGAATGAGATATGATGAAAGTATTAGAGCATATGTACAGAGGGTTATAGAGGTTATTATTGGCATTATAAATTATGGAGGCACATACAATGAAGAGGAATTGGTTGCAAAGATTCTTAGATCTTTGACACCTGTGTATAAGACTAAAGTGCAAGTGATAGAGGAGATCATACCTTTGGCAGTGAACTTTAACAAAGAGATGTTGATTGCTAAATTAACTACCTTTGAGGTCACAGAACTTGCAAATTCATTACCTAAGCCTGAATCAGGATTTAAGGTGATTGTGCATAATGAAAAAAGGACTTTATCAATTCTAGCAAGCAATAGTAGAAATGATGTGTGAGAAGAGCTAGGCGATTATGCTAATGAATGAGAAAAGATACAAGAAGAATAAAAGAAGTTGGATGAGATTATGGCCCTGATCGTAAGAAGAGAAAAGAGAGGAAAAGGTAAGTTTAAAGGAAAGCTAGCCCTAAAATGTTTTTCATGTAATAAGAATCATCATTTTGTATCTAGATGTCCTACAAGGGTTCCTAAGCACAAACATAAGTTTCATAGACCTAATTACTTAAAGGATAAAGAATGTAACTATGCTATTGAATGTGTTTTTTATTATGATGAAATAGACTATGATGAGATTTGATTTATTTCTATTAAAGATGATGAACCTATTCATGAAGAAAAAGCCCTAGTTTCACATGTTGAGAAGAAATCAGAATGGATCATAGATAGTGGTTGTTCACATCATATGACTGGTGATAAAAATAAGTTTGTTAAGCTAACAAAGTATGATGGTGGTGTAGTTATATTTGGTGATAATGTTCCTAAGTTTATCATTGGAGTAGGATCAATTTCTCTGGATGGTAAGACTAATATTGATGATGTACTAATTTTTGAGGGACTTAATCATAATTTGTTTGAGTGTTGGACAGCTTGTAGACAAGGGTTATCAATTGAATTTTATTAATGGGAGATGTTCTATCAGAAGCAAGTCAGGAGATTTGATTGCAACTGGTACTAAATCAAGAGGTAATGTATTGGAGTTGAACACATCTGAGGCTTCTTGTTTTGTTGCAAAGATTGATGACAGTTGGTTATGGCGTAGAAGATTTTGTCATGTGAGTTTTGATAATATTGTGAAGGAAATTATGAATAATGTTGTTAGAGAGCTACCGAAGATTGTAAAACCATCTAACACCATGTGTAGAGAATGTGTAATGGGGAAACAGACTAAAAGTAGTTTTCAAAGAAAATATTACTCAACTAAAGGGAAGTTAGATCTGGTACATACAGATCTATGTGGACCTACAAGAACAAGATATTATTATGGTGAGAATTATTTAATATTTTTTGTTGATGATTTCTTTGGGATGATGTAGGTTGAATTTCTTAGAGAAAAGTATGAGGCTTTTGACAAGTTTAAGATTTTTAAAGAAAAAGTTGAGAATGAATCCGGTTTAAAGATAAAATGTTTGAGATCAAACAGAGGTGGAGAATTTACTTCATATATGTTTAATAACTACTACAGAGAGAATTTCATATATAGACAAACATCATATCCTAGGACTCCACAGTAGAATGGGATTGCAGAGAGAAGAAACAAGAAAATTTTAAATGTTGCTAGAACTATGTTGCTGGAAGGAAATGTGTCACATATTCATTGGAGAGAATTTTTTGGTGTTGTTGGTTATACTTTGAATAGAATTTAGATTAAATAAGGTACAAGTAAGACTCCTTATGAATTATGGCGTAATCATATTCCTACTATGAAATATTTTAGAATATTTACTAGTGTAATACCCACTCATAGGTTGCTTTTAGTCTGCTTTATATTTCAGATGTATGACCAAATTCTTTAGGTCACTTTTCTTGTGATCGATTATTGTTTATCATGAGTTTATCATGTGTATGTATAGATTTGATGATGATGTTGCATAATGATAGATTACATGTTTTTTTTACTGATTATGATGTACTTACCCCATACTTGCATGTGTATGGTTATCATGTGTTTGTATCTGTTTGACGTGTTCGTCTAGTAGAGGACAGAGGTGTAGTTACTTGCATAGTCAAGATCCACACGTCCGACCATACCCTATCATTGTCTGCAATATTATTGTATGTACATGCTTCGTCTTGTGATGACAAGTTTGTAGGTACAGGGCATTGTCTTCCCTAAATTGGCAGGAGTGAGCGTGCCCATAATCATTCATCTCAATGGTAAAGAGGGGAGATAATACACAGACCCAAAACCCTAACCTAAGCATAATTGTCCTAGGATTGGACAAGTGTCAGTCTGACTACCCTACCCGAATTTGGCTGGTTGGTATGAATTTGTGGATCCCGTTCTTGAGTGTGTGCTTGGTCTTAGTTTTCTTGATTTTATTGTGCTTGATTCAGTTGATTTATGATTATTTAGGTGTTTTTATATGATTATCAATGTTAGGATTATAGTTGAATTTAATGATTTAATTATGTTCCTATGCTTAATTTGGAAAATTAGCTAAAGTCAATTATTTGATTAATTGGAATTAATTGATTATGAAATTGGAATTAGGATTAATTATGTTTGAGTGTACAATTAAATAATTGAATATTTAAATACATGTTCTAGGATGTATTAAATATTTAATTTATTTCATTTGGGTTTTAATTATTAACATGTGCTTAATTGGAAAATGATTTGAATTATGCTTGCATATTTTATTAAATGATTAAATAATTAATTGCATGAATTTGTGATGCATTAAGTATTTAATTTATTTAATAAATGAATTTAAATTATAACATGTGCAAAATTGAAAAGGGAATTGTTTTCAAACAGTGAACAACTAGTTTTCAAAAGTCAAAGTTGGGTTGTGCATTTAAAAGATATTGTAATTAATTAATTGTATTTACTTTCAATTTTGGAATTAGAGTTGGATCAGGAGTTGTCTTATGAGTCATTTTTTATTTGGAGTTGAACTGTGAGTTAGCTTTTGAGTTGTCTTTTGGCATTGCATGAATTTGGGAATTGAATTCCTATTAGGGGATTATTGCATTCATTTTAGTGGAGACAAGTTTTGGAGAAGATTTTTGGGGAGAGCTTGGGTGCTTGGAATTTTGGAGATTTGTGGATTGTTGTGGTTGCATGTTGATTTGAGCTTCTTTATGCATCTGGATCAGGCACCTGTTTGCAACATAGCTTTCAGATCTACAGGTTGGGTTTGATTTTGGAGAGAATTTTGTTCTCAAATTTACAAGGGTTTTCATTTTCAGTTTCTGGCATTGGATCTAAGGTAGGCATTGAATTTTGCCTATTATCTCTGTTTTCACATTCATTTGTCTTTCTGTGTTTATCTTAGATCTGGGTAATTTAGAAACCCTGGTATAGTCGATTATTTATTTTATTACTATTTGGCATCATACCGTTACTCTGGCAAAATTTCGTTAAATTATTGTTTATAGATTTCCTACAAATTGAAATATTAAATATGGGCAATAGTATAGCTATAGGGTTTGAAGAAATAAATTTATCTTTGTAGAGAAAATCAAATTGTGTTAAAAACCCAATTTGGGTAGAAAATATGCATACTAGTAAATCAAAATTATCTTGACAAATTAACACAATGGTAAAAAAAAAACTACACCAATAAAAAGGGTTTATATAGTCTTATGAGAAAAAGAAAATAAATCTACTGGTTGTTAAAAATATATATAGAAAGGTCTTTTCCATTTCTGGAAAAAACATAGTGAGTATTTATATTTCCATTTTTGGAAATTGTATTCAAAAATATATATATATATAAATATAAATAAAGAAAATCATGTTTTAATGCTTTGAAGTTTGTTTTGGTTATGAACAAATGAATTTTAAAAAAAAAAATTATAAATTTTTTTTAAAAAATTAATAAATGGTTTGGGGCGGGGACCACCCCTTACCCATCTCCCCATGCTCTACCCTGCGCGGCAGTGGTAGTACCCCTGTCGATGGTACTAGTGGGTACCGCATGGTACAGGGGGCCCTGTCGGCAGTGTCTGACAAGGACAAGGGTGACGTGGGGCCAGTGCCCCGCCCCCCCCCCGCCCCCCCCTTTTAAATTTTCTTTTTATTATTAATTTTTTTTTTTTATATATTGCATTTGTTAATTTAGGTGAATTAATTTTTATTTAATAAATTCATTTTTTTTTAGTTTATTAAATTTAAATTTTATTTAATAATTAATTTAGAATTTTATTTGTTAATTATTTTATTTAATAAATTTCAATTAATTTTTGTGTTATGTAATGTTTATTAATTTGAATAATAAATGAGTTGGTTTATTTAAACTAGGTTTAGTGTATTGTATCAACTCAACAAGTTATAATTTAAGGGCTTTTAATTTAAGTTTAATATTTTATCTATGGATTAATATTAACTTTAATTGGCTATTTATAATAGATGATTTGTAGGTGTACCCTTTTTATTTTGTTTGGGAATTGTAGTTGTAAGGTATTAGAACTTATTAAAACATTAATTTGTTAAGATGCTTTAATGCTTGATCATATGTTTTAACAGGATGATAAAATATGATAGTTAATGTTTTGTACTGAAGTTGACGTTATATTGGAAAATGAATTATTGGGGATGTTATAATTGTACCAAAATCGGGTAATTATTCTATTATTTCCTAGAACGTTATTAGGGAATATTCTTTTTACTAGTGACATTGATATGCTTGCTATGTCATGATTCTTTTATCGTTATTATGCGATCTATATTCTGTTTGGATCATGTTCATTATGAAGTTTTGGTGCTTGTAGTTTCTGTTCAGATCTTTATATGTGAGTGCTGGCTTCTCATTTCTGAACTGTATTCTTTTGCATTATGTGATGTCGGGCATTAGAATGACCTAAGGAAATCAGAGGTAGCGATCTTTGTTAGTTGGATGTGTTTTCAGCATTATGTATGAAATGTGTGTTTATTCTGATTATTATCTATGTTCCAATCTCTTGGGCTTTTGTTGGTTATTATCGGTTTATGGTATCTCTATAATCATGTCAGTTTCTTATGTGTGAAACTGCTTCTAGGATTACTTGGTAGTATACCTATTTTGATGTTTGTGAGATTATGAGCCTAGGGGAGATTGAATAGGTGCATCTTAGGGGAGTGGCTTACAATAGGGGTCGGGACCCAAAGTGGTCAGCACCTGGGTAACCTATTGTAGGTTATGTAATTAAGTGATAACTTAGTAATTAAAACTTTATAGATCATTTAAGAAGATAAAAAAAGAGTATGGTTATGATTAGAATTCCCCATACCTATGAGAGAGTATTCTAATCCCACATGGATGGTATTGAGGTTCTGGGGCCCAGAGTGGTTAGTTCCAAGGTAACTCAATGCTTGAGAGTCTGGGGTCCTTTATGACCAGTCCAGGGTACTCAAGTAGTTAGACATGTGATGACACTCCGATAGCATGTAGCCTAAGTCATATCCTGAGTTTTCTGTTTATGCCTCTGTATTAGTGTGTCTCACCTTTCACTTTATTTTGTACACCTTGAGTAGAGAGATTTCAGGATTCCTTGCTCAGTGGTTTTATCCTTGTTTGGTTTTGGTCATCCAATTGGGGTTTGTGGTTATCTCCTTAGCACAGTGGGGTAGACCTTTGTGGTTCTACACGGACGGGTGGTAGTGATTCTTTACCATTTGAGATTCAACATCCTGGTGTTGGTGTTGTTGATACTTCTGCAGTTGGATGCCTTTATGGTTCTTCATTGTTTCTCCATTGTTGGTTTCTTATCATACCTTCATTTATGTAGTCCTATATTAGAGTATCGCATGTGATACCTAATATGGACATTGTGCTTCTTTGTTAGATTTATTATTACATACCTTGCGACATGTGCAGTGGATGTCAGTTTGTTAGTTATCATGGATGTCCATGAGGTTTGTAATTATTGATGTAACTTGTAATTGTATCATTTATGATATGGTATCTTTTTTCATCTTTCTAATTTAGTTGTTTTATTTGTTCTTAAGTAATTCTACGTCATGGAACCCTCAGGATTTGTAATCTGTGTTGGATGTTGTTTCAATGTGAGTAAATGGTAATTGCTTCCACACTGTTGTATATCTTGTATGTTAACTTTAAAAAAAAATGTTCACCAAACTTAGTAGCATGTTATAGGTTAATCTCTCTTGGGTTCCTTAGCGGGGCGTTACAACTAGTAGATGCTATATCAAAAGATATGATGACAAAGGAAAATTTGATGCTAGAAGTGATGAAGGGACCTTTCTTGGTTATTCTACTAAGAGAAAGGCTTAGAAATGTTTTAATCTAAGATTGAGAAAGATGATTGAAAATGCTAATGTGAGAATTGATGAAAAGTTTTAGATTCAGGAAAGAGTTTATGATTACAATCAGAATTTAGATAACAGAGATGTTGTTACAAATCAAGAACCTTTTAAAGTTGATCATGAGATGGAAATATGTTTGAATGAATCTACTGATATTCAAACAACACTGAGGTATGTAAAGAAGAACCACCCTGAAAATCAAATCATTGGTGATGTTAATAAAGGAATGTTGACAAGGTCTAGATTAAGGAATGAAATTTGTTTGATTTCTTAAGTTGAACCTAAAACTACTAATGAAGCTTGTAAGGATGAATCTTGGACTAAAGCAATGCAGGAAGAATTGGATCGGGTAAATAAAAACAATACTTGGGAATTGGTTCCTGGACCTAAAGACAAGAATGTGATAGGAACTAAATGGTTTTTCATAAAAAAAGATGAATGAAGAAGGGATAGTTGTAATAAATAAAGCAAGACTTGTTTGTAAAGGATACTCTCAACAAGAAGGCATAGACTTTGAAGACACATTTTCTCTTGTTTCTAGGTTGGAGGAAGTAAGATTGTTTATTTCTTATGCTACACATAAAGACTTTAAAGTATATCAAATGGATGTTAAATATGCATTTTTGAATGGTGATCTTGAGGAAAAATTTTACATTGAGAAACCTGATGGATTTCCTTTGACAAAGAATGAGGATATGGTATGTAAACTAGAGAAGGTGTTGTATGGATTGAAATAAGAACCCAGAGTGTGGTATGTGAGATTGGATAAGTATCTACTGAGTCTTGGTTTCAGAAAAGGTAATGTTGACAATAATTTATATTTAAGAACTAGTAAAGAAGGAATTATAATAGTTGAAGTTTTTGTGGATGACATTATTTTTGGAGGCAATGATGAGATGAGTAAGAAGTTCTCTAAGGAAATGGAAAATGAATTTGAGATGTCAATGATAGGTGAAATGAAATTTTTCCTTGGCATACAAATTAATCAAACTAAAGATGGAATTTTCATTTCTCAAACAAAGTATCTTAAAGAGATGTTAAAGAAATTTTAAATGGAAGATATTAAACCTGTTGGAACACCCATGGTTACTAGTCATAAACTTACTAATACTGATGAAAGTGCAAGTTTCTTTCAGAAAAAGTATAGATCAATGATTGGAGGCCTACAATATATAACCCATACCAGACCTGACATAGCTAATGTTGTTGGAATTGTGGCGAAATATCAAGAAAATCCTAAAGAGACTCACCTTGTTGTTGTGAAAAGGATATTCAGATACTTCAAGGGAACACTTGAGTATGGATTATGGTATGAAAAATATGATGATTTTGTGTTACATGCTTATACTGACGTTGATTGGTAGGAAGTGTGGATGATAGAAAAATTACTAGTGGAGGCACATTTTTCCTTGGTAAAAGATTGGTTTCATGGCTAAGTAAGAAGCGGGACTGTATAGCTCAGTCTACTATTGAATCATAATATGTTTTTGTTGCTATAAATTGCACTCAAATTGTTTGGATGAAGCAGATGATGAAATAAATTGGAATAATTTTTTAAGAACATGTGGTTATATATTGTGATAACACTAGCATAGTGAATATGTCAAAGAATCCAATTATTCATTCTAAAACAAAGCATATATCAATACAGTATCATTTCTTAAGAGACAAGGTAGCAGAGAAAGAGATCAGATTGAAGTATATCAGCACAAAGGAACAGATAGAAGACATATTTATAAAACCTTTTCCAAAAGATACCTTCAAATATCTCATAGGTATGCTAGGGGTGAGATCCCCTCCTTGTGAAGATTAATTGATGTAGGAATGCATCATTCCAGTGGTTTTCAAAGCTATTTCACTTCTAGACTTGGTGCTTGGATCTACTCCTTAGGGGGAGTGATTGCCTAAATAGAAGAGAGCACATTTGGCTGATTTTGCACCTGAGATGAGATAATAAAAGATTGGATAATGGAACCCTTTACCATTGATGTAAAATGGGGAGAGATTTAGTGAAAATCCCCACTATTTTAGGGGAGAGATATTGAGAAGATTGAAAAGAGGATATTGAGGAAGTTGTATTGAGATGATTACTTTTGGGTTGATAGATTTTCTCATATGTTTCCATCAATTCCAAAGGGGGAGATTGTTGTAATTGGTTTTGTAATATGTTTTGAGTCTCGTTATTTTTTATTCTTGTCAACATATGCTTCAAATGAAGGCAGACGGGCTGGTTAACAATGATATATGGATGATTGACAGAAGTGTACGTCTACTATACGATTTTATCAGAGCATGCAAAGATAGGAATATGTACAGGGATGAGTTATGACCTTATTTCTAAGGTTGCATGGCTTTATATTGTAGATGGAGTTAGTTACAGTTGTTTTAGTAAAGACTAGTTATCAGACTGTGACAATGGATAGTGATAGAGTTAGTCTCTGTATTTATGAGATAACTCTTATGCGAACATGATTTTTAACCTACGAACTTAAGGCATGATAGAAGACATATTGGAGAATACTATTTTTTATTATGGAATTTTTTTTATTCATGGTGGCATCAACTGAAGTGTGTGGTCTTGTGACAGCCTATTTGGAGCCGATTAGAGATATGTAATGTGTTTTGAAGATGGTGAGCATGGATTTCAGATCCTAGAGTGTATTTGATGTAGTGTAACTATTGTATACTTGTTTAAGGTACCATGTGTATCTTAGACAGGTTCTATTTAATTATTTAATCATTGGGGAAGTCTTAATTGGTCAACCTAAGTGATTATTTTAATAGGGTATAAAGAAGAGTTGTTTTTGGAGAATAAAGTATGGTGTATGTATGTAAGTTGCAAGCTTGTATTTGTGAATTCTATTGGATGTAGAGTAGAGTTTGTGATTAAGGAGCTTCATTGGAATTGATCAAGCAAAGATAGTTGCTAGAAAATAATTCATTGGATTATATATCCTCTATACAATTGTATTTCAAATGGTGAGTCCTCAAGGTGGATTTAACCTTCTTTATGAAGTGAGCCTACTATTTTTCACTTGACTCCTGACAGGGTCTATCCTTTAATAGGGACCATGTACTGTATGCATTAATAAGCTCCTAACAGGGCTAAATCTTTTAGTAGGGATACTATACTTTCAGGACATCATTTGTGGGTGCTAATTCCCACTGGGGTTTTACCTTTAACAGGGTTTCCTCGACAAAAAAAATTGTGTTATGGTGTTGCAATCATTGTGTTGATATTTTGATCAAGTGTTTTGATTCATAAAGTTTAAAGTTTAATATTCTATCTCACAAGTGATTCTCCCCCCCCTCCCCTCTCAGTTGTGTTAGTGGACTATTATTCCTAACAAGATGTTATGGTAAATGTGTAGCATGTTGATTTGACTGAGACATGTTGTAATGAGAAAGGAGGTTTTGTGTGGTCTAAGTTTCATTTGTGGAATGTTTTTTAGTGACCTATTTCAAATTATGGTAGGATGAAATAGAAGTTTATATGGCATGACATGGTATAATAAAGTGGTGATTTTTTCGATGCAATAGAGGATGTATGTGTGTAGTGAATTTGAATTTGACAAGGAAATATCTATGCGCTAATGTGATTGTGTGCAACTAGTAGTAGATACAAATATTCTTCTAGTGTTGCGAATTATTGGTGACAATGATTTTAGTGGTGGATTCCCTTTTATTATTCATACTATGGTATTCAGCCTTTTTGTATTGGCAGTGAGCCTTATTAATTTTGAGCAGTGAGTGCTACTGGTAGTGAGCCTACCTACAATGAGAAAAATAACAGTGAGCCCTTTTAAAAATCACCCTAACTGGTGTTTATATTCATGAGAATTAGTTTCTCCATGGTTTTTTGCATCTTGGGTTTCCATGTAAATTTCGGTGTTCATAGTGTATGGTGTTTATGTGATTTCATGTTCATATCTATTTTAATTTTTAGATTGCATTAAGTTTTCTCTGAATTAAATAAGGTTAAGAAAAAAAATTATAATAACTAATTTACCTCCCCTCCCCCGCCCCCCACCTTCTCAATTATTCATCATGTTCAACAATTGGTATCAGAGCTTCAAGGTTCCTTAAAGATCTTAACTACTTGAGGTAGATATGATGGAACATAGATTTAAAATTCCTATGTTTAATAGATCTTATTATAGTTTCTAGAAAGTGAAAATGAGAGGTTACATGATTTCTATAAGTTACACTATTTGGAAATTTTTTGAGACAAAATATGTTGCACTGATGAATGGCCCTTCTATTACGGATGATATTTTAGCCTATGAGGAGAATGAAAAAGAAAGGTATGCAATTTTTTTCTCTATCAAAGACTAAGTTAACAAAATTTATTTATTTTAATACTTCTTATGAATTTTGGGAAAAGTTGAAAGAGATATATGAAGGAAATGATAGAGTCAAGTTATCAAAGGAGTTAATAGCTAAACCCAATATTAGAACTTGAGAATGGAATAAGGTGAAGATATAGAAAGCTACATTCAGAGGGTTGATAGTGTTGTGAATGAAGTCAAAATAAAAGGTGGCAATTTGACTAATAAGGATGTTATGGAGAAGATTCTGATGACTTTACCAAAGATCTACAATGATAAGATCTTAGTTATTGAGGAAGTTTATGATCTAAAGAAGATTACTAGAGAATAATTGTTTAGCACCCTAACCATGTTTGAGTTGAGGGAATTTAGAAAAGAAATGAACAAATCTAAAATAGCCTTTAAAGTCGTGAAGACATAATATGATCTGGATGATGACAGTTCAGATGAGTTGAAATAAAACTTAACAACGAAGTGTAGACACTTAAAAATGACCAATTGCTCTAACACAATGAGTTTACTAACATTCATCTTAAATTGTTAAATAATATTTATTATTTTTAATTTGTGTCTTTCTACTATATTCTAAGTTCAAAATCACCATTTATCTTTAATTTCAAAATGTAGTGATTTTACTTAATTACTTTAATTATTAAATGTCTAAATCAATATTTCATCAATTATTCTTCTATAAAGTAATTAAATAATTAAACATTGTTTAATTATTCCCTACCTCATTATAATTAATTAAATAATCATATTTAATTAATGTTCCTTCTTTCTTATTATTGCATTTATGTGATAATTAAATCGATTTCCCACTTATAATTAAATAAATGATATTTATTTAATTATAACTAATGGTCCCTCCTATAAATAAATAAGTAATTATTTATTTATAAATATCTCCACATGTTCAAGTAAATTAATTATTTCATTTATTTAATTATATTTATCCCTCCAAAGATGACTAATACTAACCTTTGCTTCACTAATCAATCACAAAATCCTAACTATACAATCAACTCTCAAACTCCACAAACCTATCTCCTGACTAATCAATCTATTCAGTCTTCTATTCCACCTCATCAGTTAAGTATTGAATCAAATGAGTCAATTCTTAATCTATTTTGTTGACAATTCAATCAATCATATTAAAAAAAGGAATCAATTGAGTTGAACTCCCACTCACTCTAAATTCAACTCCTCAATCACAGCCAATCAACCCACAAATCAAGGAATCCTGATTGAAACCTCTAAAAATGTATATAATGATCATTTTTCTCATATTTTGGGAACCACTTTTATGATTTGAATTCTTATGTTGGCATGATTTTGAGGTTATTACTGAGACCCCAACATTTCATGAAGAAGGAACAATAAAGTAGGATTTTTGGTTTGCATGTTCATGTTTTGAAAATGATTTCATTTTATTGATTATTCATACTTTTTTTTTCCTTACATCCTCTTTTGATATTAGGGTACTAATTGGCTAATATATCTCTTTATGGTTGAGATTTTGATTTTATTTCAGGTTTCTACATATTCTTATTACATGATTATAGGAAGCTAAAGAAAGATACCAGCAAATACAAAAGTATGTTACCTCTTAAATGTTTTAGATGTGGAAAGATTGGTCATTTACAAAATAGGTGTCTAGATAAAGGAACAAGACAAAGGTTTAAAAAGTTAAATAAGGCCTATTATGTAAATGAAAATGAAATATATTAGATGATGAATAAGATCAAGAGGATTGTTTATTTTTTGTAGAACAAGGAAAACCTAGATTTGATATCTCAAACATTTTCCCAAAATCTAATGATAACACCGAGACTACATTGTTTGTTAGAAGGAATATAAATGAATGGTTGATTGATAGTGGATGTTCAAATCATGTGACTATTGATAAAATTAATTTTGTGAAACTTGAGAAATATGATGGAGGTCTTGCTATATTTGGAGATGATAAAGAAGTACAGATTGTTGGAATTGGTTCTATTACTTTTGATGGAAAACATAGCACTGACAATGTTTACCATGTGAAGGGTCTATATCATAATATTTCGAGGGTTGGATAGATGTGAAAAAATGGATACAGTATTTTTTTTTAGGATGATGGTTGTGAGATCTAGAGACTTAGAAATGTTATTGGAGTTGGTAGAAGAACATGAGGAAATATGTATCAACTAGAAGGAGCTACAAATATTTTCTTAATATCTCATTCTAATGATAGATGGCTCTGGAACTGACGGATGTGTCACATCAATTTTTTTAACTTGGCAAGGATAAGCTCAACAAGTGCAGTAAGATATTTTCCAAGACTGACCAAACCAAATAGTGTTATCTGCAAAGGATGTCAAAAAGGAAAGAAAACAAGAGAGACTTTCAAAGGAAAAGATCATTCATCTATTGGTTAATTGGATCTTGTACATACCAATCTATGTGGTCTAACTAGAATAATAAGCTTACAAGGTGAGAGATATTTCATGCTTTTTATTGATGATTATTCCAGATTAACTCGGGTTCCATTTTTTAGAGAGAAATTAGAAGCATTAGATAAATTTGAGATATTTAAAGAAACATTTGAGAATGAGGTTGATAGGAAAATCAAATGTCTAAGATATGGTAGAGGAGAGTTTAATTTTGATGAATTTCAAAATTTATGTGAGAGAAATAGCATTAAAAAATAGTTATCATCCCCTAGAACATCACAATAGGATGGTGTAGTGGAATGAATAAATCAGACAGTTTAAGAAACAACAAGGACAATGATTAAAGAAGGGAGTATATACAATTAATAAAGTACTTTACCAAAAGAAATATGGTAAGATATCTTATGAGCTATGGCATGGAAGGTCTCCCATATTGAAATACTTTAAAAAATTTGAAAGTAAATTCTATATTTAAAGAGATAAAGATAATACTGGAAATTTTGGTAGTAGAGCTGATGAAGGCACATATTTAGGATATTCTACAAGAAGAAAATCATACCGATGTTATAAAAAGAGACTAAATAAGATAGTTGAAAGTGTGAATGTGAAAATTGATGAAGATATCTAAAGAACTCCTGATGGGCACATTGATTATGATTCATATGACTCATAGGACAAAGGAAAAGAAGAAGATGAAGAGATGAAGCAGGCTCCAGCATCTACAACTAAAAATCCAAGGTATGTACTGAGAAATCATTCAAAAAATTAGGTTATAGGAGATAAGAATAAAGAAATTCTCACAAGAAGTAGAGAAGCTCAAGAATAGGTTTTATTATGTTTTCTCTTAGACTAAACCAAAGACTGTAGAAGAAGCATGCAATGATCAGAATTTAAAAAAGGTAATGGAAGAACTTGATGAGATAAAGAGAAATTAGACTTGGGAACTTGTGCCTAGACCAACAGACCAAAATGTGATTGGTAAAAAGTGGGTATTTAGGAACAAGCTGTGTGAAAATGGAAAGATAATGAGAAACAAGGTAAGAATGGTTTGCAAGGGTTACACTCAGATTGAAGGTTTTGATTTTGATTAAACTTATACCCCTATTTCCCAGATGGAAGTGATCCAGATATTCTTAGCATTTGTAGTATTTAAAGATTTCAAATTTTATCAGATGGAGGTTAAGTCATAATTTTTGAATGGATAATTGTAGGAAGAAGTCTACATTAAACAATTGGAGGGATTCAAGTCCATAAAATATCCAGATGTTGTTTCCAAATTGAAGAAGGCATTGTATGGATTGAAGTAGGCACCTGGAGCCTAGTATGGCGGATTGAATAAGTATCTAATTGAACAAGGATTTCAAAAGGGATCTGCTAACAATAATTCGTATTACAAATTTTATTCAAAATAGATCTTGATTGTTGTGGTTTATGTTGATGACATAATTTTTGGAGGAAAAGATGAGTTGTAAAGGAAATTTTTTGATGAGATGCAGAAGGAATTCAAAATTTCTATGATTGGTGAGTTGAATTTTTTCCTTTAATTACAGATAAATTAGAATAGTAAAATAATTTTCATTTCTTAGTCCAAGTATACTACAGAATTATTGAAGTTTGGATTGGAGAACTCTAAACTGGTATGCACACCTATTGTTTATTGAAAGATTGTTTTGAATATTTTTTGAGGATGAAGCTTCAAGAACACCAACTCTAGATACCCTATGTAGAGAAAAACAAATAATTTTTTGAAGACGGCAACGGGTCAAAAAGGTTTGTCTTTTAGAAATCAAGCGATAACCTTTTACCTTATTAGATTGTAAAGAGCCCAAAGTTTTTTGCATCTTTATCTTATAAAAGGGAATTAAAGGATCTATTCTAAGGCTAATAGTTGTCCAATATGTCAAGTATGTCATTGTAAAAAGTCAATTTTCATGAATGTGAATGAAAGATGTTGCAATCCCATGTTTGTATGCATGTTCCTAAGATAGTTTACATTTTGAAGAAATTTATAACTACAAAAACATATTGAAATCAAACTCAATTATTTCCAATTTGTCTTCAAGTGTAAGTCCAAAATCGTATGAAATTAAAAGGACATCTTAGGTTTTTCTATTGTGCTATTTTATAGTTGTGTGAATCATTTATGATATCTCTAAAGTAGAGAATTAAATTTAGTAAGTCATTTTCATAGATTTTTTGGGATGTATACATGGATAATATGTATGACTTGTTCTTCATTATCAAAATATTAGTTGATACATGGTGTTAATTAAGTGGAAAACTCATGTTTCTAATCTTCATATTGCACTTCCTTTCAAGTTTAGGCTTCATTAGTGACTCTACATACCTTAGGATTGGAATTGATCCGGTTCATCTATTCATTAACATTATCATAATCTCTAAAAAATTAAAAAGGAATTTTCTCCCTTTCATTTTGTTCTAAGTTAAAAAAAAAATTAGTTTTCATTTTTGGGGTTAGAATTATTTGTTTCCAAAATCTTAGAGATTGATAAGAACATAGCCAAAAGAGAAAGAAGATTATACAAATACTTGATTGAATATATTGGAAACATATCTATTGCGATACCCACAAAAAGGGAAATTAGGATCAAAATGGTATTATTCATAGGTAATCCCACCTAGGTCTATCATAGCCAAAAGTGTGGAGGCTTTTGAACAATCCCTTATCCTTGATCACATCATCTTAAGTTGGCCACTGATCTAGGTCCTTGAAGATTGGCTACTTTGCATAGGATTTTGGGGCAATCAGTTGAAATAACAAACACCTTGGAGATCAACAAAATGAAATATGAAGAACTCATCAGAACCTATAGGATCCTCTATCTCTTTTTTTATCTTTCTCTTTTGTTGACTTCATCTCTTGAAATGGAGTTTTTTTCTAGTCAAAAGCTCTAGTTGGTTGTCACTTTTCAAAATATCCTCCATTGGCCCTAATGTCCATAAAAATGAAGGCATCATTAACAATCCTATAGTCTGACTTCACTTTTTATTTTGGACCATCTATAAGTGATAAGAATGAATTCAAATATTTAGGTTTTTTAAAGAACTATCTCTCTTTAAACTTAGAAAAGTGACTTGTGTAGCCAGAAGGTACAATATATATGAGGTCATATAGAACTTGTGATAATTTTTCACTCTCAAAAATTTCTTGTCTAGGTTGTCACTAATAAATTTTCCCCAATCTATCTTCTCCTTCCTCCTTTAGATATTTTTAATGTAGAGAACCATACATGGTTCTATCTATTTAGATTGTGAAAGACCATAGACCTTGATCAAGAGAGTCACATAGTTCTTGATTTATTCTTAGGCTTAGTTCATCTATGTAGAACTTTTATGCATAATCCTTGGAGACCTTAGCATACTCATCATGAGTGGGGATGTGGAAGATAACCACCATTTTAATCAAGTTTGATGTTAATATTACCTTTCCTAGTCTACCAAATACCCTCCTTTCGTTTGGGTTGTAGATTTCTACACATTCCATCACCAAAATAGTAGACAATATAGAGACAAGGTATGTTACTACCTATATCAGCACTCAGTAGACTAAGGAGGTAGCATCAAGATTCCTTCCATTAAGATTGGTCATGAGCCTCAAAAACTCCTTTAGGTCCATGTGTCCAATATTTATATTGGTGACTTTTAAATGGTTGTCATCTAGTCTGGAGGGCTTATGATAGCTCAAAAAAATTTACTTCATTGGGGTCCCACTGGTCATATCCTTTTCTATACAAAAATGTCAATGTCAGTACCATTTAAATTTTATTCAATTATTCTACTTTACCATGGAAACGAAAATTAGCTAGAATAGGAATAAACTAATTATTAGCATTAATTACCCTCAAGAGAGAAAACAAGACAAAAACATCAAGAAGCCAATGATCACAAGGTGTAATATGTCCATTCTTAACAAAACTCCTAGGCAGGGATAACTTTAAGGAACCCCCCCTCCCGAAAAGTATATAATTGTGGCGAATCACATGTGTTTTGGGGGAGAAATTTTTAATAGTGATGGTGAATTATCTGTCAAAATATGGATATTTGGTGGTGAATTTTTTAATAGTGTACACAATTTTTATAAAAAAATGGCGACTATAATTTTTTTTTAATACAATTATTAATATTGATGGTGAATTATGTGTGAAAATATGGATATTGGTTGGTGAATATTTAAATAATGGATACCATTTTTATAAAAATATGGTGAAACTATTTTCCAAATATTTGAATTAATATATTTGTCATGGCAAATGGTTTTCAAATATTTATAGTTGGTACATGGCGATTGAATAATTCTGAAGAGATTTTTCACTAAAGGAGTTAACGCACCCAATTCCCTCCGAAAGAAACCTTCCACCATTCATCTCTTCGAAAGATTCTAATGGTTGTGATTTGATGTTGAAGTTGCATCAGGTCCCACTCCCATCACTATGATACACGACACACGTCTGTTGGATTTACAACATATCAACGGCCAAAGGTGAATTTCAGGCTGATTGTTGGTCTCCATAATATGTATAGAAAAACCTCGACAGAATCATGACACGTGGTATGACATACCACATACCATGTGTCATGATTCTACTGAGGTTTTTCTGTAAATATTATGAAGACCAACAATCGGCCCGAAATTCACCTTACATGTCATACCACGTGTCATGATTAATTAATGGGGATGAGTAGATGAGTCATGACATCAGTTAAAGTAATGTGAATTAATGGTTTCTTTGATGGTGCGTTTCAATTTTCACTGACAAATATGTGTGACATCATATAAATAATAACTATTCAATACCTCGATTGATTAGTGCCTTAAAGTTAATGCCTAAATGAAAACATCATATCATATAAGGACATTATTTTCTTACTATTCGATGATCTTAAATCAATGGTAAAGCTTCATTTCCTACCGCCATTTCGCAAGTAACATACTTTTCTTCTTGTTTCTGCCGAGTGGGTACAGGTTTTATGGTTCTTTTATAATAAAGAATTGTTATGTCCACCTGCGTGGTCCAAGCCTTTCGGCCTTCATTATTCCCAAGATAGAAAATGTCTTATCATAAGTGTTATTTCCAATTTCACGCAGTGTTGCATTAAATATGAAAGATTTAGAGATATTTGGATAGTTAGAAATTATCTTGTGATTTAATTAGATCTTTAGGGGAATGATTTACAATCAAGAGTTATAAATAGATTGATCTATGCTCGTTAATTTACGATTGTGAAAGCATATTTGTGAGAATAGTCTATGAGTGCTAGGTTCTTTGTGAAAGCATATTTGTGAGAATAGTCTGCGAATGGACACTCTAATTCATTTGAGATGCACTGCCTTGGAGGACTAGAACACCTTTCTAGGCCTGGTCACAAACCCAATCTTGGCATCTGTTACTACGGAGTTCAGAGCCTTCACCAAGGAGGCTATAAGAATGGTGCTCGGACATGAATTTATGGAGAGTGAGAATAGGTATAGAGTCACCACTGACATTTCATCTTGGTTCTTGGCTTCTTTGTTGGACCTGGGGGGAAAAGGTGGATATGATTATGCTTCTTAGGAAAGTTTTCAAAGAAGAGTACCTCGGCGATGATGTGCATGTTGTCGTATTTTCTAAAATTGGGGTTGGAATTCCTTGGGAAAATGATTTGTCTAAGATTCTAGAACCAGGAGTTGTTCCTAGGCAACCATTCCTACTGAACCTTGATGTTGAGCAGCTCAACCATCATCGAAAGTGGGCAAAGATTGGGAGGGATTTCCTCTAGAAGTGGTACCTACTGGATGAACCCGGGGACTATCAGTGGCTAGACAAATTCTTCAAGATTCTCCTCTCTTTAGACTTCTACATAGAAGGAAGGAAGCCTTAGCCGGATAGTCCCTGATTCTACGACTCTCTAGTCCCTCTACTCTCTACTCTCTACTCTCTACTCTCTACTCTCTAGTCCCTCGGCCTCTACTGTGTCTCCCTCTGGTGGTAGTAGCTTACTAGAGTTTTTGAAATGATATAAATTGTAAATTGTTGAAAAATATAATATGAAAATGTTTTAAGAAATTTGAAGTGCTACTACTTTTCTTTTTTGTTTTGATTATAAGAATCGTTAATAGATATGGTCTTATAATATAAAAAATTTGCGTTGTACTTTTGTTTCATGTAATATTTTAATGTTTCCAAACTTTATCATTTAATGGTGACTGGTTCAATTTTCATGGATAAGCTATTCCAAGTGAATATAGTTAATGATTAATATTCATTACTGTGTATTAAATTATTAATATTTAAAATCATGACAATCGTTGGATTCTGAGAGATGAATGGTTGGAGTTGTATTTTAGAAGTACTATTGGTTACAAAAAGCTGTTCTGAAAACTCACTCCGGAAACGTGACACATTGACGTGTAATTCAATGAAAATATTACGTGGCATGTTTTACAAAGATTATGTTACATGTTGTATGTTTTAGAAAGTTTACGTTACCATTATAGTTATAAGTATAATTCTATATTGTTACAATTTACATTAACGAAATCTTTTTAACATTACTCTTAGTAGCAGAGCTAAAAAGAACTATTGAACTATCAGGAAAGATTTTGAGACTATAATTTGTGAGAGCCTTAGAGTTAGCCGTTGTAACTTCTATCTATCTAGATTTCAAAGTTTAATTTCGGGTAAGATATCTAGCCTGATGCATCCCAATTTTGTAATGTCAAAAATTTAGTTAAGCTTGATTTTGAAATTACAATTTACAATTGGGGTTTTCTTAAATTGGGGGGGGTTTCTTAAATTGGGGTTTTCTTAAATTGGGGTTTTCTGTGATTTTGTTAGTAAATATCTATGTTGTTTCATTCTTCGGAAGAACAATGGGGAAAGCAAAAACTCAAGGCCAAGGGAAAGCAGATGGGAAAACTTTAATAGACTGCAAAAAACTAGTAGAAATCCTTGGTTTCACTAATGAGTATCACGATGTTTATGATCATGTTATTGACGGTGAAAGGAGACTTATAGCAATTAAATATGCATTGTGCAGTAAGGAAACTGGGCCAAAGAAGCCTTATTTTATAAAATTTAACCCAGCGGTAGGTGGAAAAACCAATAAAGCTACTTCGTGGGATGTTGGTTTGGGTTACATGCTATTACCCGAAGTTTTCCCTTGCCCAGAAATTGTCTTGATTTGTGCAGAAAATTATGATGAAGAAAGAAAAGCAATTGTGAATAAAAATAATCAGGAAGAAATTTTATCAATAACCGAGAAAGAATTTCTCAATTTGCTAGACCTAGGGTTTGACCAACAAAACTATAATGTCCATATTGACCTGGGATTACTGGCAGAGCAATATGAGGCAGCCTCGCCACACGCAAAAGATTCATTTATAAAGGGTCTAATAATTGCAGATGAAAAGGGTTCATTGGGTGAGAACCACAAGCCTCCACTAATACATTTGGGGGCATTTTGCGATGGCTATGTGTCGCAATTGCGACGGCTATGTGTCGCAATAGCAACACCCATAGACGTCGCTATTTTTTAGTCGCAAATTGCGACGTCTATGGGTAGCCGTCGCAATTGTGGTGCCCTCCCATCGCAATGTTGTTAAGATTTGTTAGCGACATGGGCGTCGCCCCCCCGTCGCATGGCTTCGGAGGGCCGTCGCAATTGCGACGGGCCTCCCAAGCAATTGCGACGGGTGCCTGCATCGCATTACAACGGGCTCCCGTCGCAATTGCGACGCCCGTGGGTGGATTTTTAAAAAAAATTATTTAATACATTGCTAATGAACCACATTAATGCTTTTTTCTTTCAACAAATGAGGACAGCCACTGTAAAGACAACATGATAATGTACACTCACTGTAAGGATAGTCACAAATGAGGACATCTCACAGTGACTGTCCCTTGTGTAATTGCCACTTGAATGTATTGCTATTCAGCCACATTAATGCTTTTCTTCTTCAACAAATGAGGATAGTCACTGTAAAGACAACATGATAATGTACACTCACATTATCATGTTGTCTTTATAGTGACTATCCTCATTTGTTGAAGAAGAAAAGCATTAATGTGGCTGAATAGCAATACATTCAAGTGGCAATTACACTAGGGACAGTCACTGTGAGATGTCCTCATTTGTGACTGTCCTTACAGTGAGTGTACATTATCATGTTGTCTTTACAGTGAGTGTACATTATCATGTTGTCTTTACAGTGTCAATATATGCATTATTACTTAAACTGAAGAGTACTCTAAATAATATGTCATTGTGGAGTTCTGATTGCTTCCAATTTGATATACGCTTGTTCTACTTATGTATCCAGCATCATGTAAGAAAAGTTGATGCTTTTAAAATAGATTCATTTAGCCATGAAATGCCTGTGCATGTTACATACAAGATTCCAAGGCCCAAAACTGATTACTCATTATAATTCATGTACAGAATGATAATCAACCACAACGAGGCATGCGTAGGCGCTGCTTAGATTTTGAGGCATCAGAAGCTCGTAGAAGAAACTTGACCAATGGCTCATGGAATGCAACAAACTTATTGCCTAAAACAGGAGCATTGGTAACCACAGATGATGGTTCTGAAAAGAACACTTCACCATCAATGTCACGTGAGGGAACTGCAATTTCTGATGGCAAGCAACTTGTAGTATATAAGAGAGATGCAGGTACAGATGCTGGGAGAAGTTCCCAATCTTTATCTATTGGATAGTTTTCATCTGCAAAATAGATTATAAAAACATGAAAATATATCAGAGATGTTTGATATTGATACAAAACAACACAGATTCATTTCTTCGTACACCTGTATATCATAAAAATCCTTGCACACTTCGAAAAATTGTATTGCCTTTTACTTGCTCAAAAGTAATTTACATAAAGCAATCATTTGATTAACATGGATCCTAATATTCACAAGTACATGGTCATGTGCTCCATCGTAGCATCTTATAGATTTAGATCTGTTCTCTGAAATAATTCAATGTTTTTTTTACAATCCACAAAAGAAATATTTTCCCTCGTCTACTTAATCCTAAACAAAAGGCCATATAGCAATATAGATAGAACTATATAATAGAAACCATAAACAATGGTAACCTTAGCAGCAGCAAGAAATTGTTGCAAAAACTTTACCTTATCATACCCAGATTGTTGCTTTGCCTGGCGGAGGGAAATTTGATCAGTAAAATTGACACAGAGTATGCTGTCTCCATTGTCATGCTGGATAACAAAACACCAACTTTAATGGGCATGTACTGTCCCTTGTGTAATTGCCACTTGAATGCATTGCTATTGAACCACATTAATTCTTTTTTCCTTCAACAAATGAGGACAGTCACTGTAAAGACAACATGATAATGTACACTCACTGTAAGGATAGTCACAAATGAGGAAATCTCAGAGTGATTATCCCTTGTGTAATTGCCGCTTGAATACATTGCTATTGAACCACATTAATGCTTTTTTCCTTCAAAAAATGAGGACAGTCACTGTAAAGACAACATGATAATGTACACTCACTGTAAGGATAGTCACAAATGAGGAAATCTCAGAGTGACTATCCCTTGTGTAATTGCCGCTTGAATACATTGCTAATGAACCACATTAATGCTTTTTTCCTTCAACAAATGAGGACAGTCACTATAAAGACAACATGATAATGTACACTCACTGTAAGGATAGTCACAAATGAGGACATCTCACAGTGACTGTCCCTTGTGTAATTGCCACTTGAATGTATTGCTATTCAGCCACATTAATGCTTTTCTTCTTCAACAAATGAGGATAGTCACTCTAAAGACAACATGATAATGTACACGGGCTGTAAGTGTACATTATCATGTTGTCTTTACAGTGACTGTCCTCCTTCAAGTGGCAATTACACAAGGGATAGTCACTGTAAAGGCAACATGATAATGTAGAGAAACGTTGTCATTTGTATTTTCAACAGTGCCGAGAGAGATTCCCTCTGCGAAATCACAGCTACAATTTTTGAGTACGTTGGGTTTATTTTTCTTTTGTCATTATTATGTAATCTGGTATTCAGCTGTTAGAGAGCTAAAATACCCAGAAATGAGGACATATCTGTGTTGAATTTATTGTTAGCAGCTTTGGTTATTTAGAAGTTTAATTTTATTTGTTCATCTTTCAAGCACAAACGTTTTGTGGACCGTAACATCTTCATTGTTTTGGGTATGCAATGAAACAGCCCTAACTTGCAACTACCTTCACGGTACTTGTGTACATTATCATGTTGTCTTTACAGTGACTGTCCTCATTCAAGTGGCAATTACACAAGGGACAGTCACTGTGAGATGTCCTCATTTGTGACAAGGACAGTCACACATGAGGACATCTCACAGTGACTGTCCCTTGTGTAATTGCCACTTGAATGTATTGCTATTCAACCACATTTATGGGCCCATTTGGACCACAGCACACAGTAGCATCTATAGAGAAGAATATCCCAGGTGTAACAAGTTGTAAGAATATACCAACAGTTCTAAGAAGTTCCCTAGCACATAGTAGCATCTACAGAGAAGAATATACAACATGAGGGCAGCCACTGTAAAGACAACATGATAATGTACACTCATTGTATGTGTACATTATCATGTTGTCTTTACAGTGACTGTCCTCATTCAAGTGGAAATTACACAAGGGGCAGTCACTGTGAGATGTCCTCATTTGTGACAAGGACAGTCACACATGAGGACATCTCACAGTGACTGTCCCTTGTGTAATTTTCACTTGAATGTATTGCTATTCAACCACATTTATGGGCCCGTTTGGACCGCGGCACATAGTAGCATCTACAGAGAAGAATATCCCAGGTGTAACAAGTTGTAAGAATATACCAACAGTTCTAAGAAGTTCCCTAGCACATAGTAGCATCTACAAAGAAGAATATGGGTCAACGAGGTTGACTTCAAAGCCATGCAATCTAATGGTAATAGTAATATCATAATTTGACATACTATCAGAAATACTTCCTAAATAGACTATTCAATCTTATAAGAGATGGATTCATGAGAACTATTATTTATGAAATATGAGTCAATGACTTTAATTTAAAAAATTACACAATCTAATTCTTGTAAAAATATCAAAATTTGACACATTGAAAATACCTTCCAAAAGTATCGTTAATTGATTAATATGAATCACTACTCATGAAATATAATTTTATAAACCTAATCTAAAAACTACACAATAAAAATCTTAATAGCAATATTGTAAGAAACTATTCCCAAAAGCAAGCCTAACAAAATTTGATGAAAATAATTTTTGTTTCACTCAACTTTGACATTCACAACTTCCTCTTTTATTATAATAAGAAAAAAAATGTCTTTTTAGATATACCTCATGAACCATACTCGAATAATCTATCATTTTTCTTCTCAAAAACATATTTGCAGAGCCTGCTTCTTTTACTTGTTTGTACTTTTATCTCTCTGATGGAAAGGGTTCCTTCAGGACACATTTTTCCAAGTTCACTGCTTGAGATATTTGAGGAGGGTTCCCCTGCTTGAGTATCCATCCAACCCATATTCGAGTAGTTCTACAATTGCATAGTCTAAATTAATAATACTGACAATTGAATGACGAATGATGATACATAGAATTGATATAAAGTAATCCTAAAAACACTAAAACATTATTAATATATTTATATTTCATAAATAAAATTGATATAAAAGATCTGGAAAGATACATTAAAAAATAGAAAAACAGTAATTTATAATAGAAGGAAACTTAAATTGCTATTTAAAAAAAAAACAAGAGTCTTAAATCTTATCATTTTGTTTCATTATCATCCATAAGTACACACCTCTAGCATAATAATTATATTTTACCACCCATAAAATGAAAAAAAGATTTTCACAAGAGAAATTGAAGCTAGATTATAAAAATGAACCATCTTATTGGAAACTGGAACTGTTATCATACCCAAAAGGACTACAAAATTTCACCTTATCATACCCAGATTGTTGCTTTGCATGGCGGAGGGAAATTTGATTAGTAAAATTGACACAGAGTATGTTGTCTCCATTGTCATGCTGGATAACAAAACACCAACTTTAATGGGCATGTACTGTCCCTTGTGTAATTGCCACTTGAATGCATTGCTATTTGATGCAGGGGCATCCCTAATGCAAGCCAAAGACACCATGATTGAAGGAAGTTGCCATGAAGCCAAGGAGTCAAATCCTACCAATTGGAACATAAGATTTTCACCTTGGAGCTTTGAAGGATTGACTGGTGAAAGGTCCTTTTGATTGACAAATCAGAGTCTTTTTGAATGACAAATCAGAGTCTTTTTGAATGACAATAAATTAGAATAGGAGTTTTAGATGTTTTCTTGGTTTGTAATAAATATTAAGGATTGATTTTATCTCCTTATAAACATCCACTTGTTGGACACAAGACCCCTTGGTGACTTATAAACCTTGGGCATCTTTTGAGTCCTTGGATGAAATGAGCATAGTAAGTGTTTATTAGGTGTCTTTTAGATGTTGTTAAGAAGTTTGAAGGTCCAAAATAACTTTAATAAGGTTCCTAAAGTTTCACAACACATTTTTAACCTTCTCGGCAAAGTTGTTTGCAAAGTTGTAATGCAACTTTAAAAGTTGCTTAGCAAAGTTGACATTTGTTGGATAAACTGTTCTAACCACCTAGATGGTTGAACCAACATTTGGAGAGCCTATTTTAGGCTTCAAATGGTTGAAGACAGACAGAGAACCAGTATTGTAATCATTTTGCTTTCATAAAAAATAAAAATAACCCTATTTTAGTGCATTTCTGGTGAAAAATGAACTCTGTACGGCTGTACGGATGGTGGTTGGATGATAAAATTTGCCTGGAAGTTGTAATAGTGACATCTAATGCTTTGGAAGTTGGTTTGATTGATTCTCTTTGTTTTATATCTAAGTTATTTCAAATTTTCTGTGCATTGTTTACAAACCCTCATTTTCAGGGTTTGACTGATGTAAAGACCTTAACTCACGTTTCAACCATTGGAATTCCTTCTTCCTTGGTGGAATGAGAGTTAAGGATGTATATTTGTATATTCTAAAAGCCCTGAGGTAGGGGGTTGCATCTGCATTTTTTGAGAGCGAGCCCTAGATCAAAAACTACCATGTTTTTGGCTGGGAAGATGGTAATCAGAATAAAATCAGAAGCTTGCATCATATTGAGGACTTGAAAACTTGTGTATTCTTGTTTATCTGGATTAGGAGAACACTCCAAAACTCTGATCTTGGTTTCATACACCCATTTTCAATGCTTTGTTTTGGAACCCACACCTAAAATCATGCATTAGGTCTGCGGACTCAATGAAGACATTGATATGCTGGAGTGGAGTCAGGGTCTAGGATGAGTTGGTGGTCTGTTAGAAATCCAAAAAGGGTACTCAGAAAACATATAACTTCTTAGAGTCCTTTGGCAAGTTGCAGAGTTATGGCTGCAGAGCAGGTTTGGGAGACCTACTAGGGTCACTAGGTCAGTTTGTTATTTTGATGTCTTGGGTTGTTTAGATCACAACCAATGCATGATTCTTGTTATTTAGATGATATCTAAGGGGTTTCTAAGTTTTGCTACAGGAAGTAAGATCTAGAACCTTAAAAGTCTCTTTTGATAGAAAATCAGGGAACTTGTCCCTAAAAGGAAATTTGTTATTGAATGGGATTGAGTCCATAAGTTGTTGTGTGATCCTTGAAACCTTCAAATTCATTACTTTGCAGAGTTTAAACATTAACCTATAGAAATTAGAGCCTAATTGATTGGTTGAGTCATTTTGGTGTCTTGAAGTGGGTTGGGACATAGATCCAAGTTTCTTGCTGACTACTCTGCATCACTATTGAACCACATTAATGTTTTTTTCCTTCAACAAATGAGGACAGTCACTGTAAAGACAACATGATAATGTACACTCACTGTAAGGATAGTCACAAATGAGGAAATCTCAGAGTGATTATCCCTTGTGTAATTGCTACTTGAATACATTGCTATTGAACCACATTAATGCTTTTTTCCTTCAAGTGGAAATTACACAAGGGACAGTCACTGTGAGATGTCCTCATTTGTGACAAGGATAGTCACACATGAGGACATCTCACAGTGACTGTCCCTTGTGTAATTGCCACTTGAATGTATTGCTATTCAACCACATTTATGGGCCTGTTTGGACCACGGCACACAATAGCATCTACAGAGAAGAATATCCCAGGTGTAACAAGTTGTAAGAATATACCAACAGTTCTAAGAAGTTCCCTAGCACATAGTAGCATCTACAGAGAAGAATATACAACATGAGGGCAGCCACTGTAAAGATAACATGATAATGTACACTCATTGTATGTGTACATTATCATGTTGTCTTTACAGTGACTGTCCTCATTCAAGTGGCAATTACAGAAGGGACAGTCATTGTGAGATGTCCTCATTTGTGACAAGGATAGTCACACATGAGGACATCTCATAGTGATCGATTGTCCCTTGTGTAATTGCCACTTGAATGTATTGCTATTGAACCACATTAATGCTTTTCTTCTTCAACAAATGAGGACAGTCACTCTAAAGACAACATGATAATGTACACTCACTGTAAGGACAGTCACAAATGAGGACATCTCACAGTGACTGTCCCTTGTGTGATTGCCACTTGAATGTATTGCTATTCAGCCACATTAATGCTTTTCTTCTTCAACAAATGAGGATAGTCACTCTAAAGACAACATGATAATGTACACTCACTGTAAGTGTACATTATCATGTTGTCTTTACAGTGACTGTCCTCCTTCAAGTGGCAATTACACAAGGGATTTGTGTTTTCATTTGTGTTTTCAATAGTGCCGTAACCCTCCGCGAAATCACATCGGGATATAAGGGCAAAACAAACAAGAACGTTGTCATTTGTATTTTCAACAGCGCCGAGAGAGATAAACAAACTTAAAACTCAGACTTAAGAAAGATGAAGGCAATGCTTCAAAAGGTCGATGCCCTAAACATGGGAAAACACAATACCACCATTAAACGATGCCCTAGTCACCATATTAATGCTGCCAGCTTCGTACCAGTATGCTAACTACTCACTTTCATCCTGTGATAAAGGTAACTTCATTAATCATACTTGAAATGGCAGCATACGAACTAAAGCTGATGAACATTTATAAACTAAAAGTTTAAAACTACAGATTACAAATGTAGTAGTTTCATACGAAAAGAACTTGATGTCTAAAATTTACCATTAGAAGTATCCAAAGGAATACCACAGTACTGTTGAACTTGGAGAATCGGAGATGATCTACACAGCAAGGTTCAACAGCTGTAAGGACTGTTACACCATCTTTAGCATTTGAATACATTTTCTCCTTGGCTTCTGGTGGATCCTCAAGGACCCCCAATGACGTTTTCCCTACAATTATCAATTGTTTGTCAGTATGAGATATTAATAAATAAACATTAATCACAATATTAGGCAAACAATGTTCTTGATGTCTGAATCTAAATCACAGAAAGCTCTAATAAAGCAGTTCTCAGTTTCACATTAAACTAAGTTTCAATTTCAAATGGTTATAATAACTTTTGCAAGTTATAAGTAGCTGGTTACAGTATATGACATAAAAAGAAAAAAAATCATTTCTATTCTTTTCTTCTTTTTCTCTTTCAACGAAGCTTTTGCACCACACAAATGCATACCAAGAATTTCTCAGGAGGTTTCAAGACCATTGCATACCAAACTTCTTCTCTGTAGATGCTACTGTGTGTCATGGTCCAAACGGGCCCATAAATGTGGTTGAATAACAATACATTCAAGTGGAAATTACACAAGGGACAGTGACTGTGAGATGTCCTCATGTGTGACTGTCCTTGTCACAAATGAGGACATCTCACAGTGACTATCCCTTGTGTAATTGCCACTTGAATGAGGACAGTCACTGTAAAGACAACATGATAATGTACACATACAATGAGTGTACATTATCATGTTGTCTTTATAGTGACTGCCCTCATGTTGTATATTCTTCTCTGTAGATGCTACTGTGTGCTAGGGAACTTCTTAGAACTATTGGTATATTCTTAGAGCTTGTTACACCTGGGATATTCTTCTCTGTAGATGCTACCGTGTGTCGTGGTCCAAACAGGCCCATAAATGTGGTTGAATAGCAATACATTCAAGTGGCAATTACATATATTATAATGTATCTATCTAGTCCTCATGACTGCTCATAACAGTACAAGTGATATTTTTTTGGGAGTGGGGAAAGGTTCGAGACTTTCACCTGTATGAAGAATCCTTTCTACCTAACACAAAAATGCACCCCATAAAACATCTGATTGGTTTGAGTATCTTTGAACTATTTGGGTCTATTGACAACACTAGACCAGTGTATACAGAATGACTAATTTCATGCAAGACAATGTGATGTAGAGTGGTCAGCAAGAAACTTGGTCTTAAGCCCCAACCCACTTCAAGACACCAAAATGTTACACCTAAGCAATTTAGCCTCTGATTCTATCAAACCAGTTTAAAATATCTGTACTAGAGGGACTTCAAAGGTTTCAAGATACTTCTAACACCTTATTGACTCAATCCCAACCAAGACCAAATTTCCTTTTAGGGACAAGTTCCCTGATTTTCTACCAAAAGAGACTTTATTGATCCTAGACTTTGCCAACCCAATCAAACATTTGAAAACTCTTAAGATTCCCTAAAACATGCAGAATCATGCATTGGTTGTGTTCCAAACAACCCAAGACATCAAAATCACAAATAGACCTAGTGACTCTAGTAGGTCTCCAAAACCTGTTCTGCAGCAATAACTCTTCAATTTGACAAAGGACCTTATGAACTTATATGTTTTTTGAGTACCCTTTTTGATGTTCTAACAATCCTCCAACTCCCAGACCCTGACTCCACTCTAGCATATCAATGTCCTTATTGAGTCCGCAGACCTAATGCATGCCTTTGGGTGTGGGTTCCAAAACAAGGCATTGAAAATGGGTGCATGAAACCAAGATCAGAGTTTGAAGATGTCCACCATGCTCTAAAGATCTAGATTCAACAAGGTTTGAGGTCCTTTACTTGCCGCTACCCTCTGATCTTGCATAATCCATCAACTCCTAGTCAAGAACATTGAGATTCTTGACCTAGGGCTTGCTCTCGAAATTCTCTCGCTTAGTATCCTGTTCCAAAGCTTTTAAAATATGAAAATAAACCCCCTTAACTTGCATTTTACAAAGAACAAAGGATATCCTATGGTTTATTTGCAAGTTAAGGCCATTTGAATGCAATAACCCAAAAAATGAGGGTTTGACAGAACAACAGATAAGAAAAAGGAATAACTTTGATATAAGGTGTCTTGAATCTACCAAATAAACTCTCAAAGCATAAGATATAAATACTCTAACTTCCACACTAGTCTGCCCTCCCTTTCACATCTGTACACTGTACAGTGCTTGAAGGAAATGCACAGAAAAGGCTCTGAAATAGTGGCTCTATCTGACAGAGAGTCCATGCTAGGCTTCATGACTAACCTAGAGCACATTCCTTGTTATGGAGGAAGTTTGAATGGTGAAGAACTTATGGAATGGATAGAGGACCTAGATAACCATTTTGACTACAAGTATCTTATGGATAGAGGACCTTGATAACCATTTTGACTCATTTAGTATCTTATTGAGCTTCACTTTGTTTCGAGAATATAGTTTAATATTCTCTACTAAACAGGGCCAACCACATGAAGGTGGAAGCTCATTTGGCCCCACCCCCCTCCCCCTAACATCACTCTACATTCCCCTTTAACATCTAACATTCATTCATTCTTTCAATTATTAATAAAATGTAACATTCAATCAATATCACATGATAACATTCATTAACACATTAGATTCGTTAACACGCAACATTCATCAATATGAAAATAAACACATAATTCATGAACATATATTTCTATCAAGAAATGAATATTAAATACATTAAGGATTGATGGCATACCTTTAAATTTCATCATCATCATCCTCATCATCATCATCATCATCATCATCATCATCATCATCATCATCATCATCATCATCCTCATCATCCTCATCATCGTCGTCGTCGTCGTCGTCGTCATTGTCATCATTGTCGTCATCATCAACATCATCATCATCAACATCAACATCATCTTCATCATCATCATCAGTAGCAGCATCATCGTCATCATCTTCTTCTTCTTCTTCATGAAAATTTGTCTCAGGAACATCATCCAATAATTATCGATCGTGATCATCATCTACATCATCTTCTACTTCTTCGGTATCTTCTTCTTCCATCGCATTATACTTTATCGGCCTTCCTCTCGGTTCATGTCTAACAACAAATGACCAACCCGGTTTATGTGAAACCTCTGAGTAAAATACCTGCTCACATTGGCTTGGAAGAACATAGGGCTCATCCCCAACTGGCTCAAATGACCTTGTATTAACCATTGTAAATCCATTATCATGTTCAATAACAGTTCTATTAGGATCATTTGGATTAAGTCGTAGCCTGTACCATTTGACAACGAAGAGTACTAATTTGAATGAACTAAAGTCGCACTCAAGTATATCATCCAAAATGCCATAGTATTGATTTTTAGACTCTTGAGGATCTAAGTCATTTCTAGATGAAATATTAGTCACTTGAAAGACTGCAGTTATTCCAGAATCACAAGTTTTCTTCGTGTCATCCAACACTTTGACGTGAAATTTTTGACCATTACAGAACATACCCTTGTGGTGTTTAACCTGCAATAATATGTGAAACATGTCAAAATTATTATATCGTGAGTTGATAAACATACGGGTGATTAATAATTTTGTACGTACCTGGAAATCTCTTAAACCATATGCTAAATCTATTTCCCTTTGCGTAACATTAGAATCTCCATTACAATGAGCTTCTTTAACCAATGAAGATACACCTTCCCATGTTAATGTGTGACCAGAATGTTGACATCGTTCAATCCATACCGTCATCCAATCAAGATTGTTTGCAATATACAAATGTAGTGCATCCCACTCTCGAGCAACTGTACCAAAAAAAAATAGACGACTTACAACCGATTTATTTTGAAGATTAAGAAATAATTTATTACAATAACATCTTATAATTTATTACCTGTCACTTTCCTCAATCTACCTTTCCCCATCAAGTACTCCCCTTTGAATTTTTTAAAAGGGTCGAGATCCCAAATGCGATCTACATGGATATTTGAAGCAAACTTAGGAAGATATTCAGTAATGTACACCATAGTCTGGTATACCATGTATCCCTCTACCATAGAACCCTCAGGATGTGCTCTTTGTCGAACCAAAGCTTTCAAAGATTTCAAGTGCCTCTCAACCATCCACATTGACCTAGTGTGTGCAGGTCCACACAATTCAATCTCCTCAACTTGGTGTATGAGGTAGTGTTCTTGTGCATTGAAAAAAGTTGGAGGTAGACACTTTTGCATTTCACACAGTAAATGAGGAATTCTTCTCTTCCAATAGTTTATATCTTCTTTATGGATTTCTTTAGATGACAACCACCTACATTAAGAGATTCAAGTCACAAAAAATATATAAATACGAGACTTTACAAAATAATATACAATAGATTACATAGCAAGAAAAACAAATCGCGAATATAATAAATATATACAACAAATTGAACAGATATTACTGCTTACCTCATGTATTTTCCAAGATCATATATCACTTGTTTGATGTCATTGTTGAAGTGCTCTGGGAGAGATAGAGGTAGCACGTACTGCAGTAATTATAAACCAATCATTTCATTATTTTCTAACATAACATAATGAATAGTACACGTAGTTTATGAATATATTATAAATACAGAAGAACATAACTTACCTTGATGAAAGTATGCCAATCATGCATTTTGAGCCCTGGCCCAAAATCACTTTTCTTTGATATGAGATTGCTTATGTTCCCAGCAAATCCTGTGGGAAATTGAATTTTTCGTATGACTTCTTTTATGGCATCACTTTGCTGCTCCGTTAATAACCAAGGAAGGGCACTTATATTAATCTGATCTCTATTGCTATTTGAGTGAATGAAATTCTTCAGTGCATAATTGGATTCATGAATGTCATTACAAATTTTGACAATTTTTTCTTTGTCACGCCTTCCATCCAGTATTTTCCACAATGTCTCTGTTATATTCTTTCCAACATGCATAAGATCAAACAAATGCACAATTTGTAGGTCCTCGTAGTAGGGCAACCTACTAAATTGTCTGGGATAGCTTTTTAGTCCCTTTGGAAGGTTGTCAGTAGTGCCTTGACGACCTTCACGATCATCAATTACATAATTAGTAAACAAAAATCACAATAGAAATATATAAATTACAAACATAAACCATTAAGTGGAATGACATTACCTCGACGATTAATTCTATTATATTCCAACTTCCATAGGCGAGGTGTCATTCTTCGTGGCTTTGATGTAGTCTCTTCTTTCCCATTGAAAAGATGTTTTTCCATACTTTGATACTTATGATTCCTGTGGAGGAAGTGTCTGTACTCATCAAACACATGCTTTCCTAAACTTTTTGAATGACGAGATTTCATCTTTGGACCACAAACTGGAGATGCAAATTTTCCCTTTGTTTGAAGACCTACAAGATAATGATATAATTGGATTATTAAATATGTTGATTTTTATAATTAGAATTATCATGCGCAACTTGAATTCACTATAACATACCACAAAAATGTGTTAGCCCTGGGGCATCATGTATTGTCCATACAAGTATTGCATGGAATTGAAATTGTCTTTGTCCTATTGGTCTAGACACGTCATACATAGTGACACCATTCCATAACTCCACCAACTCATCAATAAGAGGCTCAATATATACATTCATATCTTTAACTTGATATTTACCTACTTGAATGAACAGTAACATTACATAATTATTGTGACCATTTTACTGTAAGATTTGTAAGTACATGTAAATTAATAACTATCAAATGATAAAATACCTGGAACAATCATTGCCAACATAATGTGCTCCCTCTTTATTGACATCCACGGAGGAATGTTATTGTTGATAACAAAAATAGGCCACACCGAGCAAACAGATCTCATCTCTCCAAATGGATTGACACCATCCACTGCCAATGAAAGCCTGAGATTACGAGGTTCTTCTTTGAAGTGTTGCCACTTTTCCTCTATGTGCATAAATGCTGAACCATCCGCAGGGATTTGAATAATGTCATCTCGACTTCTATTGCGTGCATGGTAATCCATAAATTGTGCCAAGCTAGTACACCTGAATAATTGTCGCATCCGTGGAATAATGGGGATGTAACGAAGAACCTTGTGAGGCACCTTTTTTGTTATTCGATCTGTTCGATATCTACTCGTATGACATATAGGGCATTGTGTTGCAAATTCATGTTCTTTATAATATATAATATGATCATTGGGACAAGCATGTATTGCTTGATACTCCATTCCAATATCTTTCATAATAGCAGATAATTCTTGATATGAGCGAGGTAGAATATTTGATGGTGGTAACAAAAACTCGCCTATCAATCTACAGCAAAAAATATAAGTTGTTAATATAAACAATATTAGTGGTACATTATTCACCCTTTGTTAACTATAAAGACATATATGACATACCTTAACATACGTGACATTGTTATGTTGGATAAACCATTCATAACCTTCAAGTTCAACAACAACAATATAGCAGAGAGAAGAGTTGTTTGGGAGTCTTTGTATAGGGGTTCGTATGCCTTCTCAAGTAGAGGTACATCGAGGCTATCATCATCATCATGATCAGATCCACTTGGACTAAATGTGTCATGGATCAATGTATTTATACCATCATCTTCAATTGTGTTTTCTGGTGCATGATCGTCATCTTCCATGGGATCATTATCTTCACCTTGGATATTCGCACCCCCATGTTCCTCCATATCATGTACTTCCCTGGGGAGATCAACCTATATAAAATTGATTAACATAAATAAACCATGATCTTCAACTCATCATCAAGTGATTTCATATGTATATAAATTGTTAAAATGATATAATGAACAACTTACCAGTGGATGATAGTCATGCCCCCCTTCAATGTGACCATTCTCCCTACAATGTCTCTTAACTGTTTTGATTAGCAGTCTTCTACGGTTTAAGCCCTTACAAATTTTGCAGGGACAATAACATTTTCCATCACCTTTTCTTTTCAAGTTAGACCACAATCTAGCGATTGTCTCCCTATTTTGTTCTTCACTTATATTATCTGACATGATCGTTCTTCGCAAGAAGCAAAAATTGGGCTATGAAAATTTCGATCTACAACTTTCAGTGACTAAGCAAAATTGTCAAAAGTACACAAATCTTCTTAGACCTAGTTAAATCCTTTAATATTTTAAAAGTCTAGTTAAAATATATATTAGATTAAAAAATATACAATTTTCATGCCTGAGCGCGCGGCTACGTCTAGTGCAATGGTCTTCTTGCTTAGCTCTAGAAGCTCTCTAGCAATCAAAACATATAAGCTACAAGGCCTAACAGCAATTTCAAAACATATAAGCTACAAGGCAAGAAATATTACATGACATGGCAAAAGGATTAAAATATATACAATTTTCAAACCTGAGCGCGGGGCTATAACTCGTGCAATGGTCTTCTTGCTTAGCTCTAGAAGCTCTCCAGCAATCAAAACATATAAGCTATTAGAATTCATTAACTTTCTGTAATTGGAAAACTCTATTTGATATTAGACCGTAAACTACTACTATTCTCTCCATAAGAACTAAGTACAAAATTCTTTCAAGTTCACATCCATGATTCCCTTTAGATTAAAATATACAGCAAAAATAAGCTAAAAGTCTAGTTAAAATATTCATTAGATTAAAAAATATACAATTTTCAAACCTGAGCGCGCGGCTATAACTCGTGCAATGGTCTTCTTGCTTAGCTTTAGAAGCTCTCCAGCAATCAAAACATATAAGCTACAAGGCCTAATAGCAATTTCAAAACAAGGGTCATCAGAAGAACCAAAAACAATGTGTGCAAACAATACCTTGTGAAGTGGTATAGACAATTAGAAGATGCTACTATGTGCTAGGGAACTTCTTAGAACTGTTGGTATATTCTTACAACTTGTTACACCTGGGATATTCTTCTCTGTAGATGCTACTGTGTGCCGTGGTCCAAACAGGCCCATAAATGTGGTTGAATAGCAATACATTCAAGTGGCAATTACACAAGGGACAGTCACTGTGAGATATCCTCATGTGTGACTGTCCTTGTCACAAATGAGGACATCTCACAGTGACTGTCCCTTGTGTAATTGTCACTTGAATGAGGTCAGTCACTGTAAAGACAACATGATAATGTACACATACAATGAGTGTACATTATCATGTTGTCTTTACAGTGGCTTCCCTCATGTTGTATATTCTTCTCTGTAGATGCTACTACGTGCTAGGGAACTTCTTAGAACTGTTGGTATATTCTTACAACTTGTTACACCTGGGATATTCTTCTCTGTAGATGCTACTGTGTGTCGTGATCCAAATGGGCCCATAAATGTGGTTGAATAGCAATACATTCAAGTGGCAATTACACAAGGGACAGTCACTGTGAGATGTCCTCATCTGTGACTGTCCTTGTCACAAATGAGGACATCTCACAGTGACTGTCCCTTGTGAAATTGCCACTTGAATGAGGAACAAGGAGGAAGTGATACAATAATAGGGGGGTGATCATTTTAAAATGTGTTGGACACAGATATGTCCTCATTTCTGGGTATTTTAGCTCTCTAACAGTTGAATACCAGATTAAATAATAATGACAAAAGAAAAATAAACCCAACGTACTCAGAAATTGTAGCTGTGATTTTGCGGAGGGAATCTCTCTCAGCGCTGTTGAAAACACAAATGACAACCCGCTTGATTTCGTGGAGGGAATCTCTCTCGGTGCTGTTCAAAACACAAATGACAACCCGCTTTGTTCAAAACACAAATGATAACCCGCTTGATTTCGCGGAGGCAATCTCTCTCGGCGCTGTTGAAAACACAAATGACAACGTTCCTTTTTTTTTTTGCACTTATATCCCGACCAACATAAGGTCCATTTGTAATACAACATGATAATGTACACTTACAGTGAGTGTACATTATCATGTTGTCCTTAGAGTGACTATCCTCATTTGTTGAAGAAGAAAAGCATTAATGTGGCTGAATAGCAATACATTCAAGTGGCAATTACACAAGGGACAGTCACTATGAGATGTCCTCATTTGTGACTGTCCTTACAGTGAGTGTACATTATCATGGTGTCTTTAGAGTGACTGTCCTCATTTGTTGAAGAAGAAAAGCATTAATGTGGTTCAATAGCAATACATTCAAGTGGCAATTACACAAGGGACAATCACTGTGAGATGTCCTCATGTGTGACTGTCCTTGTCACAAATGAGGACATCTCACAATGACTGTCCCTTGTGTAATTCAAGTGGCAATTACACAAGGGACAATCACTGTGAGATGTCCTCATTTGTGACTGTCCTTACAATGAGTGTGCATTATCATGTTGTCTTTAGAGTGACTATCCTCATTTGTTGAAGAAGAAAAGCATTAATGTGGTTCAATAGCAATACATTCAAGTGGCAATTACACAAGGGACAATGTCATGAGCCATGACATATTGAACTTAGTATAATAATAAAATGATTAGATGATATATAATAATCTATTATTAACGGTATATAACAATAATATATAATTCTTATCAAAAGATAATAATAATATATAGTTAGCATAATAAGTAATATGTTAATTAAATAATATTAAAATATTAATAAATAATATAATTATGATTATAATTATAATATAAATTAATAATAAATAATTATTAATAAATTATATATATTATATTATAATAATATATTAAGTAATAATATTAAATCAATTATTGATATAATAATTTTAATATATAAATAATATTAATAAACCTCTCAATATAAAACAATATGTTATCACTATAATAATATTTATTATAATATTATTAATATTACTAACATCATTAATTATAATATTTAATAATAACAATAACATTAATAATAATAATAATAATAATAACGTTTAAAGCAATATCGAATATCTGTAATCGATATACATCTACATTAAACATCTGCATTATCTATCACGATGAGGAATGAAGAAGTGATACAACAATCACTAGTCATTACACATTGATACCATGAGAGGATGATTAATGAACCAAATACTATGAAGTCAAGATCAACATGATATGAATAAGGGATAGGTCGCTATGTGTTTCAGAAGATGTATTGATAAGCAAGAAGGATAACCATTCATATATTATAAATAATCATTAATTGCACAAGTTTAGACAATGACATATCCGATAAAGCAATGTCAAACATGAAGACCCGCTAGCAAATATGCACCGTCACTTCCTATGTTATCATGACAATAACATAAACTAGATTGAATTCTACTATCTATATCAATAGACACCACATAGGAGGATATCGACTAAAGGATTGAAAGATTATCGATTGTCTGAGATAAACCACATCTTGTAGAAACACAAAAGCATCAGTGATTATATCACAAGCTATTGATGAATGAGGCATCAGTCATGGATAATAAGTACAATGTATCCTTAAGTATTAACAGGAATGGAAGTCAATTTGAAGATCAAACTCCATTACCAGCAATCAACCAATAAATGGACAATTATCAGAAAATGATATCGACTTATATCAGAGTAGAAAGATTGGATATAATCATAACAATATGGGATAAGGCAAGAGTTAATATCGATTGACTAAATACTAATGATAGTTAGACCAAACTAATACAAACACAATGGATGTTAACTACTGGTTGCACTACCAATTAGGGAAGATTACCTTCATAAAAAGATTTGATATTGAGTCAATCTGGGAGTTATCTATGATCAAAAAATAATGAAATAATATTATGTGAACTGTCGGATTATGGAAAGGTGTGATTAACAAAGGGACATGGAGGAAGAAACAAGACACGTCTCATTCATAGCATCTCTTCATTTGTTAAAGACAATATAAGAATGCATTCTCGTCAGTCACTCAAGGCATCATTAGAACTTTATTTACTTATCCATATTTGGATATACTCAATAGAGCATCTGCCTTTGGCAGTTTGGTTTCAAGTTTATCATTGCAGATCAGAGACAACACCATGATTGCACAGATAGAAAGGATAGTCAGAAACAGCATCAATATTTGAAGTTGCAAGCATATAATTCAGAATCTGAAATAGCAACATATCACTCATAGCGATATTACACATTTGCATAATTACATCATCATATCAGACACAGCAAATACATTGTTGTAAGCAATACTTATTGATTGTATATCAATATTGTTTATATCAGACATAGCATCATTATACTATCACTATAAGTGATAGGAAACATCATATTCATAGCATATTTCATAGCATTATATCCGACAGTGCTATTAAACATATTGGTATCAATATCATCTTGCACACATATTGTGATTGAATCTGAAATAGCGGTTGATATCTTAAGTAACCTCCATTACTTAGTTTAATTGTAAGTATCTGATAGAGTAAGTCTGAGAAGTGGAGTAATTGTTCCTGTTTTCCAAGTTAGCCAAAAAGGGGACATTACAGACAATCACTGTGAGATGTCCTCATGTGTGACTGTCCTTGTCACAAATGAGGACATCTCACAATGACTGTCCCTTGTGTAATTCAAGCGGCAATTACACAAGGGACAGTCACTGTGAGATGTCCTCATTTGTGACTGTCCTTACAGTGAGTGTACATTATCATGTTGTCTTTAGAGTGGCTGTCCTCATTTGTTGAAGAAGAAAAGCATTAATGTGGTTCAATAGCAATACATTCAAGTGACAATTACACAAGGGACAATCACTGTGAGATGTCCTCATGTGTGACTATCCTTGTCACAAATGAGGACATCTCACAATGACTGTCCCTTATGTAATTCAAGCGGAAATTACACAAGGGACAGTCACTGTGAGATGTCCTTATTTGTGACTGTCCTTACAGTGAGTGTACATTATCATGTTGTCTTTAGAGTGACTGTCCTCATTTGTTGAAGAAGAAAAGCATTAATGTGGTTCAATAGCAATACATTCAAGTGGCAATTACACAAGGGAAAATCACTATGAGACGTCCTCATGTGTGACTATCCTTGTCACAAATGAGGACATCTCACAATGACTGTCCCTTGTGTAATTCAAGCAGCAATTACACAAGGGACAGTCACTGTGAGATGTCCTCATTTGTGACTATCCTTACAGTGAGTGTACATTATCATGTTGTCTTTAGAGTGACTGTCCTCATTTGTTGAAGAAGAAAAGCATTAATGTGGTTCAATAGCAATACATTCAAGCGGCAATTACACAAGGGACAGTCACTGTGAGATGTCCTCATTTGTGACTGTCCTTATAGTGAGTGTACATTATCATGTTGTCTTTAGAGTGACTGTCCTCATTTGTTGAAGAAGAAAAGCATTAATGTGGTTCAATAGCAATACATTCAAGTGGAAATTACACAAGGGACAATCGATCACTATGAGATGTCCTCATGTGTGACCTTTGTGAAGGCAAGTGCCAATTTGTACCCAAGTTACCAATATTGTGGCAAAAGTGGGAATGAAGCATTTAGGGGTCAAATTGGGCAAAGAAGTGTAGAAGTGGCCTATGTGAGGTCTAAATAGCCTAACTAAGTCATGGTTAGGGTCTTATGGTGTTTGAACAATAAGTTTTGAACCAAAATCCCAAAGGTTGTAACAAGTTGTCAATGTTGTCATTCACAACATTGACAACATTTGTGCAAGGGAGCATTTTCGAGTAAGATGGTTATGTAACTATATGAAACCATTGAATTAGGCATCAGATCAACTATAAGAGGCCTCCATCGATCTGTGCAAAAGGTTGGGGGAAAAACATTTGGAATTAAGAAGATTTGTAGAGTAACATGGTTTTAGTGAATTCTTGAGTTTTTTTGTTTCTTTGTTTTCAGTTGATTAATGGATTAGATAGCTCGCAGTGTCTATTGGAAAAGTTAGTGCAAGTTGTTTTTTTATTCTGTGTTGTGTTTTTTTTGAGTTTTGAAGCATTCCAGCTAGTTTGTTAATTCTTTTGTTAAGTACCCTATCATTGGTTTGAACCAGGCAGGTTGAACAAATGGAGTCTTAGCTCATCATTCCATTGTCAATTTTGTACGGGCTCTTGGAATGGGTGAGGAGACTCCATGTACTATATGTTTGGAAGGAGGGGCCCCCTGGGAAGCTCATTTTCTATGTTTGCAATGATGTCCTAGGTGAGTCAGTTGAGCACAGTTAGGGATGACAAATCATTACAAGAAGATTACAACAAGTTGAATGCATTGGTTGCTTCAACTAAAATCTCATGGAGAGGTAGACACACATCTAAAGAAGCCCCAAGTCAAATTAGAAGATTGGGTGAGTTTCTTTGGCTGCTAAGAAAACAAACTCTTAGTCAGACTATCCAAGTTGTGTCAAAATACTTGTTTTCAGGCATGGCTGTAGCAGTTGGTGTACAAAAAATCTAGGAGGAGAAGACCTTAGATATCTTGGAGTTCTCAATAAAGGGCATCTGAATCCTAAGCCCTTTAGGTGGCTTAATATAAATAAAAAGGCTTGACAAAGGCCTAATTGCTAGCAGCCTATTTTTGGGTGCAATTGGCATGGTTTGATGAACCGGATTGAAGTACTGATGGAAAGTATAGGTGAAGGAGTAATATTGAAACCAATAGAGGTCCTAGTGGCCAGCCTCTCCATGGAGTAAAGTTCTAGTTGAATGTGTTTCAATTTGTGAAGACAAGACTAGGAGTGTCCTAGTAGCTAGATTGGTATTGAGCAGAGTTCATTGTATTTCTTGTTGGTGTGCACTAGTTGAAGGAGTGGGATCTTGGGTAGAGATACCTAAAGAGTGTAGGGATAGTTAAGTACCCTATCAAGTCAAAACATTGGCCTAAAGAGACCCTAGTGAAGGATAGGGAGTGAGCAAGACAAAGTGTTACATCAATTAACAAGATCATTTTTTGGTAATTGTGTACATTATCATGTTGTCTTTACAGTGACTATCCTCATTTGTTGAAGAAGAAAAGCATTAATGTGGTTCAATAGCAATACATTCAAGTGGAAATTACACAAGGGAATATCACTATGAGATGTCCTAAGTGTGACTGTCCTTGTCACAAATGAGGACATCTCACAGTGACTGTCCCTTGTGTAATTTCCACTTGAATGAGGACAGTCACTGTAAAGACAACATGATAATGTACACAAGTACCGTGAAGGTAGTCACAAGTTAGGGCTATTTCATTGCATACCCGAAACAATGAAGACATTACAGTCCACAAAATGTTTTTGCTTGAAAGATGAACAAATAAAATTAAACTTCTAAATAACCAAAGCCGCTAACAATAAATTCAACACAGATATGTCCTCATTTCTGGGTATTTTAGCTCTCTAACAGCTGAATACCAGATTACATAATAATGACAAAAGAAAAAAAAACCCAACGTACTCAGAAATTGTAGCTGTGATTTCGCGGAGGGAATCTCTCTCGGCGCTGTTGAAAACACAAATGACAACATTCTTGTTTTTTTTGCCCTTATATCCCAATGTGATTTCGCGGAGGGTTACAGTGCTGTTGAAAACACAAATGACAACGTTCCTTTTTTTTTTTGCCCTTATATCCCGACAACATCGCAATTGCAAGTTAGGGTTGTTTCACTGCATACCCAAAACAATGAAGACGTTACGGTCCACAAAACATTTGTGCTTGAAATATGAACAAATAAAATTAAACTTCTAAATAACCAAAGCCGCTAACAATAAATTCAACATAGATATGTCCTCATTTCTGGGTATTTTAGCTCTCTAACAGCTGAATACCAGATTACATAATAATGACAAAAGAAAAATAAACCCAACGTACTCAGAAATTGTAGCTGTGATTTCGCGGAGGGTTACGGTGCTGTTGAAAACACAAATGACAACGTTCTTGTTTTTTTGGCCCTTATATCCTGATGTGATTTCGCGGAGGGTTACGGCGCTGTTGAAAACACAAATGACAACGTTCTTGTTTTTTTTGCCCTTATATCCTGATGTGATGACGCAGAGGGTTACGGCGCTGTTGAAAACACAAATGACAACGTTCCTTTTTTTTTTGTCCTTATATCCCGACAACGTCGCAATGGCGACGTTGCCAAATGTATTATCATCACAAATTGCGACGGTGTCGGGCTATATTTGAAAAAAAAAAGCCAAAACCGCATGACATTTGCCTGTCGTCGCAAATTGCCATCGCAATTTCACCCCAAATGTATTAGTGCTCCTTATTCTTTTAACATTTTTGTGCCATGGGTTCAGGATACTATATCCTCGCTAGCATTTTGCCTGGGACTAGAAAACAATAGGGAAGTGGGTGCCAGCATTCTTCAATTCATTTGGGATATCCATTGTGTCAATGAACCAGTAAGATATAATTTTGTTGGACATGTGGTTCAATCGATGCAAGAACAATTAGCATTGATTAAAAGGGGCAATTCTAAGACATTTAGGTTCACAACCTACTTGTGTTATCTTCTACTAGCCAAGCATGCTGCAATATTAATGAGCAACAGCAACAAGCTTTAAATTTAGAGGGGGACACCGAAAGGTACTCCAAGTCCAATATATAACTGGACACCTCAAATAAGAATGTATGATAACAGAAGTAATCACAGTAATTTTGTAGACTTATTTTTGGCACCATTGTACAAAAAAATAACAAGCACTCCAATGCCCAGATTGTCTACTTCATGTAGAGATTGCATCCAACTTGGAAGCACAATTCAATTGGCTGACTAGTACTTAATGGAAGAATACACTGTAATAAGGTTTTATGGGTCATAACTGCAACCCCACAAACTTCCAATGCATGTTCCAAATAGGGTGTTTGCAGTAGAATATGTAGTACAACTAGAGAGCACATATAGACTCTTCACTGGCCAATCGAAGAAGAGTATATTCCCTTCCTTACCTTTCTCAATTGGAGGTTTAACATTTGAGAGAAAGGCATTCAAAGTGGCAAAAAAAAATTTAGATATTTTTCAATTTGATTTAGAGTGGTACTAGAAGTATGATCCACTCAATGTCATTCAGACAATGCTTGTTGCTAATAAGAACTCTGCAAACTTATTTCAACATGAAAGTAAACCATTGCTAGAGAAGTTGAAAAACAAGGATAGCTGGGATGACATTAGAAAAGAGTTGGAGAAAGTTTCCGGTGAGGAAAAAATTTCAATTGAACAGTTGTCATCACAAATTATGACAATAATAAACCAAGGCATTGTACAGCCTAGGATGTCCTACAATTTCTATGAAAAAGTTGCTTAGCCATCAAACAAAAAAATACCAAAGAGCTTAGCAGACACTTGTAAGGATAGAAAATGGACTAGAATGAAAATGGATGATTTTTGGAGTATGAGAAAGGATCTTGGTGAACCAAAGACCAGTGAAGATCTGGATGAAATAGATGAGGATATAGAGTTTAGAAAATTGTGGAATTTGGAGCATCCTAACATGGCATACGACACTGAGGATGAATATCCAAACATTGAGGATGATAATCCACCAATTACATTTACTCCAAGGACTGGGAGTCAGATTGGAACCACCAAGGAATGACATAAAGCATATAGAAAAGGGGCAATCATTGTGGAAAAAATGGGTTATAAAGGTGGTGGTTTGGGTCCCACAAGAGAAGGTGTCTGGAATATAATTGAGACAAAAAAAAAGTTCTTATGATCGTGGTGCAGGCCTTGGGTCTGCTAGTGTCACTGGTGCCAGTGGGACTGGCCAACTTATACAACAAGTTCCCTCTCTAAAGAGGGAACTTTCTAGTACATAGAATCCTATAGAAGAAGATAGTGTCAAGAAGGAAAAGCTTTCTAGTTCCAAAACACTGACAACAATCACATTCGATCCTAAAGAGTTGTTTGCAGTTTTAGGTTTAGCAAAACCCTCTAGAAGTTTAAATCCTCAAAGAGCATTGGTTAGATCAATAGGCATTGCAAGCTCTATCTCTGGATCACCTTTCAAACATTCAAATCCTTCTACAACACTAGATTTTCATTTCAAAGATTTCTATAATAAATTTGCAGAAACAAGAACCAAGAATAAGGAATTAAAGAAGACATTGCAGACTTGTGCCCTTAATGCAGTTGTACAGGAACAACCTGCATCCAACAGGGTTATACGAACATATGACCCAAAAAGAGACATGATAGAGTTCATGGTTGTTATTCCACCACAAAAAGATGGAAACCCACTAGAGAGTCAGATAGATCAATCTGAATTTCAAGTTAGCACTCTCGAAATGGATTTTTCCAAAGTTAAAAATGTGGACAAAATCAATGTGTCAAAGTCTACAAACCAAGTGGTCTATAGTGCACTGCTAAAGGTGGAAAGAGAGAAAACCAAGCTCGAGAAAAATATAGAAAAGTTACAGGCAGACATTGGCAATGAAAAAGCAAAGAGGAAACCTTCAGAGAACAGTTTGAAAGAATTACAGAAAAAGATTAAAAAATTGACCTCTACATCAGTAGATACAGAGCAAGAACAGGAGCAGGTAGAGGCAAAGCTGAAGGCACTAAGGGGAAAATTGGAAGAATTTAGTAAAAAAATAGAGGAAGAAAGAGTCAGTTCAGAAAAGTTAGTTAAAACTATGGAGAGTAATGTTGCCTCCAACTAGGAATTGCAAAAGCAATTGGAGTCTCAGGTGGATAAACAAAATCATTGGGAACACAAAGTAGTGGAAGAGAGGGATAATTTTGAAAAAATGGCAGAAGAACTAAAGAAAGCCAATAATACAATTCAAACTTTAACAAATACTAGTAATAATTTAGTGAAGATTGCAAAAGAACACATTTGGAGCCAAATATTGGTGATGTGTAATAGCTTGTATGAGTGGTTTGAAATGCTTCAAAGTATAAGAGTATGTTATTTGAAGCTCCATAAGAACATTGAACAGAACATGGATGTTGTTAAGAAAGAAAAGGAAGCAAAAGATATTATGCAACAACTCTACAGTAAGAGTGATAGTTATCTATCAAACAAGGGAATTAGCAACCACCTTGATGCCTCAGTAAAGGTATCAAGTATCATTCAAAAATGTGAGAAGCTAAGGGAAGCACAAGAATTGGATGACAAAGCTAAGCAGAAGATCACAAAGATGGAACAAAGGAAAGTGAATATGGAAAGTCTTGGTTTGCCTAAGGGATTTGATGCAAATAACTTCATTGGAAGATAAAATTACAAAATAAGGTTGCAGGACAAAATAAATACTGATTTACACTTTCTTCCTATAGATATATCTCCTGATACATTCATGGATTTCATCAAACCAGTGAGAACTTTGAATGGAGTTTTAGAAGCAACAGTGTTGTCAAGTCACACTTCCAAATATGAATTACTAACGAAGTTGCAGGAGTGTGACTATACTATGAACCAAATTGTTCTGCCGTCAAAGGATGTTTGGACTGGCCTACAAAGATTGCTCTAAATTTTGAACTACTGTAAATTGTAATATATTGCAAATGAATACAAAACAAATTGTGCTCTATCTAATTTTCATGTTTTCCAATTCAATGTATGTTGAATTACTCTATTTTATTCAATTATTTTTAGTTGATTTACTCTGTTATATGCTATTGGAATACAAAATTTCATTCAAGAATTTCAAATTCAAATATGAATGATCATTGATGATATGATACAAAGTTACAAACTACACTACAGTAATAATACTCTTTGTTCTCAAATTTTAATGATGAAACATAATACATTCTTTCTTTTCTAAAATGAACTTTGAAATTTGAATGATAGGATATAGTAGTTAATAAGTTCAAAAATACCTATTGATTGCTACTACTAATTTAGTAGAAATTTCCTAAATTTGCCAATTCATCTCTATGTCATCGTCATCATCCAATTCTGGTATTCCAATTTCTTCATTGTTCTCTTCATTTTTGTTTGTGCCTTCTTCACTCTGACCTCCGCTTCTTTGACTCCCATCGCCACCTGTACTTGTCCCACTCAGAGTCGCTATCAGAGATTGGTTAATGGTGTTGCCCAACCCTCTTCTTTTGCATCTTTTCTTCCAAATTTCCATTTCGTTTTGATAAGGAAAAGTATTGACATCATACCTAGATGTGTAGACCCTCAAGCATGTTTCCAAATTTTTGTCTAGTTTGTTTCTTAGCTTTGATTTTAGGAAGCCCAAAGCACTGAAAACTCTCTCATCCTCCACTAAACCCAATAGCATGGTCTGACATAGATCAGAAAGCTTGAAGAACTTTGAAATTTCTTCACGCAACATTGTGCTCTGTTTTAGTTTTGTCCAAAGCCTTTTTGTCAAGCCCTCTTCATGTGGGCTATGCATTAATTGATATTGATGCCTCATAGTCTTTGCAAAAGTGCCTGATTGCTGTCTAAGAAGACCCTCATCTAAAATTCCATTGATAGTCACTCCATTGAATTCTACAGATTTTCAAAATTCCTTTATCAAAGTCATCAGCCTATTACGATAATCTTCCTTAGAGTTTAAGGTCCAATATTGAGGAAACACAATTTCCATGGCCTCAAGCAATTGTTCATATGGAATCAGGATCTTATTTTAGAGGAAACTTTATAGGCTATGTCCCTTGCATTACCTGCTATAGACTCGACGATCTTGGTAAACTCTTCCCTTGTAACTCTTGTAGCTCGCTTCTTTGGGGCATTGTAGTACATTGGTATTTGAAATCCCCTTACACAAACACATAAATCCCCATTTTCAATGATCTTTAAATAATTATCAGGATTGTCCAAATCTATTAGTTTCCACCAGTGATTAAATCTTTCATCAAATAAATTTAGGTCATTTTGATAGAGACTATCCAGGGGTTGGCATGACATTTTATGCAAGTGAGCATATTCTGAAATATACATGGCTCTTTGCTAGGCTTTTTTCATAATGAACATCATTTCTTCTAGCATGGGAAGAAGATATGCTAAAATCAAAAGTGTCTTTATATTGCTTAACCTCTGAAGCAGGTCACCACATCTCTGATTTTCTGCATTGTCCTGATTTTCGTACATCAGTCCAATCAAAGATTGATATTCAGAAAAAACTCGATGTGCTAGTCCATCCAAAGAGATCCATCTGGTATCAACATCTTTAAGAAGCTTGTTTCCATTCGTAATTCCATTAGCAAACTGCTGAAATTCCCTAAAATGTTTGGGACTTCGACAAAAATATGAGTACAACTCTCTTACTAAATCTTCAACCTTGTTTACTAAAGGGAACTTCTTCACAACTCTAAAAGAAAGATTCATCCTATGGGCCATACAGTGAATGCCAACAACATATGGTGAAAGAGAAGCCTACATCTTTATGCAAAGACCATTCCTTTGACCTTGCATTACTGAACCTCCATCCGCTCCAACACAGATCAACTTCTTCGCTATTGTCAATTCATCCATACCTCCATATTCCATTAATTGGTTCTTTACTAATTGAAATAAAGTTTTTGATGTTGCATTGTCCCTCAATTTTGCAATAGTTAGTAGATGTGGTTGGCGGGCATTATTCTGTACAGTATAAACATGCATGCATACCCATGACATATTATCTATTGTCGTAACTTCATCTAAGGACAATGCAATAAAGGTTGACTCTTTTATTTTTCTCTGTACATCCTCTATTTCAACTTGGTCAATACAACTTGCCAATTCCCATCCACTATTTATTGACCAATGAGTGGCAGGATAGTTAGGAACTTTCAAAAAGTGTAACAAACCACTCATTTCTAGATAGTCTGTCATTGGATGCCCTCTGCTCAAAATATGGAAAACATTACTTAATTGAACAACTTTTCTACGTTCTTCTACTTCACTTGCTTTTGGAAAAATAGCATTAATAGAACCTTGAACTTCACCAGGCTTCATCTTAAATTTTTGAAACAAATAATATTCCTCAACATTCCTTTTATGTTGACATTGCTCCTTTGTTTTATATCTTACCACTTTTATTTCCTTTCCATCAACAGTTGAGGTTTCGTAAACCTTACCAACATGTTTCTCTATGGTGTCTAGTTTAAGCTACAACCGCTTTTCATTTTTATACTTCCAACTACAAATCGTACATCTGCATTCTACTGGCGGCTCACCTACAATTGGATTGTCCATGGGTTCAATGAATGTATAATTTTCCACCCAATCAAATTTAAATCTCCTCAACATCGCCCATTGACTATCAATTTTTTCTTTTGATTTTCCTCTCCCTTTAGTGTTACTGTTAATTGAACCATCATCATCACCGAATTAGATCGCTTCATCCTGGTACTAGTTGTTGACTTGAAATTCTTCTTCAAGGTCATCTTCATTAGAGATATCAGGTTCCGCAACTTCGTCACCAAATTTATTAGGCTCCCCAATTCGTTCATTAGACTCCTATGTAGGTTGAGAACCTTCAAATTGTACAAGTTCCTCTGATGATGTACATTACTCACTTTGACCAACACTATTGCGTCTGCCCATGCCAAAGTATGAAGATATATTTCTACATTTCATTGGCCTCTCTTGGACATCTCCACCTTCAATAGTTCTCTTCCTATTTAACTTTGACTATGACATCTCCAACAAATTATGGCTGCAATAAAATTTTACTTGAATAAGATACTACGGACTGGTAGTCATTTGCTACTGATCGCAAATGCAATTGTGAGCTCAAAATCAACTAATCTCTTGAAGTCTCCTTCTCTCTGGCATGTTTCAATAATGAAACTCATATCTCTTCAATAGACAACTACAAGTAAACCATTTTCATATCAGCCATCAGATTTTGCCTCATAATATCCATCGTCCATTTTGGCAAAGGGACCGACCATTGTTTATGATAACAAATAATATTTGGCGAACCCGCGTATTTTCAAATAATTGACTGGGCGAATAGGGAAGGAATTTGGGACATGATTAAGTATGATGCATGGTGAATTGGGTCCTAGTGCAAATAAAATTTTTACTTGGGACAATGGGCCTTTAGCGAATGTTGATCCTCGATGAAGACACCCAATTTAATCTATGGTGAATAAGAGTGAAATAGTAATAGAAAGATGGGCAAAGAACCCAACTACCGTACTGAAATTACATAAAAATAGTGGTGAAAAATCTGACCACTATATGAGCATTTTATAAAATTTGGGTGAACCGATCAACCACTATATGAGCATTTTATTCGCCAAATTCTATCTGCCGATCGGGACATATTCACTAATTGGTGAATAATCGCCACTAAAAAAATCCCTGCTCCTAGGTGCATGTTTTTGGGGTTTGGGAATATCAGTGTCCCTAAACCTATTGGTGTTCAAGCATGTTGACACCTCTGAACACCAAAAATGTATGGCTTATAACCTTTACATTAGTTTCTTTACAAATTTTGGGTATTCAAGTATTGAGGATCACGACATCCCTGACACCCAAATCCTTTACTTGGATGAAAGATGGGATTTGGGAATTACGTATTCCTGATCCCCAATGCATGATGTTTCACTAATCCACCAACCCCTAAAAGGTTAAAAAATTGTAACGTGTATGGATTGTGGACCCCCAAAACTAAAGGGCCTCAATCTCATAGACTTAGGGATTTCAAGGTTTGCACTAGTTATTTTGTGAGGTCTTCTTTGATTATGCACCTAAAGAGGTGAAGTATTGGTTCACTTTCACTCAAGAACCATTTTTTTTGTTTTCAATCAAACTAACTAAAAAGTAAACCCTAAAAAAATAAAGAAACGTGACCAAAAAGGAAGAAGAGGTTGAACGAAATGGATAAAACAAGAACAAGGATAGAAAACACTAACAAAACAACAAGGGTACAAAACCATACTTGTAGTAGGGAGGGGAGATAAAGGTAGAATCGATGACACCAATTGGTCAAAACAACAAACAAGCACTCACGAGTTATAATAGTTAGTAGGAACAATGGTGGACACAAGGTTTGCCTAGAATTTCTCAAAGTTACTATCAGACATCTATCATTGATCAAGGATGAAGTGGTAAAATTAAAGGTGCAGCCACATTTTATAAGCCCAAAAATTTGAATGACATCGCCACCTTACACTCAACACACACCTATCAAGGTTCAGAGGATTGGGGTTCAAGTGTTCACAAGGTTCTATTCCACTTCCCGTCCTCGACACATGCAATATGGGACCTTTAGGATTTGGGGGTTGAGGGTGTTGATCTCCCTCAACACCTCTATATCCTTAAAGCTCAAAAGCTTGAAAACATAGCCACAAAAAAAAGGAAAAAAGAAGGCTTCTCTAGTTGTTCATCAAGGTATTGGAGATCTCTCCACTGTTTGACTTCCTTGATAATATAATCAATGAAGGCCAAAAAAGGGGACTGCAGAAAGTGCAAGGCCAAAATAAGAAAAAGGAAAAACAAAAGAGGGTCCCCACTTGGCCAAATGGCTAAGTGGGTGTGAGTTTTGATTAAAAACAATTACTTTAATTATTTTCCCTCTTTCTATCTCATGCTTTTTACTTTATCTATATGAGACATATGTGCATCACACTAGTGTCATGTACCCATGTTATCATCCTCAATCCAAGCACGCATCTTGGAAAGTGAGCTTGTAGAGCTCATTAGTTAGAGGATTTAGTTATCCCTTTCATTTTCAGTAGGAAAAACACATTTATTAGTTAGTATAGCTAAGTTAATTTAGTTATTTTATTCTCTACATCATATCATTTAAATCCGAGAAATATTTTGTATCATTTAATTTGGCATCATCCCCTAACTCACTAGAATACTAGTTAAAGTGAGGTGATTCAAGGGGTAGTTCATCCATTGAGATTTTAACCAATCTTGAGGTTGATGAATTTTCCCTTCTCCACATTTTGGTGAGCCCAATATGAATTAGGGTCCTCTACATCATTGTTTTTTACTATAGTACCTTCATCAAAATGGTGAAAATCACTCTCATGTCAATGACTAATAAAAGGGTGTGTGGCATGAATATAATATTAACCCTCTCAATGACCCTTATAGAAGAAATCACTCTCCTCTCTATATCTAATAGTGTTCAATGGGGCATTTGTTAGAGGTGTTATGGTTGATGCTACATGTGTGGATATAATAACTGAAGCTATGGTTCATTTGATTTACTGTGTGCACTATGATGATTTTTCTACCTTCATATGAACACATGATCGACTATCACTTCCCCCTTTGGGTTCAACCACATTGATGATCTAGGTAGGACCCAAGACATTCTTTACTACTTTTGTAGTTATTCCATAATCATACATCTTTATAGTCAAGCTAACAATTCCCTAGCTTGTCTCGATTAGAGCCATCCCTTTTATTGTGAACAAGTGTCTCAAGTTTCTCCATGAGTGTACTATCCATGTGATCCAAGACACTATTTATCATCCCCTTTTATCTCATAGGGGCTTCTTTTCAAATCAATTTTGGCCTACTTTTGTAGGGACCCTACATCCCTAACAAGATTCTTCTTTCCTTTATTATCAAAAATACAAAGGTAGGGAATTAACTTTTAAGTCCATAGTGTCCATCCCCTCTCCTCAATGTACTCCTTCCATCTATCCCTCTCTTATAGATAACAATTATTTTTCTTCCATCCCTTCATCAAGGGCACAAATCAAGTGTGTGCTTTAGGGGAAGATTCCTTCCCACCATGGAATTCATAACCCCCAATAGTGTCTTTAGTTCCCACATCTATGCCTAGCATAGAAATAGGAAAAGAACCCTTATTATCTAAGTTAAAGGTTTTACCTCCTTTTCGATCCCAATCCTTGCAAACATAACCTCACCTACCATATATGGTAAGGGTAGGAGGTCATCTAAGACATCTCCCTCTCCTTAAGAACCTACTCTTTAGTATTTGAGGATATGCTTTGTTCCTCCTATCGCCTATAAGGAAAAAATAGGAAGGGTTCTCATATTGAACATGTAGTTGCTTCATCAGTATCACCTCATGTTTCATCAATGGGGCCCTTCTATGTTGACCATGGAATCAAAAAATGCACCTATGGAGAAGAGTCTCATTTGACCTTTCCAAACCTCTCATCCTAGCTTTAACTTATGTCAAAACCAACTTTCACATGATCATAAGCATTGCCTATAGGAGAGGCCCTTAGCACATGATGCTACTGCATAGATGGAGAGTGATTATTTGGCTCCAATGTATATTTCTTCTTATTTTAATCCTATCCTAAATCTTTCTTTTTTTCCTTCTACTCTATCCTTTATCTCTGCCACATATTTTATCTAACTTATTTTTTCTCTAGGAGTGACTATCTGGACCCATGCCAAGTAGGTCTATATTTTCATCTCTCCCTTGTAGGAGCCCATGTTGATCACATATTTTCAAATATATTTCCTTTTCTCACTCCTCTAAATGTGTTGCACATGCAAGTCATGTCTAGTGTAGTTATGTCAACTCAACATGTGCATATGCCTTCTTCTGACCATCGTCCTAGATTTCCTAGGGTGTTGAGGCTAGCTATAGTTGATTGAATGGTTTCTCCTCCATCCTTTAAATGAAATTTAAAGTAGGGCCCTATGCCTAAGTTTAATTTCAACTAATATTCTTCAATATATCCTCCTCTTTTTTTTAGTCTTTTGGTGGAGAAATCTCTACCTTCTTGTGAGTTCATCACCACCCCTTTTCTAGAGGTTATCAAGGCACCTTCTTTCTCTTTCCCTCAGCATGGTTCACATACAAGATATGAGGCTTTCATGTTTGATCCTATTGAGAATATTTTTGCATAGACATTGATCTTCACATGATCCCTCTCACTCACCTCATTTGAGCTCTTAAATGAGGATGTTAAAATGGCATCATCATTGGATTCTTGGAGTTGCATGTGAAATTTGCCTCAAATACGCTATGGGTACTAGAACCATACATAGAGCTAGTTGTGTGAGGACCTAACTACTTGGGGCCAAACATTCCCTTTTGGTTGAGTAGCCAATTCACATTCCTATGATTCTCATAGAGAACAAGGTCACCTATTTTGAAAGTACATGAAAGAACACCTTGATTATATTTTTGTAATAAATACTTATAATAGGCCTAAAGATGCTCAAGGGCATCAAATGGTTCTTATCAAGAAACTCTAGTTAATTGAAGCAATTAGTATGCTATCTAAATAAACCCCTTAAGGTAAATTCTCGAGGAAGGAATTTCCAACTCTAGGGGAAACATAGCATAAGCACCATTCATGAGCTTATACAAAGTACCACCAATATCCATATGAATGCTCATGAAATATTCCCATAATGCATATATTAATTGAGCATACCAATCCTTATCATGTTTATAGACTACCTTATGCAAAATTTACTCAATTCTCCTATTTGAAGCTTCATCTTGACCATTTGATTGAGGATAGCAAGGTGTAGAAAAGAAAAGTTGAATATGAAACTTCTCAAGGAACTCCTTCAACTTCTCATTTTTTACTGACCAAGACAAAGGTAGAGGTAAAACCAAATTAATAACTTATATTATTCAAAATAAATCTACATATCACTTCAATTGTATTCTAACTTAGCTAAATAGCATCCACATGCTTTGTGAAGTACTCAATAGTGATTGTGATGAATTTGTGTCCTTAGAATAATGGGGAGACATCTTCCCAATTATGTCAAGACCCAAAGTTTGAAATGGCTTAAGAGAAGATTGAGTAGAAATTTCTTATGTGGGAGCTTAGATAAGGTTTCTATGCTATTAAAACTAATGACATTTCTTGAAAAAGGCACAAGAGTCTTGTAGTACTCTAGTTTGGATTAATATTCAATATGAGTCTGTAGCATCCTCAAAAGTAAACACCCTTAATTAGGTGATCATGTTATCCCTATTTTAGTATATATGGGTTCCCACATTGATTTCACATTCTCCTAATGCTCATTGAACCTTTATTAATTTAAATTAATATTATGAGTCCTCTCTTAATTAATTTTCACCAAATTATTCCATCTCCTCACTCTACAATGGGTCTTACCTCATATTAAAGTTCAAGGCATGATTTACACATCTATTGATCTGATATCTTTGTGTGGCTCATATTTTTGGAGCTTGAAACTATTATCTTTCCCCCCTTATAATTTCATTGAATTTGATAGGAACACAACAGTTTTTTGGGAACAATTTCATAAAAAACAAAATGTTCTTGATATTTTTGCTAGAAATTTTAAGAGTCGGATTCTATGATTTCACATTCCCCAAAGGTATACCCCATAGGTCATTATCATTTTTCTAAGTCATCCTAAAGGTAATTTTACTTTGAGATCTCTATAGAAAGGCCTCTCTTTCCATTGTTTCATAACATATACAATCAATGTATCAAGCAATTGGATTTCAAGAGAATCCTCAATATATTAAAGGTATTCATCTTCTTTTTCTTCTTCAAGCATTGTATAAAACTACAAAATCCATCAAGAAAATCTTATCTTTCATTATTTCCTTTTGGGTTCTTGTGGAGATTGAGTTATGGAATTAACACTTGTGATTATATCTAAAGAGATATTGCATCATCATGGCATAAGGTGACTTATGATTCAGATCTAGCTTGATGCATCCAAGACTGGAGAAATCTCAAAAAAGATGTCCAATCTTGCAGCAAGAGAACAACACAATAGAAAAAATACAGCAACAAGATATAATAAATTCAATTGTTTATTTCATCAAATGTCAATTACATGCAACATGTCGAGTTGTAAGGCCTTATCAGTTGAGGCCAATACACAAGAAAATATAACAAGATCTCAGAGGATCCAACTACTCCCTAGCTAGCCTAGATCTGTATCCAAACGGCAATCTGGTAGAAAATCAAAGCTAGATCTATACTTGAGCTCGCAAGTCACCAAGAAAGCTTCTTGTTTCCTAAGCCAACACTTATCTAAGACCTTCACATGTTTCCTCTCTATTGTTTCTCTCTTTCTATGCTACCCATACCCTCCTTTTATATAACATAGCCACAAGTCGACTTTACACATTAGAAATCATAAAACAATAGTGAGCTCCAAGAAACTCATGACAAAACATGTTATCTTGCAAAAATCATTAAATTCACATTGGAGAAAGAAAAAACCTAGATTTAGGTCCTCACGCATCCCAATGGTCAATCCATATCATGAGGAATGTGGCCTTAATTAAATGCACATGTCATCCATCCAAAACAATCAAAATAAACCTGTTGGTGAACTAAACCACTGAGCATGTCATATCATCAACTAAGAAATACAAAATAGCTACCAATGCCACTCGGCGACAAGACACCAAAACAAATACTGAGCTCGTCGATGAACCAAAATAGGAACATTTCACTGAGAACCCCAAAGCAGTTACTGAGCACAAACTCATCGACCGAGCTCATTTGGTAAAGTAACATCCACACTCAATCACCGAGTCCATCAGTGAAGAAACACATCTTCCAACCAAGAACTACCATCAAATGACTAAGAATCTCAAGTCTCCAACTAAGATCACCACTTCAAACATTGAAAGCCAAAACCCAAATCAAACATATTTTTGGTTGACACGGGATTGCCAACTGCCCAAGGATGCTCCTGCATCAGACAACCCAGGTATGAAAATATGTTCATAGTAGCTCAACAAACATCTTTTGGGATTCAACACATAAATCCCAAACTGGTTCTTGATATACATGTCCTTTGAGTTCTCAACTAGTACACTCTTTCCTCTTCTCCACTTTTGTGAATCTTTCCTTGGAACTGACAATTGTTTGCCTTTCCTTCTCACATCTTTCCCTGATATGCCACAAGTCTATTTTCCTTGTTGATCTCTAACCCTTTGAGAATCCTTCAACTCACTTCTTCTACCAAAACTTAGATTCCTTTTACCAATTTTTGTATCCTGCAAAGGAATCGGGGAAAACTTCCTTTCACACTTCTCAATAGTGAATACATTCTTGACATAATCATGTACATCTTCACAATCATACTTCCAAGGTCTACCAAGAAACATGTGACAAGTACTCATGTCCACAATATCACACAATACTTGATCTGTATACTACCAATCTAAAAATCAACAACACATTTATCCCTTACCTCAAAAGCATGTTCATCTTTCAACCAGTTGATCTTATAGGGACAAGGTTGCCTCACTCTCTTCAAACCAAGTTTTTGTACCATCTCCTCAAAAACAAGGTTATCAGTACTACTACTATCCACAATCACATTACAACACTTACCTCTAGACTTGCATCAGGATCTGAACAAATTTCTTCTCTAACAAGGTTCCATCACTTTCTTACTGAACAATGTTCTCTGAACAAGCAAGTTTTTCCTCCTCCTCGAACTCATTCAGTACGTTTTCATTTACCATAGCATTCTTGTGATTACTAACCTTCATGTCTGCATGGGAACATTAAAATGACCTATGTCCTCCTCTATAGTTGTAACAAGTGTAATACCCCAAAATTGGCATCTTGCAATCCTAACCAATTTTGTTGCATTTAGTCTCCTTCTATCAAATTTATGAATCATCAAAGTCCTATTGTACTAGGCAATTTTGTCTTCCTAGCTAATTGACTCTACTTGACTTAATGTCAAATGCAGAAAATCTTAAATCTACATTAATCACATGCTATATTTAATTCCTATATATCGACTGTAATGGCTAAATAAACCCTATGATTGATTAATTTAATTACAAATTCCTAGCACTTTAATTAAATTAAATCCACCCCTTTTAGCTAAAATACACATAAAAAGGAATTAAATAATATTTGGTTTTTAAATAAATATCCTCATTTCAGTAATTGAATTTAATTATTCAAATAATTGAGAAAATCTATTTATGAGGCAATATTGTATTTATTTAATCAAATATTCTCTCCAAAATCCTCTCTTCAATTCAGAAAAGGAAACTTTGAGTTAACTAGAAATTCAAAAGTGCAACAAATCAGTTAACTACTCCACTCACTCAAAAGGCGACAATTGATTGTCTCTTTGCAGGAAACTTTCTATTCTGAACTGAACTCTCCTTCAATCTCCACCGTTCATCTCATTCAATCTCGACCATCGATTGAACCCAGGATTCTATAAAAAGAACTCTTATTTCTCATTCAAGAGGATGCAACTTTTGAGTAATGAAGTGTTGTTGCATTATAATCTCAACTTGTTTGCATTCAAGCTATCATCACTTTACATTTTAGAATAATATATCATTTTTAGATTAAACAATGCAATTCATCTTAATCTAGTTTTCTTTCAATGTTCTTAGATTAATACTCATATTCTATTTCTAGATTAATCTTGCATTCTCATCTTAGCATAATTGCATTTTACTTTCTAGTTAAATCCTCCATTCTAGTGCTAGTCTATGGTTGTTGGACTCTTGATTCTAAGAGCAATCCCAAACCCTACCTAGATAGGAGGCAACAGGTCGAATCATCTAGACATGCGAGATGAATGATCCCATATTCATTTTTGTGTGTGACTGATGAACAATGACTATGTTGAAGTGTATGGCTAAGTTAGAGGTCCATATTTAGCTATCACATTTATGGCGCCCACTGTGGGGCTGAATATTCAATTTTTGGCCTCATCTTCTCTTCATTTTCTGTCAAATTTTGTTTTCTATCTGTACGCCTCTAGTACAGATTATCACATGAAGTTTCTTGTTGTATCGTGGGAATTTGTGCTTGTATTAGTACTTCCTCATGTAACAAAGGTAGTTTCTCACATGGATCTGGACATTTTCTCGCATGAAACTTAACGCCAGAAACATAAAATTTTACAATTTTTGTACTTACTATTTTCTGATTAATGGTATTCCCTGTTTTGTTGTGATTTTTTTATTCTATTTTCTGATACAGCTTAACAGTGGGCTGCAAGATGTTTGTCAAAGGCTCCCTAAAACATGGCTATGCATACTTACTAATAGTTTGATTGCAAGATGCTTGTCAAAGAACTTCAAACCCTCTCAAAACATTCTATCTTTTTCATGCTTTCTTCACATAGTCTAAATAGGGTCTTGTTAAAATTTCTAAAGAGTCTTGATAGAAAAATAGGGTAATAGGCTCTTCATTACATGGAAGTGATGCCCATGGATGAATCTAAGACCTAGACATTTCTAGCATGATAGATACCTATGGGAACAAGGAAAGGTAACAAATTGATTGACACATTCACTAGTGAGGGGATTATGCTCTTCTCTCTTTGAGAGAACTAGAAACCCAAAAGCTCTTGAATCTATTGAAAGAGGAGTTATCTCGGTGATAAAAATGTCTGGTGTGTTTGGGTAAGGTACTGCAGAGGTAGAGGATTATGCTCTTCTCTCTTTGAGAGAACCAAAAACTCAAACCCTTGAATCTGAACCAAGTCTGAGTCACCTTTAGCGGGCCTGTTGGAAGTTGAACCTCCAGAAATCACCCAAGTGGGTACACACCTTTTGTCGATGATTCCACCCCACTATAATAAAGTTTATTTGTTGAGTGAAATACTCCAAAGACATTAATTTTTTTCTCTTGATCCATGATGTTGAACATCTTGAGAAAGCTCTGTCTATTGTACTAAGTGGCACTGCTCCTAGCCCTGCTTGTGGGGGTGTACACTTTCAGGTGTCATTGTGGCTGAGAGGCCTTAGCCTTTCTTATGAGGGCATTGGAGATTAATATGAATAGAAGCCTATTAAACACTCTTGTAGTTAGTTTCATACCCGGTTCACCTCCAAAAGGGGACATAATCTTTGCACAGGGAGAGGGAAGAATCTCTCCCATAGATTCTTACCATAGGCATGCATCTAGACATTTGAAGGTGGTATATGAAACTAGCCCCTACTTCAAGGGTAACCTTTGAACATATACTATTGAGTCTTTGGAAACACTAAAAACACGGGTGCCCTCTAGGGGGTGACATGGGTATGTGAGGTGAATGCATGTGCATAAGCTGTGAGGCATAGATTTTGTCTTCTCTACCATTTTTTTTGTAGGAAAATTGAGTGTTTGTTTTGAGTCTTAAACTATCCAACATGTTCACACTTGTCAAGACTCCCATGATTCTCCCGAGTTGCTTTGTCCTCGGTGGAACTATTTTCAACTATTGATTGTTTCACTACTACTTGCTAGTCCAAAACTCTATGCTTGTTAACGATTGACTTCAACCATTCAAACTGAGATTTTAGGATCTAAAACTATTCTAAATTTATCTAAAAATTGAGTGTTATGTCAGAGAACAATCCAGGCTGTGTCTTGTAAACTGTTCCTATCTTGAAAATTGATCTGAACTGTCTAATTCTATACTTGTTCATCTGGTTATGTGCACTTTCTCGTGAGAACTTTTTCTTCCTATGCACATTCTCGCATGGGATTTCACATCCTCGCACAAAGTTCTGCAAATAGCTCTATCAAAGACCTCTGTTATTTTCCAATCTGATTCTACACTTCCTCACACGAGCCTAGCATATTCTTATGTAAGATTTCATGTGGGACTACACTTTCTCGTGCAAAACTGTCCCACAGTTTTTCAAAATAGTGAGCTACTTCCCATCTGATGGTTTTCTTTCTTCCTAGTTTGATTCTTGTTTAGGGTATTCTTGAATGTCTTCCCTCTTGTACACAGTCTGAAATAGGATTTCTAGGGCTGAGAACTACATGACAATCTCTTGAACTCACCTTGTCTCTCTATTTTCTACTTGATCTATTGTGTTATCATACCTTGTGACATGATATTCATCTCTTGGCTATTCTAGCCTTACTCTCAATGAATCGTGCTGAGTATATTTCACCTTTTTCACTCTTTGCTTCCTTTTAGAGGTAGAGTTCCAAGTGTAAGTCCTAGTTCTTTCTCACTTCACACTCTTTGTCTATGACTATTGTGACTTGAAGTAGCAACGTATTCCCCTTACACATTGCTAGACAAGGTAGAGGTAGACCTCGCAACTAAGGAAGAGGTCATCCCCAACCAGTCAAACAATCTGAGTGTTGTAGAGGATCTTCATGTTCCTCCTCATCAACCATGTCTAGAGAGGGTTCATCTCAATCTCTCTCTCCTATCATTCGACCCTACATCCAACACTCATTCCCTCTGGACCTTAGTCAGGGATGGAACCCATTGTTCCAAGATCATTTGAACTCTGAAGGGTCATCATCTGAAACTAACCCTCTTAATGCACCGAAAGTCTCCTCTGCCATGACCTCTCGGCATACTACACACCCTCACACCAAGTTTGTTCATATTAGCATGATGGCTAATCAATACCAAGAGGGTGAACATAGTAGGGGTCATGATCAATCTAAAAATGATGGAGATATATATCAAGCTCAAAATGACTAAGATAGATTCCAATCCCAAAGCATCTTTGAAACCCTTGGTAATGATGATGAAGAGATAACCCAAGAAGACATTGAGGCCACCTGAGCTAACAAAAGCCTCCACAAGATGATGGAGATTCTAATGAAAGAAGAGAAGGAGAAATAATTTCTTGAACTGGCCAACTAAGGGGCCAACCTACCTCCAAAATACAAAGTTGAGACTCTTGTGGTCAAAGAAGAGGAAACAAAGACCACTAAACTGTAAAAACTAGTTCAAGACATGCAAGACCAAATTGGTCAACTCATGAAGAATAAGGACAAACCAGAAAACCAGTTCACACTGGAGAGCATATGTCTATTTCCATTCAACAAGAGTCTCTACATGCCTCCTCTTCCCAAAGGAGTAGAACTTCCCAAATACAAAAAATATTTGGGTACCTCTGATCCCCAAGACCACTTGAGAGAGTTCGTTGCTCTATCTATGGAGTTTATACATGACCAAACTTACCTCATGTGTCTCTTCCCACATAACTTGGGTGGATCTGCTATGGAGTGGTTCTCTTGACTACCTACTAGCATCAAGTCTTTCGATGAGATTGCCAATTTGTTCCTCCAGCACTATTCACACAATATCCAACATCTGGTTAAAATTTGTGATCTTTGTAATCTAAAACAATGACATGGGGAACTTTTCTTGACATTTCTCCAGAGATGGAGACAACTCTATACAAAATATTCTCACAAAATACCTGAGTCTGAAAAGCTCGACATCTTTTTATACAATCTTCTTCCTGATTTTGGGTATCAGGTACAGCTACAAGGTCCTTTTACCTTTGATGACATGATCAAACAAGTTGTAAGGATAGAGACATTCATGGTCAAGAAAGGAGAACTAACCCTACATAAGGATAACAAATAGGGTCCTCCTCAAGCAAAGACAAAACCAAAATTGTCAAAAAAAAATGAGATGTTATGAATGATGGAGTCATTGACAACATGACTCCAAAGCCTCTGAAGGTTGTTTTCAACCTTACCTCTAGTATGTAAGCAACCAAAGCCACTAAAAAGGCTACGGGAGACACTCAGCTACCTTCGAAGTATTCCAAAAGAAAACCTTGGGCCCCTCGATCCAAACATGAGTTCACTTCCCTAGGGGAACCTCTTGATGTGGTTTACAAGACTCTCTTGCAAAACCAAATACTCACACCTCTGGATAACTTGCATCCTTATGATCCACAACCATGACCTGCTTGGTGGAATGAATCTACATACTGTGATTACCATCAAAACAAGGGTCATAAGACTTCCGGTTGTATACAACTTTGACATAAGATCCAGGATCTTATCAAAAATGGTGATGTTGTTGTGAGTGGTCATAACAAGAACTTAGATTACCAAGCATTCAAAGACCCCTTTCCTCCTCATGAGAAGGGTGAATCTTCCAAGAGTACCAAGAATGCCAACACCAAGGTCAACTATACGTACAGCACCAATGACAATGTCATTAATATGGTTGAACCTGTCGATGTCAAATACTATGACGTGATCACCATCAAGGGGAGTGAGGATGCTCCTAGCCCAAAGATTTTGTTTTTCCTATGAGGCCCTATGTCTCATTCTTCTGAACTAGAACAATCTTAGGTTTGTGCGAACGCTGTTACCCGATCTCGTGCGAAGATCATTCTCAAAGGCCCCGAGCCTTCTACATCCACACCAAAACAAACTATAGATAAAGCTATTGTTGGCCCTGCCAACAAGAATTTGAAATTGGTCCCCACACCTAGCAATGCTAATTATAGCATTTTAGACCAATTGCAACATACCAATGCTCAGATCACTATCTTTGAGCTATTGAAAATCTCGCCTGCTCATAGGCAGATTCTTGATAAAGCCCTTGCTAAGGAAAATGTCCCAAAAGATCTTGATCTGGACCAATTTCAATCCATGGTAGGTCACTTGACCTCACCTCATTACCTATCTTTTGCTAAGGAAGACAATCATTCCTTGAGACATCCTCACAATAACCCTTTGCACATTGAAGTCATGATTGGCCCAAAGTGCATTTGTCGTATCCTCATTGATAATGGTGTTGATCTTAATATCTACTCTACTAACCTTCTCACCCAATTAGGCTATGGTGAAGACTCTATAGATGCTCATAAAAATATCACCATCAAAGCATATGACAAGGAAGAGCGAAAATCTAAAGGGTTGGTTGTACTACCCATCAGGGTTGGACCTATCGAAAGAGATATTGTCTGTCAGGTATTGGATATTCCCCTCACCTACAACATACTATTGGGAAGACTATGAATCCATGAGATGTAGGCGGTTCCTTCAACATACCATTAGTGCATAAATTTCCTATTCCATGGAATAGAAGTAATAGTACCCACCAACATGAGCTATTCTTGCAATATACTCACACAATCTAGTGACAGCTTTGTCCCAACCAATAGAGAGTCTACTGAATTCTTCGATGCCAAACTCAAGGAAATGGAAAGGACTCTAAAACTCAAGGATTATTGCTTGGGGGAGTATCAGATGGAGCATGTCTTGTCATTGATAGCTCTACCTCTATCTTCACGTTCCTATAGGAAACCCTCTGAGAGAAAGAGACCTTTTGTCGTCTCTCCTCAAATAGTATACGATGGCACCTTTGTATAGGCCACAATGCCACTAGAAGATGGGGATGAAAATAGAGCCATTATAGCTTGGATTTATAAAGGGAAGGACACATCTAAACAAGTCACTCCAACTCATGATATAGAACATGAACCATATAACGAAGGATTCAAGCTCATGAAATGCTTTGGCTATAAAGGGAGTGGCCCTATAGGGGTGAACGATAATGGATTGCTTGAACCAATTGAAGCTATAGGCCAGTGAACAAGAGACACTACTAGTTTAGGCTTTAAGAAAATCCCATTTCATTAAGGGATTAACAAATTTATACCATAAATGGAATACCAACTAGAACCTAAAGACACTACTTTAGTTGAACACTCAAAGGATAGTTCTAATGAGGATACCTTTCCTTATCCCATTCCTCCAGATCTTGTCACACTCTTTACAGAGCTGGATGATCCTATACCATGTGTTAGTAAGGTAGAAACTGACAGTGATTCTAATGACACCACCTCTGTTACTCCACTGACATACGAGTGGTTGAGGAAAATGCAAACTGCTCATCCTAATTACCAACGGGAACTATACATGTCATCACCTTTCCAAGAGCGGTTTAAACAGGAACAAGACATCAATGCTACAAGAGATGAAAATGACTCAGATGGTAAAGAAAGTATTTATGGAGTTCCCATATCAAGCATAATTGACTCACATGAGTATGAGTTTGATTCTTTGTCTGATGTGACTTTTGACAAGGATGTAGACATTGTACACACATTTGAAAACCTTCTCAAAGTAGGTGAAGGGTCTAGTGTTAGGACAACCGATTTTGATTCCACTGACGTTAACATACCCACTACTTTTGATGTGAAGACTCGAAAGGACTCGAACACATCTCTGGATGAGATCACTTTAGGTCTCAACTTGCTTGTCCACACTTTTGATGACTATATCATGAACGCACTTGAACCTGTCACTTCTCTTTCACTCCACCATCCTGAGCTAATAAATTAGAACTCTTCCTCTCCATCTAATGAAGTCCTTATGTTCAAGAATGATTACGATCTTGCTTTCTACCTTAATAATGTTGAACCTATAACATCCTCCACCAGAGAAGATGATGTCAACATGACCAAGGCCGATGTCAAGTATCTCAGTCATAAATTAAAAAGAAAAAAGAATAAGCACCCTGATGGTGAAAACCACACTATGGCAGTATCAAAGCCGAAAAAAGTAAAAATAAAAGACGTATCTGAGGGTGAAAACCTCTTTGAGGTGCCCAAGGATGGGATACTTGATACGCTTCCAAGTCATTTTCAAGAAATGTCATCACTACTAATCAAGCCAACTCAACCTATGAAATTGGGCACAGAAGCTGCACCTCAGATCATTCATTTGGCACAGTCCTTATCTACATAAGAGAAAGAGGAATTCATCACTTTCTTTTAGAGAAAGAAAATCAACTTTGTATGGACATATTTTGATATGCCTAGATTGGATCCTAATCTGATCATGCATCACTTGTCTATTGCACCAGGAGTTAAGCTTGTTAAACAAAAGCTTCCTAAGATGCATCTGCATGTGGCACTCTTAGTCAAGGCTAAATTAGAAAAACTTCTCAAAGCTGGTTTCATCGGAGTAATTGACTATGTGGAATGGATTTCCAACATTGTTCCAGTTTCTAAACATGACAAATCTATCTGAGTCTACACATATTTCTGAGATTTGAATAAAGCATGTCCGAAAGATGACTTTTCGTTACCCAACATTGACATGATTGTGGATATGATGGCTAGTTATGAAATGTACTCACTGATGGACTGTTTCTCTAGCTACAACTAGATAGAAATCATGCTAGAAGACCAAGAGAATACTGCTTTCACATGCACTTGGGGAACTTTTTGTTGGAATGTCATGCCCTTCAAACTTAAAAATGTTGGAGCCACATATCAAAGGGTTGTCACCACTATCTTTCATGAAATGATGCACAAAATGATGGAAGATTAAGTGGATGATACATTAGCTAAGAGCATGCATTAACAAAAGGTACCTCTCACAGATCTAGGTCCTATACTGGATCGAATGGAATAATTCAGTCTGAGGCTCAGCCCAAAAAAGTGTGCATTTAGAGTTACATCTAGAAAACTATTGGGATACATCATTTCTACAAAAGGCATAGAAGTAGATCTAGAGAAGGTTCAATCCATCATGGAAATACCTCTACCACACAACATCATTCAAATGAGAGGGCTCCAAGGTTGATTATAGTCTATACGGCATTTCATCACACAACTAGCTGACAATTCACAACCCTTCACCAAAACTTTACACAAAGGTGTGACTTATGAATGGAAGGAAGACTGTGCCAATGGGCTAACACAAATCAAACAATACCTTTCAAATCTACCAATATCGATGCCTCTTATTCATAGGAAGTCACTTATTCTCTACATCTCTGCTACAGACACATCACTGGGTGTTTTACTAGCTCAAGAAGATCAGAATAACAAAGAAAGAGCTATTTACTACATCAGTAGGACTCTGGTCTCCTATGAAACAAACTACTATGTCATTGAGAATTCTTGCTTAGTAGTGGTGTTCACTTCACAGAAACTATGGCACTACATGCTTGCTCACACTACACGTCTTATTGCTAAGATTGATCCATTAAAATATTTACTCAGCAAAGTTGCCCTCGTAGATAGACTGGCAAAATGGCTCATGATACTCAGTGAGTTTGACATTGAGTATGTAGAGAGAAAGGCCATCAAAGGGAAAGCGATCGCAAATCAGTTGGCAAAGGCACTACTCATAGATCACTAACCATTGAATATTGAGTTTCCCGATGAGTCCATAATGCTTCTCACACATCAAACATGGACTATGTTCTTTGATGGATCATTCACCCAATAGGGGTCAGGCACCCGGATATTGTTCATCATGCCAAAAAGGTACTCTTTACCCAAGGCATATAAGATGTTGTTTCTTTGTACAAAGAACATCGCTGAATATGAAGCCCTGATCAATGGCATGAAGATAGCCATTGAATGGTGAGTAGATGAACTCAAAGTCTTTGGAGACTCATAGTTGGTCATCAATCAAGTCAATGACATCTATCAGACAAAAGATGACAAACTGGTGCCCTATAAATAGATGGTCGATGACCTAAGAAAGTACTTTTCACATGTCACATTCCACCAAATTCTTAGGGCAGAAAACAAAGTCATTGATGCCATGGCTACTCTTGCTTCTATGCTACAAATGCCATAGAATGACTTCTGACATGAATTCCTAGTGGAAATGTTACTCTACCCCGCCTATGACACCCCTGAATCTAGGATGGTTTGTTCAATCATTGGAAATGAATCATCCTGCTACCATCACATCTACTCCTAGCTCCATGACTAGATTGTTTTGAATACTTACACCTAGAATGAGAAAAATCACTTAATCCGTAGTGCTTCATGTGCTACATCATCATAGCTAACAACTTATATATGTGAGGTCTAGATGGTACCCTCCTTAAATTTTTAGAAATGGATGAGTCTAAGCGTGCATTAGTTGAGGTGCATGAAGACATTTGTGGATCTCACTCGAGTGGCCTGACACTAGATGACAAACTTATTAGAGATGGTTACTATTGGCCAGATATGGAGAAGGAAGCTACACAGTATGCTAAGGCTTGTAAATAGTGTCAACTTCATGAGAATCTAATTCACGCTCCCACCAAGGAGATAATTCTATTCATCACTTTCTGGCCATTTCAACAATGGGCCTTTGATTTGGAGGGTCAGCTTCATCCTTCTTCCTTGAATGGACACAAGTTCATCATCGCTGCTATAGATTATTTCACTAAGTGGGTCGAGGCAGTCCCTCTAATCATAGCCAATGGAAAATCTATAGCCATGTTCATATTGAATTACATCATCTACAAGTATGCTATACCTATCACAGCACCGCTTAGCTCTGTACAGTTGCTTTCCTGCTTCTCATGCTTTAGTTTGTTGGCTCATGCACTTACTCTCAGTTACCTTTGAGACTGTGCTCGACTCTACATGGATTGAAATTGGTCATACTTGGGGGCATCCTTCCTGGTCTAGGGGGCACTATCCTACTACTTTTGTAGATCTCTCTCGCATTAGTCACCAATGATTCTCACTGTGTCTACCTACTGATGATTATCTATCACTAAGATCTCTCTCTTTGAGGATCTTCCTTGTATCAGTCACCAGTGGTTCTCACTACGTCTGCCTTTTGATACTTAGTTAGCACTAAGATCTCTCCTTGAGACTTTCTCTCATGTTAGTCACCAGTGGTTCTCATTGCGTCTGTCTACAGTCACCATCTTGTTGATACTTTTCACATATGATGTATACTTCTGACTTGACATCAATCTGCTTAAACTAAAATTGAAACTAAATTTGTAATTATCTGAGATATGCTGAGCTTTTATTTTGTGTGCTTGTCTTTTCTCTTTGTCATTCCTTCTCAAGCAACTCCAAGACATCTATCTTGACTGACAGATGTGGATACTGGGGGCACGATCTTTCCTTTTCTTTCTACTTGTTGGTTTAGTTCTAATGATCCAATGGATCCATATAAAATGGGTGTCCACTGTGAGAGCCTCTATCTCATGTTAGATGGCCATGTGTACCTTGACTCCTTTTATATGGAAACTTTGGTGAGGTTGGTTCTTCTCCTTGTTTGTTTGAGTGACTTTTTTGTGCTACAAGTGAAATTTCAAATGCTTGTCCTGCGAAGTGAACATAAGGGTCACTACGAGAATTCTTAGTATACTTATCAATCACTTAGAAAAAGAAGGAACTCTCATGTTTCTAGTGTGTTTGTATGCAAGCAACATTCAAGTCATCCTAGAAACTATGCTTTGATGCTTATGTTAACTTGATAAATCAAAAGGAATAGGTGTCTAGGTCATTCTGGCTTCTTGTGCCTTAATGCTTACCCCTCATTCCAAAAAATCTAAGACTAATGTCATATTCATATTCTCATGATTGTCATATCAGTGAGAGTTGTATGACATCCTATGACCATCCTATACCAAAAGCTCTATGATGATAACTATGTTATGGGTTCAGCAACCAAGTCCTAGGGATTGCATCTAGCTTCGGCTTGCATTTTCATTCTAGACTTGCATAGCGATAGTGTTTTGATGCTCACTTCATTTCATTTTCCTAGATTTTTATGTTGAGGGTTCTTATCTCACTTCTCATCTTCATCATGACTGCACAAGTGTTTGATCCTTGCTCTCAATCTTCAAGGAAGTTCTTTTGGCTAGTTCCTATCATGTATTGTGATATCCTACATGAGATGGTTAGTACCACATACGTTGCATTTTCATAATTCATTCACAAAGTGCATACATCTACATCTACATATTCATCTGACATGTGCATTCTTCATAAGCATAAATCAACTCATACATTGCATCTACCATCTATCATTGTATTTTACATTGCATACATACATAACAAAAAACATGTGCATATTCACCTACATATTCATACATGTCATACATTTCACATCTACTCATCTACTCATTTAGGATACATCTCATAAAGCATAAAACATTCAAAGCAATATATAACACATACAATGATACCACAAGAATCAAGCTCATATCTGTATAAATCAGAGTGTGGGTATACAAAATGGTGCTACTCGAGAATAGTCTATATCTCAAAAATGGGCTACAATACAAGGATGCCTATGCATCAGATACATCATGAAACACTACATCAAGGCTGCCATCTACTCTAGCTCTATCCTTCCCCACTTGGAGGAGGTGGAGGAGGTGGCATGTTTGGTCAAGGCGGTGCATGTGGAGGAGGTCCCTGTGGAACATATGGAGCTCCTGCATACTCTGAAAATCTTGGCACCTTCTCTGCCGCATTAGGAACCACACATATGTATGCTACATAATAATATGAGGCATGTGTAGCCTCATACCAAGTCTCTATCTAAGATCTCGCTAGCTCCTCCTGCATCTCCCTGTTCTCTCGATCTCTATTTTCCAAGCGAGCATCTTGAATGGAAACCTATATCTGTAGGTCACCCAACTATCTCTGTGCCATCCACACACTCTCATGGCTCCTTTGTAGTGACACCTGCAGCTGTGAGACTACGTCTCCTAGAGAGGGACCCTATGCAACCTGATCCTGCATGTCCTCATCGACACCCTTGACTTGTGCCTCTATCTTTGGAGGCTGTTGCGGTGGCTCATCAGTCCTCTGCCTTGATGATCTCTCCTAAGATCCGCTATTGCCCGCACCGGGATCTATCATCATCTGTCGAGGGGGATGGGTACCTTTGTAGACCTCTGTTGAGGTTCCTATTGCTGCTGTGGAGGTGGTTGAGCCACTTGCTACTATGGTGGAGACTAAGCTACCTACTATTGTACCACCTATGCTAGTGCCCCCATACCAACTAGATCTATATACCAGGAGAGTGGATGTGTAGTCAAGTAATCTCGGTATGTTGGTGTCATCCCACCATCTGCCACTGTAGCCATATAATCCCATCGGGCTAGTGCTACTCATACCTCAATCATGGACCATCCCTAATCTAATCTCACTAGCCAGCCCTTCTTCACCTCATTAGAAAAGCGGGCATATCAACAGTACTCCTGGGAGATGTCATGTGGCCTACCGAACTCTTGCAGAACCCGTGTTAATAGGAATCGCTCTATAATGGAGATCGAGCGGCCAATCAATGCTCATGAAAAAAACATGTACCCCAGCTCATATGTAGCATCGTCCCAGATCTCTATACCTATCCATGGCCACCATACTACTACAACCATGTCATCCAACTGGACCCTCCACTGCTCTGTCTTACCTAGAGCGGGTTGGGTCATCAGTCCACCATATCTGTATATGTATGGCTCTAAGGGCTGTCAGGTATCCTAGAAAACTAGCCTACATATAGGGAGATGCACCCAGGCCCATATCTGCAATATGAAAACTCTTGCTGCCATGCTCCGGGCATCTCTATACACAATCTTGTGCATCTCATGGTACATTTGGGCCATAATACACTGACCCCATCCATAGCGCACGGGTGGCTATCCTAACATCCTCTGCAACATCTATCACCAGTCGCACTCTAGCCCATGATGTCCTCTATCTAGCATCAAGTAATAGCCCAGGGATGATACTAAAACCATTGCTAACCTGTGCCTCGGACCATAGTCCCTGATTAGCTCCTCCCAAGGGATCGCCCGACCCATGACTAGCTCATCCTGGAAGATAGCCCTGAGTGATGTCATGCCAACTCTTGGTTGTACATCATGCTCCATGTGCGGCCTGTGGAATGGTACTTGGAGGATCTTGTAGATATCCTCAGGCATCACTGTCATCTCACCATGTGGTAAGTGGAAAGTGTTTGTCTCTGAATGGAAATGCTCAACAAGTGCACCCAGTAGCCCGTGATTTACCTGAATGTCAGGTACATCACGCAGATATGATAATCCAAGTGCATCTATGTGCGCTATATCTGTGTCATCTAGCTATCTCACTACATCACCAATCACGGGATGGTGGGACTAGAATATGATATCTAGGAAGTCAACCTACAATGCAAGCGACAACACACGATCAATATCCCATCATCATGATTTTCAAAGCAAAATAGAACTTGAAATTATGCACCTATTCTAGAACTAGCTATTAGATGATCTACTTGGTTGTTTATATGAAAATTCTGGCTCAAAAATTTGGTTCTTTAATGTAGATTCCCATGCAAGGAAGTAGGAATCCCGCATGAGATTTCTCAGCCACGCGAGACTATGCATTAGTTCACGCGAGGGATATTCCCTATGAAAGGTTTCCCACGTGACTTCTGGGTGATTTTCATGCGACCCTGTGGAGAGGCTCCCACGAGGAAGTATTCTTTAATACTTTCTCATGCGAATTTCTTCACTGACCCACACGAAGATCCTATTTTCTCATGCAAGTTCTCACGCTACCTCGTAAAATGAACTAAAATCTATCCCAACCTCCTAAAAAGCATGTAAAAATTGAAATGTGAGGCAAGTTATCAACTAATCATAGGTGGGTCATACGACGATGGCCGGTTGTGACACCTCAAATGCTTGAATCTGTGCGACTTCACTAGAACTCCTTGCATTTTTCCTTAGATCTCTCTTTTTCGCAAAGTCAAACATTTCGAATGAATTGAAAATGACTCTTTTGGGCCTTATATAGGTTTTGACCTAATTTTCAAAAGTGCTCTGTTTTGTGTGAAAACTTCATCCTTGGCTAAATTAACCACTCTGAATCTATTTTCGGGATCGAAATCAAAATCTAACACCTCTACATAGCTCAAAATCACATTTTAAAATTTCTAGGACCATCGTGATCGGACACTTGTGCAATTGACCTTTTGATGTCGTATTCTTGACAAAATCACATCTCATAATCATTTTCTTAACTTCTTCAACTTTTTCATCAAAAGTCAACTCTAGTCAACCTTGGTCAAACTTGGTCAAAATTGGTCAACTAAACCTTGAAATCACTCCAGATCACTTCCGAAGCTTCTTGAATCTTCTGTAATTTGTTCTAAGTTCTTCTAGATCTCTGATTCTATCTATATCTGCCACCTATTTCTCTCAATCATTTTTATGACGTGGCATCTCTCTATTTTGCTCCTGAGGGGGCAGGATGATTGCATCATTAAATCACTGAATCAATTCTCGAATCAATCTGATCTAAATCAAAAGTCATCATCGCTAGGGGCATCTCATCACTTGGGCATGTTCAGTTTTTCATACCTCATGGTCAAAATTGGATGTTCCACAATCTTGAATCACTAGGGGCATCTATGTGCCTTGCATCTTGTTATCATACTCCTACATATCTGAGCAATCTTACTCAGATCCCTAGGAATCAAGCTTCATTTTGGAGATGGTTCTTGAAATCTCTTTAGGTATTGGGGCAATCTAACCTCGATCCCTAAAAGTCAAGCTTCATTCTAGAGATGGCTCTTGAAAGCTCTTTTTAACCGGCATCTAGGCAATCTAACCTGGATTTCAGAGGACTAAGCTTCATTCTAGAGATGGTTCTAGAAATCTACATCAGTTATCATTCAATAAATGGGTATTGGGGCAATCTAACCCTGAATCCTAAAGATTGAGCATCATTCTGGGGATAGTCTTACACAAAGTGGTAGTCTGACCGATGTCTTCACAATCTAACCTAGACTTTAGAGAATCAAGCTTCATTCTGGAGATGGTTCTATAACTCAATATGATTGGTGTCTTGGCAATCTAACCTAGACTTTTGAGGGTTAAGCTTTGTTCTAAAGACAATCCTAAAACTCTCATCAATTGGCACATCAGACTATTCTTTGAATTAACGTGCTTCTTGCACATCAACTCAAAGAGGGGAAATACCCCAAAATTGGCATCTTGCAATCCTAACCAATTTTGTTGCATTTAGTCTCCTTCTATCAAGTTTATGAATCATCAAAGTCCTATTGTACTAGGCAATTCTATCTTCGTAATTGACTCTACTTGACTTAATGTCAAATGCAAAAAATCTTAAATCTGCATTAATCACATGCTATATTTAATTCCTATATATCGATTGTAATGGCTAAATAAACCCTATGATTGATTAATTTAATTACAAATTCCTAGCACTTTAATTAAATTAAATCCACCCCTTTTAGCTAAAATACACATAAAAATAAATTAAATAATATTTGGTTTTTAAATAAATATCCTCATTTTAGTAATTGAATTTAATTATTCAAATAATTGAGAAAATCTATTTATGAGGCAATATTGTATTTACTTAATCAAATATTCTCTCCAAAATCTCTCTTCAGTTCAGAAAAGGAAACTTTGAGTTAACTGGAAATTCAAAAGTGCAACAAACCAATTAACTGCTCCAATCACTCAAAAGGCAACAGTTGATTGTCTCTCTACAGGAAACATGTTATTCTGAACTGAACTCTCCTTCAATCTCCACCGTTCATCTCATTCAATCTCGATCGTCGATTGAACCTGAGATTCTATCAAAGAACTCTTATTTCTCATTCAAGAGGATGCAACTTTTGAGTAACGAAGTGTTGTTGCATTATAATCTCAACTTGTTTGCATTCAAGCTATCATCACTTTGTATTTTAGAATAATATATCATTTTTAGATTAAACAATGCAATTCATCTTAATCTAGTTTGCTTTCAATGTTCTTAGATTAATGCTCATATTCCATTTCTAGATTAATCTTGCATTCTCATCTTAGCATAATTGCATTTTACTTTCTAGTTAAATCCTCCATTCTAGTGCTAGTCTATGGTTGATGGACTCTCGATTCTGAGAGAAATCCTGAACCCTACCTAGATATGAGGCAACAGGTCAAATCATCTAGGCATGTGAGATGAATGATCCCATATTCATTCTTGTGTGTAACTGATGAACAATGACTATGTTGAAGTGTATGGCTAAGCTAGAGATCCATATTTAACTATCATAATAAGTACCTTTGAATACACCTCTACCTGTCCTTCTCTTCAATTCAATAGGTTTCAGTCCATCCTCAACTATCAGTTTGTCCTTTCCTGACTGCTCTTGCTTCTCCTTCTCTCGAGAGTTACCTTGATGTCTCCTCTTCAACTTATCTTCTACTTTCAGGGCATACAGGTAATCATCCTCAATTGAATTGATCTTCAACATCCCAATCTCATCCTAGATATTGAATCTCAGACCATTAATATACTTGGCCACCTTTTATTTGGAAATTTCTCTATGTACAGATCGAATAGTCAGCTTGTAAAACTCCTCGGTATAGTCTTTCACATTCATCTCCTTCTGCTTTAGGTTTTCTAACTTCTTGAATAACTCAAGCTCATAATCGACAGGAATGAACTTATCCTTCATTGTTTCCACCATCAACCTCCACCAAGTGATCTTCATCTCACATTCTTTGTCCCTATCTCTCTGTAATTATTTCAACCACAAAGAAGCATGTCCCTTCAACTTAGTCTGTGCTAACCTCACTCTGTGAGGATCTCCAATGTCTTCTAGCTCAAAGTAGTCTTCTAACTCGTCGATCCAATCAATCAGTTCCTCAGGTTTCAATGTACCTAAGAAATTGGAAACCTCCATCTTGTGACTCATACTCAATCGAGCCATAGGTCTCTCCAACCGATCAGCTATGTCTTCCATAGATCTCTCTAACTGATCAGCTTTGGCTTCTCCACTAGATCTAGCAGCCTCAAAATCTTTAGCAGCTTCTTCATAACCATCCTCTATTCCTGCAAGGTTCCTTAGTAAACTAGCTATAGCTCTCATGATCTCAATGACCATCTCATTCTTCATCATCACCATCTCAGATCTAACATGTGATCTAACCTTTTATGTTATCTTCATCTCCACTGCATCACAGAGATTTTTGATTGCCCTAGGGTCCAATCTTCTCAGAGGCATCTTCCAAGATTTTTGAAAACCCTCTGTAACAAATCCAAAACCCAACCACCTTGTGACAACCTCTAATTTGTATGCAATTCAAATCGCAACCTGCTAACTCACACAAACAACCAAGTAGGGTTTCACAAGTCTAAGAAAATAGATCGTACAGAATCTCTAGAGGGAACACAATCTCACTCTAATAAGTCACCAACTAGATTAACCTTCACTCGGTTAAGTCCCCAACCAGATCATCCTTCGCTATGATACCACCTGACGCAGCCAAGACTAGAGAAATCTCAAAAGATATGTTCAATCTTGTAGCAAGAGAAAAACACAGTGAAAAATAACACAACAACAAGATATAATAAATTCAATTGTTTATTTTATCAAATGTCAATTGCATGCAACATAACAAGTTGTAAGGCCTTCTTGGTTATGGCCAATACACTAGAAAATATAATAAGATCTCATAGGATCCAACTACTCCCTAGCTAGCCCAAATCTATATCCCAACATCAATTAGGTAGAAACTCCAAGAAAAATCTATACTTGAGCTCGTAAACCACCAAAAAAACTTATTGTTTCCTAAGCCAACACTTAGCTACTAGCTTCACACTTTTCCTCTATGTTGTTGCTCACTTTGTATGCTACCCATACCCTCCTTTTATACAACATAGCCACAAGTCATATTTACAAATTAGAAATCATAAAACAACAGTTGGCTCCAAGAAAATCATGACAAAACATGTTATCCTTCATGTTGGCTTGCAACAGCCATTAAATTTGCATAGGAGAAAGAACCAACCCATATTTAGGAATGTGACCCAAATTAAATGCACATGTCAACTAGCCAAAACAATTAAAATAGACTTGTCAATGAGCTAGACCACTGAGCTTGTTAGAACATCAGCCAAGCAATACAGAATAGCTACCAATGCCACTTGATGAAAGGACACCAAAATAGAGACCAAGCTCGTTAATCAACCAAAACGGGAACATTTCACCAAGAACCCCAAAGAAGTTACCGAGCACAAACTCATCCATGGAGATCATTCAGTAAAGTAACATCCACACTCAGTCACTGAATCTGTCGATGAAGCAACACATCTTCCAACTGAGAACTACCACCAAATGATCGATAATCTCAAGTCTCCAACCAAGATCGCCACTTCAAACATTGAAAGCCAAAACCCAACTCAAACATATTTTTGGTTGATATAGGATTTCCAAATGCCCAAGGATGCTCCTGCATCATAGTTTCTATTTCATCTTTCTTATGAAATTTCATTGCATTTTCAAGGTTGATTCCTAAATAGAGGTTTTACTGAGGCAAACCCCTTTAGCCAGCCTTCTTCCCCATTTTTTTGTGTGCAACAACATGTTATGAAGCTACCAAACAAAATCTTGGAAGATCAAGACTCGTCAGATAAACTCTACAAGTTTCAGTCAAAAGTACCAAGGATAGACCAAAACATTCATTCTCTACCTGGGTACAAATTGAAAAAGCCATTTTATACCCTACATTTTTAGTTGAAATTTGACTTGTAGACAGGTATCATCCTTTGGATTTCATATTTGCATTTACAGGTGTCTATGGGATCCTAACTATCGGTCATTCATATCTAAATCACAATGCCTCCTACTTTGAATCTAGGTGCATTCAAATCCTCTCTAATTTCTCTCTACATTTACTTTTTAATTCAATTAATTCGCTTAATAGTTGGATTAATTATCTTACTTATCTCCTCCTCAGTTATACGAAATAAAAGAATAAAAACCCTAAAGGAATTCATATTGCATTAGCATGTTTCTTACCAAGTTGTGTCAATCGTGTTTTTCTTGAGGTAGTTTTGTATTGCAATGTGCCTTATGAAATGGGGAAATTAGTCCTTTTATGTGATCTCCTTTTTCATATTGTACATTTTGGTGAACTCAATGTATCGCATTTTCATTCAGATTTGGTGTCTAGATCTCTTTTTTGTACATTGCATTACTCAATATTTGCATCATACATTTTATGCATTTAGATACATAGGTTCACTTATTGTACATTTTGGTGAACCCGGCTCTTCTTACATAATTTTGATATTGGTAGTTAGATCCTATTTGCATGCATTTAGATAAAAACTTAGTTTATTCTTGCAAATTTCATGATTTCAAAATAATAAACAACAACAAAAAATATTTCATTTCATTAGTTAGAAATTATTCCATTTCATTCTTTCATTTCTTGTTTATGCATTTGCATTGATGAAAAAGACAAAAACAAAATTTCATGTCTTCATATTGTTTTCAAGTAGATTAATTTTATAATGCATACATTTTCTCAAGGTGGTAGTGCTTTAGCCTCCCTTTTATCACTTTATCCCTCTCCTAAGGACCCCCTCTCATTTAGGACATATCAATGTAAGAAGATGTTTTTAACCCTTCTTTCAATAATCTCTTTGTTTTGGGATAATTATTGAAGATTGATGTTAACTCTTCCCTTGATATGTACTTCCCCATGAAAATACCTTGCTGAAATTTGATAATTCCCCTTTTAAAACCATACCTTCTATTCATTTCCATGTGTTTCCCTTAAGGAACCAAGATTTAATGAATTGTGATTATCCTTCTCCTAAAATTTTTTCTATTTCTACTCGCAATGATCTCCAAATTTGCAATGGACCACTAGATAATGGCATTGACTATTCTCTCCCTCATGAAGCAACCTTGATTAAAAAAAAAGGATAATATTTTGGTTGACATTTCTTCTACTCCCTCTCAAGAGGAAACATTCATGCATGATATTGATCCTTCTCCTAAGATGTATCCCCTTTATGAGGATGTTTTGGAGCAAGAGGAGAACATTATAAATACCTTTCTTAATATCACCTTACCTTAATTTGACATCCCTTTTACAGATGAAGCATTGATGGAAGTCCCTAATCCCTATTCTAAATATTTTCCTACTCATGAGGATAACTCAGAAGAAAAGAATGATATCATTACTACTTTTCTTGATTCTCTCCCTTCTAGGGATAAAAGCTTAAACTATCAAGATCTTGATTATGTCAATTTCATCAATGTTTTGGGTAGTGAAAATCCTAAGGTTGTTGTCCATCTTCGTCAAGATACCCCTCAAATTCAAAATAAACCAATCATTATGGTGAAAGATGTTCAACAACCTGACTATCATGTTGTTTCTCACACATATAGCACAAGAAACAATATACAACCTACAAGTCCAACTATTCCTCCTTCTCTTCCTACTTCTCAACCAATTCTTCCGCATGCACCCCATCTCCCTCAAAATCTTTGAAAGGAGTATGATTTAGTAGAATAACTTCATGCTTCTTGTAATACCCTCTCCTATGGATACTTGGACTTTCTGATTTGCACATTCTATTATGATGGTTAGAGCTATACATTTACATTTATGTTTTGTGGATGATGATTTGTTTATCAGATGATTGATATGCTCATTTATGGTTATCATTTATATGTTTATGAAATGAGAAAACCATCTATCTTTATATGTTTTATGGAGCTAACCCAAGGATTTGAATCTAACCATTATCATGATGTTTTATGTTTCATGTATATATGTCTGATGTGTTTTCATGACTCAGGACGAAGTTGTAGTTACTCACTTAGTTGAGGTCCACACGATGTATCGATCCTAGTCATCTATTTGCATATATCTGATTTGTATGTATATCCATATGTATATATGTATCTCTTCTTGGTGATGCAAGATTGCAGGTACCGGGTATCAACTCCACCTGGATTCATAGGTTTGAGTGATCCCTCAAAATCCTTGATCGTTGTTGTTGTTACGGAGATATCACCAGGTTCCACAAGAAGGAACTCTACCTCTGATCCTTTTATCCTTAGGTGGGGAGTTCCTGAGTCAGTCCCTTGTGTGGATGTATTATGTGACCTCTTAGTTTATTGGTTCTGTGGATCTTGTAGCTGGTTTATTGTCTTTTGCATTGATTGAGAATGAGGTTTTGGGTATGGTAGCTCTAATTGTCTTCATGGTATGATCATTTTTGTTAGTAGATTATTGATGTGGATTATTGTTCATTTGAGGGTATGATTTAGTAATTTATCTTTATTAGTAGCTACTTATGTACTAGTGTATCTTGTTAGGAATGAGTTAGTATGTGATCAAATCTTGTGATTTTAATATCAATAATAATAAAGAATTCTATGATATTATTTTATATGCCTATGGCAATAATAATAATAATAAATGTTTTAATAATAGTGGTATATTTCACCTTATATATCACTATTTTATTTTGTAAAAGAATATGGATTAGTGTATGAATAAATAATATGTTTTATAATAATAATATTCATAATATTAAATATTTGTAATAATGTGTCTTACTTATGGTATATGTAACATAAGCATATGGGTGCACACATATGCTTATGAATACATATATATATTATTATTATATAATTATTGTGAGAAGGAAAATTATTTTAGATAATAATAAATCTATGTTATTCTCATAAATGGTAAATAGGATTAGTAAATTCTATTACCATAGCTAAGTAAATTAGTAAATTATTCGTAAGGTTAAATTATCTATTTTTTCATCCTTAAATTTAGGAGACATAAATTAAAATCTTATTAAAAAAAATTTATTTATCCCTTCACGGGAATTATTTTACAAACCATATTATTAATGTGTAGATAGTTGCATCGGTTGGAATACATGTGCAACTACTCCCCAATCTATATATAGAGAGATCTCTTGTGTGAGAGGGGGTTGGCTTATGAGTCTGGATTCGAGAAGAGACATTTCTTTTGGTTGAGAATTTTGCTTATAGGAAAACTATAGTGGTGAGAAGAGAATTTATTATTCTCTGAGATTGCCTTTTTTTTGTATGCTCTCGGAAGAGGCTAGAATTGGTTTCTTTCAGAAGGAATCTGAAGGAGGGATTGGAGCGGGATGAGGTCTCTTCAATTGTCATCTTTCCAACACTTTGATCTTCGCAGGACTCTAGGTAGGATCTATCCTAGAGATGATCATTTTGTTTGTTCCCTTGTTTGTATATGTATTCTGGTTGTCTTCTTTGTGGATTGCAGTTTAAAGAGGAAATTTATATTATTGTATGATGTGAGGATTCTTATGTTATTATTGAAACATGTTTTTCAAACTCTCCCAAACTGTTATATGGTGTGTGTTAATCGGTTTTCATTTATGCATTTGTAAGAGTCTGTAGAATCCATGGTATCTTCCTTATTTCTACTTTCTTATTAAGAATGTTTAGGAGTGCTTCCAGAATTTAGAATTATTACTCCAACCTTATTGGTCCATATTTATTTTAGTACCACCTTTCTTCATCCAGAATTGAGGCAACATTATGGAGTCGGATCTGTGAACCGTTTCATTTAATTCTATGTCATCCTGTAGAAATGCGCAGGTCTTGTAAAAATTTGCCTAGATTGTGATCCTGGATTTGGATTACTTATATTTAATTTTCTGTCACATTGTATTTTCTATCATAATTTTTCATTCTGCAAAGAATCGCACAGATCGGTGAATGAAATGTGCAGTGTGCAGTTTGTGATTCCATCCCGAGTTGTAGTAATATGTTGTTTTATTCTCGTGTTTGGATTAGGGTTTGCAATCTATCATTATTGATTGAATCCCGAGTTGTATTATTACCAAGTTAGTATTATTAGGGTTGTTTATACTTGTATTGAATCCCAAGTTGTATTATTTACCAAGTTAGTATTTGTATTGATTCTGGAGTTGTGTCGACTTGTGTCATTACCAAGTTAGTATTATTAGGGTTTCTTTATACAAGTATAACATTTAAGTATAATTTCTTATACTTTAAGTTATACTTGTATAAAGAAATTAGGTACCTTTTAGGATGATTGAGATAGGTTTCAGCTTCATAGGAGTTAAGATGCAACTTCTAATTTTTGAGTTTTCTAAAAAAAATTAGACTTAGTTAAATTTCAGGCATATGGAATTTTGTATAAACTGTATGAAATTTTTTTATAAACTATATATGTTCATTACTTGCTTGATGGAGATTATATGGTGCATTTAGATGCTTAAATAGGGTTCAGATGTTTTTAGGAAGCATGATTAGGGTTTAAGATTGTCTAGGAGGATCAGGACCATTCTAGGCCTCCCTAAATGTTCCTAATTTTCCTAAACATCCCTAAACTATCTTATTATTTTCTATTCTTTGATGTAGTTCTCAAATTTTTTTATGATGTGTTTTTACTACATGTATGATTTATTTGTGATGTGTGGGTTAAGGGTAGAAAACCTAACAACACCAAGTGTGTGGCTCTCAGTGCGGGGTCGGGGCCCTAAGTGGCTAGAACCAGGATAATCGAATAAAGAGTTTTTTAACAAGTGATAATTTAATTAAAACTTATGGGAATGGCTTCAAACACTAAAAATATTAATATGTGCCTCGCCCATGCCATTAGTGCTAGTAAAGGCTATGGATAGGAGTTGGAGAAGGTGCCTATGCATAGGTACGATCAAATGGCTCTTGTCTGTATGAAAGGCATTCGGTTCCACATGTGCCTACTTGGGGCTCAAGACCCGGAGTGGCTAGTACCAGGAAAACCCAAGGGGTGAGGGCTATGCGATGACACTCACTAAGGTTGTTGCTTAGAGTTTCTACCAAGCCTTAGAATCTTTGGGAAAATATTTATACTTTGATCTTTTCATCTGCTATTTGGGAAAGGTTACCCAACCCTAGGTATGGCCTAGCTATTCCTTCTTTATGGACCTTGGTGTTTATCTCCTAGCATGGGGGAGTGGGCCTTTTGGTATCCACGTGGTTGGGTGGTAAATGTTTTCATTGAGGTACCTTTTTGCGGATTGAGTGATTAAGGATTCATGCTTGCATAGTGTTCTAGTTTTGAAGAATGAAGACTTGTATTTATCTTTCATGATGGAAATTTATTGTTACCTCCCAAGAGGAGATGAATGTAATGTAATCATTAATGTATTTCAAAATGATGTATTTGGAATGGGTAGACTTAGGAAAAAGGAAAAAGGGAAAGCACAAACTTTATGTATATGATGTATGTTGAAAAGAAAAGGATTTTGTAACATTCCAAGTAAAGTAGTATGTTTCTCATTATTGTTGATTAAGTGAAAAGCTATTGAAAAATGAATGTAATATTTGTAATGTCTCAAATGATTTAGACGATTCTATTTTCTTTAAAATTTATATTTTTCATGAAGGATACTTAGGAATATAGGTGGATTTAAATGGCAATTGAAATGAAAGTACTTTGTAGTCCTTGAATAAAGAATCTACAAATGTTGTGATGTAGTTTTCTTAAGAAGTAAATCAAGTTGCTAGTACACTAAATAGACTTAAATGAATTGTGCATTAAATAAGAAGGGAACCTTGGAGGAATTTAAGTTAACTATGTTTTGTTTATGTACTTCTTTTAAAAATTCAAAATTTTTCATAAAACTTTACTCAGGTTTTCTTTTGCAAAGAGAATCTTTGTTCTCTTCCCCGGTTCCCTTGCGGGGCGTGACATCTTTGGTATCAGAGCACTAAGTTGCTACACTGGGGCCCAGGGAATTTGGCCCATGATTCTTAAAACTTTTTATTCATTTAAGGAAATACTTAAACACTAAAATTGGACTAGGACCCTTAAACTTATCCTTCTCCTTACTTGTTCAGGATGCCTCCTGTGACTCATGGTAGAAAGGGAGATGCCCAAAATACTCCTCCTAGATCTCATCAAGAAAATTCTCAGGAAGAAGAACATTTTGAGAGAGAAGATAGGGGGGACCAATCTGATAACCACTCAAGAGGATTTTAGGGGGCTCAAGTAACAGAATTGTTACAACAGATTCTATAGAGGTTAGAGGCAGGGTAGGATAGAGGCCACCATGGGGAGACAGACACTCACCATGAGGAAAGGGAAAGGAGTCCTAGGAGGAGAGATTAGGCAGTGGAAGAAGATGCTCTGCATACTTCTCACATGTGAGACCTCCTTAGGACTAAGACTAACCCCTTCAAGGGAACCCAAGGTGGATCTAGCATTGAAACTTGGCTGCTAGACTTGGAAAGGCTTTTCTCCATGCATCCTTACAATAGCAATACCAAAGCCCAATTTACAGTCATTCACCTTAGAGACTTTGCATCCACTTGGTGGGAAATAGAGAAAGAGAAACTTCACATATATATTACCACTCTTTCATGGGAACTATTTCTAGAACTCTTTCGAGCCAGATTTCTTTCTGACCACTGGAGACGGGAAAGAGCTGAAGAGTTTCACAACTTAAGGCAGCTAACTATGTCATTTGATGACTATGAGAGGAGTTTATTTGAACTCAATCTATACTCAGGATATAAGGATGATGAACCCATGCTAACTCAACACTTCCTTAGAGGACTCAATGGTAGCTTGGCCGATAGCGTATGAATGTTTGAACCTCAGATAGTTAATAATGTAGTCATCAAGGCTCATCTTGTGGAACAAAATATAGCCTTGGGGTTAGGATGTTTGATAGGTGGCCAAGGGGGTAATGCCTTCCAGGTCAGGTTAGGTTTCAAATGGAATCTATCTCAAGGAGCACCTAGACCTAAAAACTATCCTCCCAAAGGAAGTCAGAACCACCAGAAAAGAAAATTTCACAACAACAACAGCAATTACAATGGAAATAACAATAAAAATGGGGGTTCTCAATCTAACAATTCTCGCAATTGGCAGTGTGCAAAGCGATACCCGAACCCTCAACCAGCTCAAAGTATGCCTCAAAATTCTAGTCGGGGTAGCTATCAATAGTCCAGCACACCTTCTGCAGGAAGGAATTTTGTTAAGAACACCAGATGTTACTCTTGTGGTCAACATGGGCACATTACAGTTAATTGCCCTCATAAATCTACCCCAGCAGCTAGCTATAGATAGGCCTCTTCAGAACCAATAGTAGGTAATGCAGGAAGAACTCACCAAGTATTTTCCACCTTAGACCAGGGACAAGCCAATCATCAGGAAGTAGTCATTGAAACCCTAGGTTTTTTAAGGGGTATCTCTACCACCATACTATTTGATCCAGGAGCAACAGATTCTTTTATTTCACCTTCTTTAGTAGAGCAATATGGACTGAAGGCAGTAAGGTAGGAAGATAGGTGGCAGCTTGAGCTAGCCTTTGGGGCAAGAATAACCTTTGACTCTTGTGTCCAGAGTTGCAAGTTAGAACTTGGACCTTTTTCCACCTTAGTAGATCTCTGAGTAATTCCTCTAGGCTCGTATGGAGTAGTTTTGGGTATGGATTGGTTGGATTCTCACAAAGCCACTTTGGATTGTAGAAACAAAAGTATTCAGTGTTCAGATGACTTAGGAGAACCTAAGAAGATTGTTGGGGTGCAACTACCCATTTCTCTCCGTATGATTTATGTGATGCATCTCAAGAAGTGCATGCGCAAACGATGCCAATTATTTGCAGTCTCAGTAGAGGACTTGGACCAAGGGGAAAGTAGGGATGTATCATTAGATCATCCCCTATTGCAGGAGTACTTAGATGTTTTTCCTAAGGAAATTCTAGGAAAGCCTCCCAAGAGGGACATTGACATCCAAATTGAGTTGGTTCCAGGAGAAGAACCAATCTCCAAAGCTTAGTACCATATGACCACACAAGAACTTGGGGAACTTAAGCTTCAGCTGGAAGGGATCTTGGAAAAAGGATTTATCAGACCTAGTGTGTCACCATGGGGTGCACCAGTAATATTTGTGAATAAGAAAGATGGCTCTCTTCAATTGTGCATTGACTATTGTCAACTCAACAAAGTCACGATCAAGAATCGGTATCCTTTACCCCACATTGACGATCTATTTGATCAAATGAAAGGGGAAAAAATATTTTCAAAAGTTGATCTCAAGTCGGGATACCATCAACTTAGAATTTAGGAAGTCGATATTCATCGAACAGCTTTCTGTACCAGATATGGTCACTATGAGTTCACTGTGGTACCATTTGGGTTAATGAATGCCCCTTCTATATTCATGAGCTTAATGAATAGGGTTTTCAGAACCTACTTGGATAAATTTGTGATAGTATTCTTAGATGATATCTTAGTGTTCTCTAAAACTCTTGAAGAACATGAGGTTCATCTTCGCCAAGTATTGCAGTGCCTTAGAGAAAATCAACTTTATGCCAATGCCGAAAAGTATGAATTCTTTCAGAAAAAGGTTAAGTATCTTGGACATGTCATTTTAGGAAATGGCATTGCTATTGATCCAGCCAAAATTCAAGCCATAATGGAGTGGCCAACTCCAACTAACATCCACAAAGTTCATAGTTTTATGGGACTAGCTAGGTATTACAGATGTTTTGTCAGAGAGTTCTCTCGGATAGATCATCCCATTACTTCCTTGCAAAGGAAAGGTAAGAAGTTTGTTTGGTTAGAAAAATGTGAGGCCTCTTTCCAATGTTTCAAGGAAAGATTAACCAGTGCTCCAATCTTGGTGGTTCCTGAACCACCAGGAAACTTTGTAGTTTGCACAGATGCCTCACTAGAAGGGATTGGGGTGGTTCTTATGCAAGAAGGAAAAGTTGTTGCTTATGAGTCTAGGAAGCTTAAAGATCATGAGCTCAACTACCCCACCCATGATCTATAACTTGTAGCAGTAGTTCATGCCTTAGTAAAGTGGAGGCACTTTCTGTTGGGTCATAAATTTGAACTCCAAACAGATCATCGAAGCCTTCAGTACATCTTCTCTCAACCTAACCTCAATGCTAGACAACGTAGGTGGATGGAATTCTTATGTGAATATGAGTTCGAGGTTAAGTACATCCAAGGGAAGACAAATGTGGTGGTAGATGCTTTGAGTAGGCACAGACATGTTTTATCAGCACTATCCCTTAGCACAGATTTGGAGAAAAGAATCAGGGAGGCTCTCACTTCTAACTCTTGGTTTCAGGAAGTTAAGATAGAAATAGAGTCAGGAAGACCCTTAGAAGGTCACTTCTCAAGATATTCCTTAGATACCCTTGGGTTTTTACGACATCAAAATAGAATCTATGTGCCCATGGCAGGAGATCTTCATGCGCTTATCCTTTCAGAAAGCCACAAGGCTCCCTATTCGGCACATCTTGGGGTGAATAAAATGTATGCTGACATACACCAATTGTACTATTGGTCAAGAATGAAGAGAGATATTGAAAACTACGTGGCTAGATGTTTGGAATGTCAAAGAGTGAAAGCAGAACATCAACACCCTGCTGGCCTATTGCAACCTCACTTAGTGCCAGAATGGAAATGGGACATTATTTCCATGGATTTTATTGTGGGACTTCCATTTACTCCCAGGAGATACGATGCTATCATGGTAATAGTTGATAGACTCACCAAGGTAGCCCATTTTTCTCCCATGCAGTCCTCCTACTCAGTAGCTTCTGTAGCCAAAGTATTCATGAAGGACATTGTAAGACTCCACAGTATTCCTAGGAAAATCATATCTGATCATGATCCAGTATTCACATTGGCTCTTTGGACTTCACTTTAGCACACTTTGGGGACTCAGCTCAACTTTAGTTCAGCCTATCACCCCGAGACAGATGGGTAGACGAAGCGAGTCAATTGGGTTCTTGAGGACATGCTCAGAATGTATGTTATTTACAGACAGACCCATTGGGAAGAGTATCTATATTTGGTGGAGTTTTCTTATAATAATGGTTATCACAGTTCCATAGGTATGTCCCCTTTTCAGGCTTTGTATGGTCGTCCATGTTGCACTCCCTTAAGTTGGGACCGATTGGAGGACAGGGTACTTCTAGGCCCTAAGATGTTACAGGATATGGAGCAGCAGGTCAAGCATATCAGAGAGCATATCTTGATAGCTCAGGATAGGCAGAAGAAGTATGTCAATGCTTATAGGACTGATGTACACTTTTCTCTTGGTCATAGATTCTTTTTGAGGGTGCATCCACGAAAGAGTCCAATCCATTACGGAAAAGGCTCCAAGTTGGCACCCCGATTTGTTGGCCCTTTTGAAGTCCTAGAGAGGATAGGACCAGTAGCTTATCAACTTGCCTTACCACCCAGCCTTGCTTGTATTCATGATGTATTTCATGTTTCAGTTCTTAGAAAATATATTCCTGATGTGACTCATGTTTTGGATTGGAATGCATTATAGGTAGTGGACGGGCAGCTGGCTTTAGAGCTGGTACATATTTTGTAGCAGTGGACACTGACCCATAGGGGTCGCACCATAGGGTAGGAAAGGGTCCAATGGGACCCCAATGATGATTCTTTTTCCACATGGGAAGATGGTGCTAGACTTAGAGATGTTTATCCATATCTATTTGTAGGCTTCCAGGAGTAAGCCTAACTCTAAGGGGGGAGGATGTAATACCCTCTCCTATGGTGATACTTGAACTTTCTAATTTGTACATTCTATTATGATGGTTAGAGCTATACATTTACATTTATGTTTTTTGGATGATGATATGTTTATCATATGATTGATATGCTCATTTATGGTTATCATTTATATGTTTATGAAATGAGAAAACCATCTATCTTTATATGTTTTATGGAGCTAACCCAAGGATTTGAATCTAACCATTATCATGATGTTTTATGTTTCATTTATATGTGTCTGATGTGTTTTCATGACTCAGGATGAAGTCGTAGTTACTCACTTAGTTGAGGTCCACACGATGTATTGATCCTGGTCATCTGTTTGCATATATCTAATTTGTATGTATATCCATATGTATATATGTATCTCTTCTTCGTGATGTAGGAATTCAAGTACCGGGTATCAACTCCACCTGGCCTCACAGGTTTGAGTGATCCCTCAAAATATCTCAATTTATTGGTTTTGTGGATCTTGTAGCTGGTTTCTTGTCTTTTGCATTCATTGAGAATGAGGTTTTGGGTATAGTAGCTCTTATTATCTTCATGGTATGATCAATTTTGTTAGTAGATTATTGATGTGGATTATTGTTCATTTGAGGGTATGATTTAGTAATTTATCTTTATTAGTAGCTACTTATGTATTAGTGTATCTTGTTAGGAATGAGTTAGTATGTGATCAAATCTTGTGATTTTAATATCAATAATAATAAAGAATTCTATGATATTATTTTATATGCCTATGGCAATAAATATAATATTAAATATTTTAATAATAGTGGTATATTTCACCTTATATATCACTATTGTATTTTGTAAAAGAATATGGATTAGTGTATGAATAAATAATATGTTTTATAATAATAATATTCATAATATTAAATATTTGTAATAATGTGTCTTACTTATAGTATATGTACCATAAGCATATGGGTGCACACATATGCCTATGAATACATATATATTATTATTATATAATTATTGTGAGAAGGAAAATTATTTTTAGATAATAATAAATCTATGTTATTCTCATAAATGGTAAATAGGATTAGTAAATTCTATAACCATAGCTAAGTAAATTAGTAAATTATTCGTAAGGTTAAATTATCTATTTTGTCATCCTTAAATTTAGGAGACATAAATTAAAATCTTATTAAACAAAATTTATTTATCCCTTCACGGGAATGGTTTTGCAAACCATATTATTAACCATATTATTAACGGGTGGATAGTTGCATCGGTTGGAATACCTGTCCAACTACTCCCCAATCTATATACAAAGAGATCTCTTGTGTGAGAGGGGGTTGGCTTATGAGTCTGGATTCGAGAAGAGACATTTCTTTTGGTTGAGAATTTTGCTTATAGGAAAACTATAGTGGTGAGGAGAGAATTTATTATTCCTTGAGATTGCCTTTTTTTTGTATGCTCTCGGAAGAGGCTGGAATTGGTTGCTTTCAGAAGGAATCTAAAGGAGTGATTGGAGCAGGCTGAGGTCGCTTGAATCATCATATTTCCAACACTTTGATCTTCGCAAGACTCTATGTAGGATCAATCCTGGAGATGATCATTTTGTTTGTTCTCTTGTTTGTATATGTATTCTGGTTGTCTTCTCCATGGATTGCAGTTTAAAGAGGAAAGATATATTATTGTATGATGTGAGGATTCTTATGTTATTATTGAAACATGTTTTGCAAACTCTCCCAAACTGTTATATGGTGTGTGTTAATCAGTTTTCATTTATGCATTTGTAAGAGTCTATAGAATCCATGGTATCTTCCTTATTTCTAATTTCTTATTAAGAATGTTTAGGAGTGCTTCCAGAATTTAGAATTATTACTCCAACCTTATTGGTCCATAATTATTTTAGTACCACCTTTCTTCGTCCAGAATTGAGGCAAGGTTATGGATTCGGATTTGTGAACCGTTTCATTTAATTCTATGTCATCCTGTAGAAACGTGTAGGTCTTGTAAACAATTTACCCATATTGTCATCCCGGATTTGGATTACTTATATTTAATTTTCTGTCACATTGTAGTTTCTATCATAATTTTTCATTCTGCAAAGAATCGCACAGATCGGTGAATGAAATGTGCAGTGTGTAGTTTGTGATTCCATCACAAGTTGTAGTATTAAGTTGTTTTATTCTCATGTTTGGATTAGGGTTTGCAATCTGTCATTATTGATTGAATCCCAAGTTGTATTATTACCAAGTTAGTATTATTAGGGTTTTTTTATACTTGTATTGAATCCCGAGTTGTATTATTTACCAAGTTAGTATTTGTATTGATTCTGGAGTTGTGTCGACTTGTGTCATTACCAAGTTAGTATTATTAGGGTTTCTTTATACAAGTATAACATTTAAGTATAATTTCTTATACTTTAAGTTATACTTGTATTAAGAAATTAGGTACCTTTCAGGATGATTGAGATAGGTTTTAGCTTCATAGGAGTTAAGATGCAACTTCTAATTTTTGAGTTTTTGAAAAAAAAAATCAGACTTAGTTAAATTTTAGGCATATGTTATTTTGTATAAACTATATGGCATTTTTGTATAAACTATATTTATTCATTACTTGCTTTATGGAGATTATATGGTGCATTTAGATGCTAAAATAGGGTTAGGATGTGTGTAGGAAGCATGATTAGGGTTTAAGATTGTCTAGGAGGATCAGGACCATTCTAGGCCTCCCTAAACGTTCCTAATTTTCCTAAACATCCCTAAACTATCTTATTATTTTCTATTCTTTGATGCAGTTCTCAAATGTGTTTATGATGTCATTTTACTATATGTATGATGTATTTGTGATGTGTGAGTTAAGGGTAGAAAACCTAACAACACCAAGTGAGTGGCCCTCAGTGCGGGGCCGGGGCCCTAAGTGGCTTGAACCAAGATAACCGACTGAAGAGTTATTTAACAAGTGATAGTTTAATTAAAACTTATGGGAATGGCTTCAAACACTAAAAATATTAATATGTGCCTCACCCATTCCATTAGTGCTAGTAAAGGCTATGGATGGGAGTTGGAGAAGGTGCCTATGCATAGGTACGATCGAATGGCACTTGTCTGTATGAAAGGCATTCAGTTCCACATGTGCCTACTTGGGGCCCGGGGCCTAGAGTGGCTAGTACCAGGAAAATCCAAGGGGTGAGGGATATGTGATGACACTCACTTAGGTTGTTGCTTAGAGTTTCTACCAAGCCTTAGAACCTTTGGGAAAAGATTTATACTTTGATCTTCTTTTCATCTGCTATTTGGGAAAGGTTACCCAACCCTAGGTATGGCCTAGCTATTCCTTCTTTGTGGACCTTGGTGTTTATCTCCTAGCATGGGGGAGTGGGCCTTTTGGTATCCACGTGGTTGGGTGGTAAATGTTTTTATTGAGGTACCTTTTTGCGGATTGAGTGATTAAGGATTCATGCTTGCATAGTGTTCTAGTTTTGAAGAATGAAGACTTGTATTTATCTTTCATGATGGAAATTTATTGTTACCTCCCAAGAGGAGATGAATGTAATGTAATCATTAATGTATTTCAAAATGATGTATTTGGAATGGGTAGACTTAGGAAAAAGGAAAAAGGGAAAGCACAAACTTTATGTATATGATGTATGTTGAAAAGAAAAGGATTTTGTAACATTCCAAGTAAAGTAGTATGTTTCTCATTATTGTTGATTAAGTGAAAAGCTATTGAAAAATGAATGTAATATTTGTAATGTATCAAATGATTTAGAGGATTCTAATTTCTTTAAAAGTTATATTGTTCATGAAGGATACTTAGGAATATAGGTGGATTTAAATGGCAATTGAAATGAAAGTACTTTGTATTCATTTAATAAAGAATCTACAAATGTTGTGATGTAGTTTTCTTAAGAAGTAAATCAAGTTGCTAGTACACTAAATAGACTTAAATGAATTGTGCATTAAATAAGAAGGGAACCTTGGAGGAATTTAAGTTAACTATGTTTTGTTTATGCACTTCTTTTAAAAATTCAAAATTTTTCATAAAACTTTACTTAGGTTTTCTTTTACAAAGAGAATCTTTGTTCTCTTACCCGGATCCATTGCGGGGCGTGACACTTCTCCTTCCAATATATCTCTTTGGGAGCTTCTTCAAACTTCACCTACATATCATGAAGCATTACAAAAAGCCTTTAGAAACATGATTGTCTCACCTGTCATGCAAGCTAATATAACTCTCATCTTGGAATGCATGATTTTGGCCAGTTGTAAATCTCAAAATATGTTTTGTCAAGATGAGTTTCCTTCTAATAAAATTCAAGATCAACATGATTCTCTTATGTTTTTTTTTCTTATCAATGATAATCTTATTCGAAGAACCTTAAATGATATGGATCTGGTTTGAATGTGTGTATCATTGATTTGTTGCATAATATTAAGGTGGATAATTTAATGATTAAACATGATCCCATTTCTAACCATGGCTTCAACAATGTTACTAAACCAACCTTGGTTATTATCACTTTACTTGTTAAAGTAGGTTTGGTTATTTTACGCACACCTATTCATGTCATGCTCAGTGCTCTTAATTATAACCTTCTCTTAGGAAGACCATGGTTACATGTTGTGCACGTCATTCCTTCAAAACTTCATCACAAAGTGAAGTTCATTCATAGCATCATGCATACCCTTGTTGTTGATGACAAGATCCAAAATTTCTGATGAACTAAATATGTTTCTCCTTCCATTCCTACACCATTTCAACAAAAAAAAGAATCTTCTCCTCTGAAATATGCTTCTTCTCTTGGAAGTGCCCTTTTAGAAGATGATTGGGAATCATTGACTTTTACACCATCTTTTGTGAGTGAATACAAACTTCCTAACTTTAACATGGGACCCTTCAAAGGACCTAGTGTGTCATTTGTCCAATCTAATTCTCAAAAAAATTCAACTCGTAATCTCAAGCATAATTTAGGATGTGTGCAACAAATCTTTGAGACTCATGATAAACCTATATTAGCATTTGGTTTTAAATATCCTCCTTTGTCAACATCACCTCATTTACCATCTAACATTTATTCTATACCTAGCTTGAATCAAGAAATCATTTTTGCTATCCTTCTTCGAGCTAAGTTGATTACTCGACCTAAATGAAAAAATAAGCCTAATCAAAATCTTGTAAATATGCCTTTTTGCATGTATCACCAATATCATGACCACTCTACTAATGAATGTCAAGCTTTGCATTACAAAATTTAGAAACTCATTGACTATGATATCATTCACATATCGTGTTTCAATGAGTTAATTTTCAATTTTCATTTATTTAAATAATATTTAAGTTCCTATTATGTTGCTCCACAGTATGTGACATTGATATCCTATACTTTGGGTGCTCATTGTCATGCATGGTGGTATAATTTTTAGGTGCGGTCATAGTTTTTGAGTAACAAAATAGTCCTTAATTTTATTCTTGTCTCTACATTTGGGGAGCAGGGGTAGTATTTTCAATCTCTCTCATCCTTATCTTAAGGATCCAATTTTATCTTGTTTAAGTCGCATTTTTTTATCTTGTGATATCCTATCTTACATGGAATTATTCTTTTACATTAGGGATTCTCTCTTATACAAGATATATGCATCCTTGATCATAACCTTTTCATAGTTCGCAATTGGGTATCCATGGTAAATAAATCTCTTACCTTGGGGAATAAAAGTGTGTCATCCTTCCTCACGAACCGTTGTACCTAGCAATAGAGAAGGTGTAAAGTATTCCCTTCTTGTCCTAGCATCCTTCAAAAGGATCCATTTTACTCTTCTTGCATTGTATCTCTTTGTATTCATCCCTTCCATAACCTCATCGGAGTCATGACCTCCTTGGCTTGGACTGGGTGTTGCTTGTAGGATACCTCCTTTGTGTTAAAGGTTCTTTATCCTTGTTTCTCTTTTCCTTAGCATGTCAAAATAGTCCTCTTTTTCCATCATGGAGCCAATCAGGGGATATATGGCCTCCTTATTGCAAATATTGTGTTTACTTTAAGCATTTCAGATAGAGTACACTAGCATAATACAATTTGCTAGAGCCAAATCACTCTCCTTTATACATTTTTGGTGGATTTCCTTGGATACTATAGATCAGTGCAAACCTAACCTGTTTGGAACATGCATAGACATTCAAAAATTAGTCCTAGCAGCATATACTAAACATATATAAAATACTATTTGCATGATACCTTGAATAGAGCTAAAACGGGAGTAACCTGTCACTGTTTGATTTGCTCTTGCTTTAGGGATGTGGGTGTTCTCTCTAAACAATTGAAGAATATCCATAATGATGATTAAGGGGGATTAGGATAGATTAGGGACTAAGAGAACCTCATATTGGCACAAAACTAGGTATAGAAGACTCATTTTTCCCCTAAGGCCTCAAAGAGCCTAATAATGCTCAAATTCAGATTATGCTATAAATGAGTAAACTAGAGTGGATTTTAAGCTGAATGAAACATGATATGATGCTAAGAAATACAATACAAAGAAAGAAACTAAGATTAATCCAAGTTATCAAAGCTATGGTGTGATTTTAAGAAAACTTGGAAATGAGCTAAACTAACAAAAATGCTAAAGCTTAAGATTATTTAGAATTAATCTAACATTATAACACTACTCAATGTAAAAGATGTGAATTGGTATTTTTCTCTTGGAAGAGGAGGGTATTTATAGGATTTGAGGAAGGGCTTGGATTAGGAAGGAGAGTTAGGGTTAGATGTAAGGTTTGGGGTAGAGTTTGGGGTATAGTTAGGGGTAAGGTTAGATTAACCTTGGTCAAGATTGCTCACACATGTGTGAGCAACACTAGGGAAGTGTGCAAGGGGAACAAGAGTGGAAGAGGAGACATGGGCTTCATTAACAGCGTGTAAGAGTCATTAATGAGGATGTAAGAAGCATTTATGAGGGGTTTTGACCCAAAGTCAAAGTTTTAAGGGTTAGGCTAAAAAGGGTAGGAATCACCCTTTAATCATGTTTAGGGTGAGTTTAGGAAATTCTAGAAGAGGTTAGGGATTTTTAGAACATTTCTAAGGTTTTAGGATTTAAATAAATATTTTATTTATTTAAAGGATTTTTGGTCAATTTATTAAATAATTAATAAATTTTGGGGGGAATGATGTTTAAATAAGATTTAAACATTTTTGGAAGGGATTTCTTAATTAAATATTTTTAATTAAAATAAGAGGATTTAATGGCATAATAATAAATTAATTAATTAATTAACAAATGATGATGTCATCAGGGGTTTTTGAAAAATAAAAATACTTTTATTTTCTAAAAGATTTTTAGGTGTCTACAGATACAATGCTTTCCTTGGTAGCTCATTAGGATTGGTTGAACTACCATAACATGACTTGTTAGCCCTTTTCACCTCTCCTTTGCATACATTTTCAAGATTGGTTGACTAGAATAACATAATTTGCTAGACCATTTGACCTATCCTAGACCATGAAATCCTTCTTTACACTCTCTTTGATGGATGGGAATAGTGTAACACAATTTTCTAGACCATTTCCCCCTCCTCTTTCTTTATTCTCTCTCTCATGGATCACCTAGCACAACACAAATAGAAAGCCTATGTCATCCATGGTTGTCTTATTCTCTCCTCCATGATTCCATATCATAACATACTTTTCTATTTGATTGAATCATGGAGACTTATCTTATCTTTGATGAGTGCTCTTTCTCTTTTTAGGTGGTCATTTCTTCTTTTGCAATAGCTTTCTAAGCATGATGCTAGCAATTGAGAAATTTTCTTTGGCAAGGTCTCTTCAACTAGTTTACTTGGAATCTTAGTAAGTTTTAGGCTTTTTTTTTGTTTTATGTGTCCTTTCACATGGATGTACAAGTTAAGATCCTTTATTGAGCGCTTGTGTCCTTAAACTTAGTGGTATCTTATCTCTTTTTAGTTTTTCCATGATCTTCATCTTTCTCTCTCTTTCTTCTATAGTAATGTGAGAATACAGTGGACTCATACTCCCGCTAAAGTGGGGGATAAATGTGTCATCCTAAAAAGTAAGAACTCTTAATTAGGTGCTCATTTAACCCTATTTTGGTATATGTGGGTTCCCACATTGATTTCACATTGTCCTAATGCTCATTGGACCTTTATTAATTTAAATTAATATTATGAGTCTTCCCTTAATTGATTTTCACCAAATTATTCCATCTCCTCACTCTAAGATGGGTCTTACCTCATTTTAAAGTTTGAAGCATGATTTCTACATCTATTGATCTTATATCTTCATGTGGCTCATCTTTTGTGAGCTTGAAACCATTATCTTTCCCCCTTAATTTTTTATTGAATTTTGATGGGAACATCAAGCTTACTAATGGAAACAATATTCAATGTCTAAAATGAGTAGTCGATAGGATCAGTAAAACCAACTTTTAGAAGCTTCTCTATCTAGGTTTTAACTAATAATGCAACTTTGGGATTCATCTTAAGGATATTTTTCTTAACAGGTTTGGCATTCGAACATTGGAAATTATGAACCACCACAGACTCATCAATATTGGGCATATCCTCATATGACCAAGCAAAGATATTAGAATAGTGATGTAAGAGATCTGAATGTGATTTAAATTCTTTTAAGGAAAGGCACTTCCCTATCTTAATTACTTTCTCATAAGACTTGAGGAAAGGCACTTCCATCAAAACCCGCAACTGATTCTCCAAATTATACTTGATTATTCAAACAATAAGGAAATTGTTGCTTTAGCCTCAAGGAGAAAACAACCTTCCAATACCTCACCAAACTAGTGATGTAGTGAGCTAGGGAGATCAATACAAAGAAAGGAACTTTATTTTATACTAAGTTATGTTAATAAACTAAAAAATATTGAATAACAAAAGCATAAAATAAGATAGCAATAATTTGAATATAGAGATGAAAATTATACAACAAAGGCCTCATACCCATAGGCTTAGAAAGCCTTGGCTATGGCCTTAGACACTAGTGCATCATAGGGATGTCTATGCATCATGCTATCATTTATATGGACAAAGGACAAAAAACTCTAAAATGAATGCCAAAACACCCTCATGCTTCATGAAGCTTTTCGTCACCACACACTGAGACATGAAAAATTGTTGGGGTTGTATCGGTGTAAATACCTTATTCAAACCATCATTTTGGTGTTTCCACTTCTATGGATAGCCAAATAGATAGATTGGATAGAATATTGTGTAATAGAAACAATCCCCAATATTGAGGAAAACCACTATTGCCAAATATAAAATAATAAATGATATGATTGATCTAATAGATAAATATATGTAGAAGATATCAACATTGAGATTGTAAGATCATGTAAAAGAGAAAAGAGTGTTATGCATATATGGCCTCTATTGAGACGGTATATGTGAGTGCAAATGAAATAAGTTTGATTGTTGTGTGTGGGTAGATTTCGCAAATCTTTGCTTGAGTGATAGAGAGGTGGGAGCCTTAGATCCAATAGCTATAGAGTTGTCAGAGAGAGAGAGAGAGAGAGAGTACTTGACCATAGTATAAAAATCTTGAACATAGAATATTTTTTCCTAGCGACATTAAGCTTCTCACTAAAATAGGCAACGAGCTTACCTTCTTGACTTAAATATTTGCTACACCATTGTCCCTAGCATCATAATCTACCTAAAATACCTTATTGAAATTTGGAATTGCCATAAAAGATTGTCCTATGACTTTGTTCTTCAACATGTCAAAACTCTTGGTTGCTCCTATAGTCCATTTAAACTCCTTCCTATCCCCTCTTATTGTCTGCATTAGAGGTGCATGGAAACTACTAAAAATCTTAATAAACTTTCTATATAAAAAATTCGGTAAACCATGAGATGATCCTACTTCTATATTACTCCTTGGTGTAGGCCATTGAATAATAACCTTCACTTTATCTAGATTCATCTTAAGACTTGCATCTAAGATAACAAATCATAGATATGCCAACACCTTATTCAAAAAGCTACAAATCTTAAAATTAATCCACAACTTCTCCTGAAGCTTCTTAAAAACTCTTCAAATATGCATTAGGTGCTCCTCCAATGTCTTGCTAAAAAATAAAATTTCATCTAAATAAACAAAACAAAATCACCCAAAAAATATTTTAATACCTCATTCATAAGCCGCATAATGTACTCAGTACATTACTTACTTGGAAATTGCATAACTAAATAGTCATACAAGCCCTATTTGGTTTTGAAATATGTCTTCCATTCAATCCCCCATATAATCCAGATCTAATGATATATAATATTCAAATATATCTTCATGAAGCACCTAGCTACACTCAAACAATCAATAAGCTCATCCATCCTTTGCAATGGAAATCTATATTTGATTGTATTCTTCTTAATGGCTCAATATCTTGTATACATCTCCATTCTCCATATATTTTTGGTGTTATTATTGTAGGTATTGTACATTGACTCAAGCTTTGTTGAATCAATCATTTCGATAACTCTTGAATTTGTTTGCTCAACTCCTCATTCTCTATAGGAGTCATTCTATGAGCTACATTATTTGGAAAATCCATCTGATGAATAATCTTCCTTACTAATGGTAAACCCTCAAGTACATTATCTAATGCAACACACCATGAAACTTCTCTAACAAATTGGGAACTTTTATATCTTCATCTTCTTCTTTATTAACTCTAGAAATCAATGCATTTCAAATATGTCCATGCTTCATACTATTAATAAAAATTTTACCATCAACTAAACAAATTATTCCACTACTAAATACATTTTCTTCTACTTCCTTCAAGGGCTTCAACATGTGGTAAACTCAATCCTTTGTCAAAGAATAAGGCATGTCCATCACGTAGTGCATGTCAATTAAATTCTATGACCCTTCAAATAATATACAAGAAGCATCCATAGACTTGATGTTACACACTACTTCATAATAGTAATTCCCTATCTTAAACTTCATTAAACTTGCTCATTGATCAAAGCTCTATGGTCCTTTTGTAACCATGCAATTTGATATGAATGTGGATGTCTCTTCCTCTCCAACTATATTTTTTTAACTATCTTCTTTGAAATAAGATTATTAATGCCACCACTATCAATGATAACACATTACGAACTTTACCATTTGCACCTTGTGCAAAACAAACTCTTCCTCTAAACAAGAGCCTTACCCCTGTTTAACAAGACTTTCCTTGTGACAAGACCTCTTTTTGCATTTTCAAAATGTTCAAATTCGACATCTTCATCTGCATATGCAACCAATATTGCCTTCAAGTCTTTTATTTTTCCTTCCTTAATATTGTGGGCACTCATATGATTGATGTCTCTTCCTCTTTCAGCATCATTATTTTGGTGTTGAGGATGACATGCAATATCTCCTCTTTAGTTCTAACTACTATTAGCTTCTTCAGTCTTCTTTTGGCCTTCATTTCATTCTCCATTAGATCTTCCACTAGTCTCCCCACCAAAACCTCTTCCTTTTTACTTTCTTTCGAATCTTCTATTTTGATTCTCCTCTACCTTTGGATAAAACTGATAAATATCTTTAATAGTAGTCATCTTGACTAAACTAGGCTCCTCTTGAGTACTTTAGTTCAATCCATATATATAACGAACTATAGTCTCCTTGTAGCATGTTCTAATCAATACATGCAGAACTCGTTTATGTATTCTTGGGCAATCTTACTAACTTGCTTCAAACCTTGCAACATCAACAACTATAACTCATAATTTTTCTTTTTCTTTTCCCCTTCTATTTATTTCTAGTTGAACTCCCTTCCAATAGATCCTCCCACTAGATATGACCATGAAATTTCAATTTGGTCTTTACAAATTTGAACCTCTCAAGGTTTTCCTCCTCAAACTCAATATACTCCATATCGTTGATCCAATGAATCAACGCTTTTGAGTTAAGATTTCCAAAAAATGTAAAAAACATTAATCTTTGGCATTTTCCAATCTTGAAGATGGCCTTAAACAATCTAACTTGTTTGAGGTCAATTGCATCACATTCTTCAAATTATGCTTCTTTAACTTCATCTTCATTTTCATATCTTCTTCTCGGCTTAAACCCTTTAGCACCTCCTCTTGCAGTGCTTAAACTTGTCTTTGTAGAACTCTAAAACCCTCTTCTATCAAAACACTTTTTCCATTATCACAATTTTTCATTGGGACATTTTGATCACTTTTCTCCAAAACCTACAACCATAAGTCCTAGTGTAAATTATTCAATGTTCTATCTATACACTCAAAAACTCTCGCTTTGATACCACTTGATGGGCTACTCCACCCAACATTCACACTGCAAAACAATAGATATTAACTCAGAAAATGCAAGGAAAAGCAACCTACGTTCAACTACTTCAACAAAATTGAATCACATATTCAAAATTGCAATGCTAAAGCCACATAGGATCAAGTCACTACAAAGAAAATCAATTCTCTAAGAAAACTCTATAATCAAAGCCACAATATGCACAAATTGACCTATCTTCCATAACATTTGTACACCTTTTTAACTAGCACCAATAGCTATCTTAAAATGTTCTCAAATGTGCACCTACCCCTTTTCAAAGCACCAAGAGATCTAGCCATTTGTTTTCCCACCTAGGAAGATTTTTTCATTTGAAATTTAAATTATGGTAGTACAAATTTTAGGAGACAACTTTTGACCCGAACGCCCAATTTACCGTAAAAATATTGTTGGAAAACTCATGAAATGATCTACAAGGTAAATAATTATCTAAGAATCATGTCATCCATTTTTCAAGCATTTACAAGACTTAAAAGCTCCAAATTTGAGTTCAAAAATTTATAAGAGATTTCTCAATACAAGAATTTTAATATTTCACAAACAATATGAAATATTGAGATGATTCTTTCATTTTTTCAATTCCACTACTTGTCGTAAGTTTTCATATCCATATGTGCTTGTATAAACAAACTTGCTAAAAATAGTAGGTGATATTTTTTTGACCTTTTTAGACTTTTGATTGTTCTACACCTCTGAGTGTCATCATGGGCTCCAAAACAACTAAAGAAACCTATAAAACAAAAGAAAAAATATAAATTTATTTAATGATACAAGATTTTCCCTTACACCATTGGATGCTCTACATCCTTACTAGATATGATCTCATGGAAAGGGCTTCAAGATCTATTTTTATGGTATTGAAGGTCTCGGGAGATGAAAATAATCTGATGAAAGATAAATTGAAATCTTACCGTGTTGAAAATTGGAGCCCCTACCGTTCAGTTCTCAAATTCTAGAACACACCTTTAGTTGGGGCTAGAAATTTCCTCCACTAGCTTAGGAGATATGATTCTTAGCATAGAACTCAACTAGATTTTTCAACATTAGTTGTCGAACAAAAGCCATGGGATCATCAATTTGCTAAATAAAATTAAAAACTTGAAATTTTAACCTTGCTCATTATTAGAAATCCATAGGTCCACTTGACTTGTGAAATGTTCCCAAAGAGTCCCAAAACCCATTTAAATATTTTAACTTGTAATATTTTCATTTGGGAAATTATCTCAACTTATGTCAATTTATCCTCTAGAACACTTTGTCTTAGGGGATTGTGGCTTATGCACGTAAACCATGAGTAACAGGAATCAAAGGACTCAAACCCTTTGATTCAAGAGAGCATTCTCATTTAGGAATTGCATCAATGTTTCATATATTTACAGGACATTTTAGTTATTCGAAGTGTGTTCATTTGTTGCAAGTTGTAGGTATAATATATGTAGTTTGATTGCCATGTTTGTGTCAATTTGATGTTATGTTGTGTGTGGTGTAGGATTTCTTGTTCTTTTGCGGTTCCTGATCCTCTTTGTAGAGTTATATAATCCAACTTTTTATGGAGAATATCATAGAGTTCACAATGCTTTCTTTGGCTTGCAGTGTGTACCTGAGTTAAGGGTTGTTACTTTCAAATTTTGTATTCATTGTAACTGTAGTAAAGAATTTTACATCGGTCCATTTTGTTGTAAAATGAAAATTATATCAGCATAAAAATTGCATGCGTTTTTGTTTTAATTTGTGCAAGCTTATGTGCTGATTAGCTAGTTTTATTGATGATGGTTGGTGAAGTTCATTGCTTATGTTCAAATCTGTTATTATCATTGAAAAATCTGATTTGGGACATTACATGTGCAAGAGGTAGATAGTATCCAAGCAGCACAACACTTCTCAATTTTGTATGTTTATATTTATGATGACAAGTTCAACAAAACATTGTGTAAAGCGTGCTGATATCATCTAAATACTTTGCTGACAGCTCAAAGAACTGAAACTCCTGCCTTGAGTTTTTACAAGATTGAGAACAAAAATATTTACAACATACATTGAGAACACAAATAAGAAGCAAACTAATAGTATGCATGTGCCATCTGCCTTTTATCTTACAACCAGCAAAGAGAAAATTGGAATAGTTCAATAAAATGATATTCACATGTGGTGAATTTAACTTCATAAAGCAATACTATAAGACCCTTAAAACCCCTTCTGCAAAGTTGGCAATCAAGCTGAATTGTTTTCTTCAATGTTTGATTGAGAGCTCCATACAACATCCTGTAATCCAGGTGTAAGGTCCTTGTAAAACTGCATCAAAAGCCATTCCCATCTAATCAAACTCAAAGGCACATCAAGCTGAAACATTGGATACTTCCTATATACTAAGTCTAAGAAACCCTACCAACAATACCACAAATACCGTAAATCAACGGACAGGAAAAATGTCCAACTTTTAGTTCATGACTGAAAACCCAATTTTTTACCTCTTGAAATTCCAGAGTGTCACCTGCGGCCTTTTGGAAGTTGACCATTACGAGAGAAGGGGCTATTTCAACAACCTGAGTAAAGAGAAGCTCACATGTTGAGACTATGAAGCAAAAATTGGTGCTTCATGTGATAAGGAATCAATGTGAAGACCTAGATAACATTATCTTTTAAGTGTACGAGTCAGAATCACTCTTCTTCAAATATGCATACAAAGAAAATGTTTCAACATTTGGTAGACTAAACATTCCAGATACAACGGTTATATGGTACCTCCGTAGCTATTGCCAGGTTGCCCTTTCTTCCAGCTTTCACACAGTGCAGCTTCATCTGAGAGCGTGTAGAAAAAGTTACAAGAACCAGAAGAACAATCACAGACCCATCTTATTTGGATTCTAATACGTAAAATCATATTTATATATCCTACTAGCAAATCCCAATGTGCTAGCGTAAAGAGCATTTCTAGTTTCTCACCTTGTGATTCTGCTTCTGTACATTGAAACCAAGGGGTATCACAGCTTCCTCAATTTTGGATAATATAATATTTGGGGACTCTTTAGAGATGAACCTTTTCTCCCGCTTAACAATGCCCTAATAGCAACAAACAATTACCAAAATATTAGCAGGGCAAACAATATTAGCTGTGTCAAATTGTCATTATATGTTAAAACTTCAACATGCTAAGCCTGGAAAGTTTTCACTTTTCATTTGTGTCCAAAAAACACTTCTTGAACTATTTTTGAATATAAGATGCCAGTACATTTTCATGGTTTGCACACCAACCTAGGGCCTGGTGATGGCTACAAGCATAGAAGCAATAATCTGCAAAAAATCCTGATTATACTCAATTAATCTTGAATCCTAGAGCCAGCCGATTTTTCTTTGAAAAAATCGTTGACCCGATTTTCAATGACCTTTTTGAATTCAAAGCACATTAAAATCATATAAAAACCCCAAAAATGGCAACCAAACGTAAAAAAAACCTACGAAACCCTACAAAAATCACACGTAATTGACAAATCTCTCAGAAATAGGATTGATTTCAAGACAGAAGTGAAGAAGTTAATGTGGAACCGGCGTTCTTACTGACCTTTGGAAAACCCTAAACAAAGGAGCGGGAGGAACAATGGTGGTCATCAACCGAATTTGAAAGGGCCTCAATCATCCTAAATTGTGGGGGGCATGTGAGATAGTGTCAAAGTAGCTAACGAATTTGCTCTAAATCGCAGTTTCAATATGACCCAAGTTCTTCACACGCCTCCCCCATGGATTTTGATGCGATCAAATATATAATTAATATTATACACTAATTTTAAATTGTAACTATTATGCACTATTATAGATGGCCCTTTAACGGGGAAGCAATGAACCCCTATAGTTTACAATTAATATCTTTCTCAAATATTGAACTACCTCTACAAAACTCCTTGCCTCAATCACAATGAAAGTCTTGGAAGTAATGTCCCCTCTTTGCACCTGATCAAACAAATAGTCCATTAGCCTATTTCTAAGTCTCAATAGGCTAAGTGGTGTGGGTTAAGGGACTATGTCCTGGTTGAGTTAGTGCAAGAGTTTCTAGAGCTTTCTGGTTGAGCTTTCTTCTTTTGGCAGGGAGCTATTTTAGGTCTTTATTATTTATAGTAAGTCAATGGGCCACAAGTCTTCAGCAATGTGAAGCTTCTATTAAGGTCTTTGGTGAGTTCAAAGGTTTTGAAGAATTGATTAATGGACTTTTTAATCTTTTATAATGTTTCTCTTTAAGCCTTTCAGAAAAAGACCCCATGTCCTAGATAGACAACACTGTTTTTAAAAGGGGGTCATGTATTTTGTTGACCTAAGGCTACTTATGCCTTTGAAAAATGGACGCACAAGGGAAAAAAGAAAATATTCTTTAAAAAGTATGCATTTTATAAGGGCAAGAAGGGATGACTGGATATAAGAGATTAAAATGAGCTTAAACGAAAACATAAAAAGGGTCGTGAGTTTTGGAGGTAAAGGGATTTTAAAATTCACATTGCCCTAATCTTCTCTTTCATTCTTTAAAAGGACAACTTTGGCTCTCATTTTCTCATCTCGTTATTGGCAACAGAAAAAAGTGTTGTTGGAATGATTCTAGGGAAGATCTGCTGGTTTGAGGACGAAAACCCTCAGCTGGGAAATCAGATTCGGTGGTGAAAGATCCACTCAAGCTACTTGCTGATAGTAGTTCAGAATTTGAAGATTTTGGGTGTGTAGAAAGTGTGGAGATGAATATTTTCAGTGTTTTGAAGTAGGATTGCAGATTTTCAATGCGGTGTGTTGGGTTTGTTAGCCTTTTTTCCTGCCAGTGCAAAAATCTGATAAAAAATGTCTTTTCCTACACAAAATCCCTTGAATTGTCTAAGGTATGAAGGAATAGGTCTTTCTTGTTACTAGGGTTTTAAAATAACATTGCTTAAATCCTTAAACCCTACACTTTTCTTTACCTTCATTACCTTTTTCATGCCACTTAAGTTGCCCCTTATCGCTAGCTTGCTGGCAGTTTAAAAGTTTAGAGGATAACCACTGCAACCCTGCGAGTGTCTAGTCCAAGCCCTTTGTCACAAGGTCGCAGACTGTTTTAGAACCATATCACTAACCTTGGCGACCCTGCGGCGGTTTATACTCTTCCTTCAGTCACCATATCGCAAACTTGTTTGGCGGTTAGTGAAATCCTTCGCGACCTGGCGAGTGTTAAGTTTTGATGTTTGTTGCTGGCTCGCAGTCTCTTCTCATGACCCAAATGTCTTCTTTGCGAGATGATGACAAAATGACAAGTGGCAGTTGCAGAAAAGAGGATTGAGGGTTAGTCGTCATCTCAACAGATGAAGTAGTAGTTAAATGAAACAGTCCACGAGTGGGCGATAGAAGAAAAAAGGTAAATAAAAAGTGTTGCTCGCTAAGTCGCAGGTAAGAAGGCAGTTAAGAGAAAATGTTGGCGACTTGGCGAAAATGGTAGAAAATGCTAGTCACAGACCCGCTACGGTTAAGAAGGAATGATGAAAAATTTTGGCGAGTAAGCGAGGATTCTGCAAAAGGCAAAAAGGGATATGCAAATAGCCAATCATTGTGTGACACCTGTCCCTACTAACGTCAGGTCCCCAGGCTGAAGGAAGTTAATTTGCAGACAAATCAGGGTTGATCGTGCAGTGGGCGTATTGCCTCAATGAAAAGATGAACGACGGTTAGTGATCGCGGGATCACGCTTTGCCGCCACATGTCCAGCTTGTTGAGTCAATAAAGTGGTGGGTCCTTGGTGCCAAGTAATGCTGATGTGCTTGTTTATGATTGGTCGCCGAGGACAAAGACAAAAAACATTTTGTAAAAAAATCTGATCCAGCCAAGAAATCAGTCACTAGACTTGATGCATATGCAGCAGATTTTCAGTGTTTATCAGTGTTGGTTGATGGATGTTTCTCAAAGGAGACTAGTTGTCCTACTTATAGATAGGCTAACTAAACCATTGAAGGGATGGGTAAAGGCATTCAACCCATCAAATTTACAAGAAGCATTAAGAAAGCAAGAGACATGGAGCCATCAAATTCAAAGAGTAAATTTCAGTCAAAGGGGTTTATGCACAAGGACAAAGACAAAAAACATTTTGTAAAAAAATCTGATCCAGCCAAGAAATCAGTCACTACACTTGATTGTGAGACACTCAATGACCTAAGGAAGAAAAGCTTATGCTTTACCTGCAGAGAGCCTTGGACCCCAGGACATAAATGTGCAATAAAAGGAAAGACACAATGAATAGAATACTATTCAGCAAAGGAAACAACATCAGAAAAATCAGACCAGAAATCTGACTCCGATAAGAAAGGGAAAGAAGAATTATCAAAAGAGTCCAAAAGGGAAGAACATAAGGAGCAGAAGGCCATAGCCCAACTCTATAGTGCACGAGGGGTATTACCTCCAAAGTGAGAGGTATTAAACAAGGGGCAGCAAGTAGTAGCCTTAATTGATATAGGTGCAACACATAACTTCATTGATGAGAGGTTGGTGAGAAGGAGAGGACTTCAAATAGAAGAGCACGGCAGGTTTAAGGTAATGGTTGGAGATGGACATACACTTTCTTGCACGCTCAAGATTTTGAACCTGACTATGCGGATTGGTGATTATCAATTGAAAGATGAGTTCTATGTGGTTGATATGGGAGCTAATCATGTGATACTTGGCATGACTTGGATGAAGTCGCTTGTGGAGTTTTCCTTTAACCTTGAGAGAGTGGAGATGAAGATTGAGCATTAGGGAAAGAAGGTAGTACTCAAAGGGTTATCAAAAGGTAGGGTTATAGTAGTATCTGTTGGATATTGCTAATGCATGGGGAGGTGATTGAGACATTTAATATGTTTAATCACTATGTTACTGAATGGGCACTCATACTGTTGTCATTTGTGTTTTGTCACTGATGTCAACATATATTTCTGTGAGGAGATCATACTGGTTATCACAGTGTACGGCCACTATACGGATGTTTCAGATGTTGCGAAGTCAGATGAGAGTTTAGGAGGGTGTTGTGATCTTATATCCAAGATCGCATCATGTAATGTTTCATATTGGATGAGTTACAGATGTTTTGGTGAAGACTGGTCACCGACTGTGACAGTGAGAAATGACAGATTCAATCTCTATGTTTTGTGTATAGCTTACAGGCGATATGGAATCAGTGCATGCGAACTTCAGAGATGAAAGACAGAGTATTGAAGAATGTTCTATGAACTGCGCAAGGTACGGAAGGTAGGATGACATCATCTGTGGCATGTGTTCTGGAAGGTGATTTATTTGGAAGCTGACTACACAGATGTAGCGTGTATGATGGATGGCGAACTTAAATTAAGGATGTCGGTCCTTAATTGTTGTAATGTAATCATTGTATACTTGTTCTAGATACCGTGTGTATCTTAGCAAGGGTTTATGTAATTGTTTGTAATTAGGAAAGCCTTATGGGCCGACTTGCTTATGAGAATTGTAATAAGGTATAAATGAAAGGTTTTTTCTTTGTAAAAGATATGGATGAGAAGAAGATGATATAGAGAGATTGTGAAAGCTGCGAGCTTGTGTCTGCTGTATGTAGAGCAAAGGTTTGTTGGTGGACTTCATTGGAACTAATCAAGCAAAGACAGTTGCTGCCAAACAGTTCAAAAGATTGTGTATTTCTTCATATACACTTGTGTTGCGAACAGTGAGTTCTGAAGGTGGATTTAACCTTCTTTGGGCAGTGAGCCCTCCCTTTTGTTCTTGATTCCTAACAGGGTCTGTCCTCTAACAAGGATTATGTACTATAATGTTTCAATAAGCTCCTTACAGGGCTATATCTTCTAACAAGGATAACTATACTCTCAGTACATCATTTGTGGGTGCTAATTCCCACCGGGGTTTTTACCTTTAACAAGGTTTCCCCGAGACCAAAATATTGTGTTATTGTGTTGGCATTCATTGTGTTCATTGGATCTGATATTGCTGCTACTTAAAGTTTAAAGTTTAATAATCTTTCATACAACTGATTCACCCCCCCCCTCTCAGTTGTATTGTGGACTGTTATTCCTAACAATTGGTATCAGAGCAAGTGGTCCTTAGAGAGAAAGCTTAACAGCTTGAGGTGATTCTAGAGATGGTATACTATAGGGAGAGATTGATGAACTACAATTGATTTGAATAAACTGTATAACTTGAAGATCTGTGATTTGAGATCACTGAGTTGCTGATTAAATATGTAAGATGATTAAATCAGTAATATGTTGTCATTGATGTCAACTAGTTTTGACAATACTTATCTTGTAAGTTAATATACCCAAACATCTGTAGAAAGAAGAAGAAAAGAGATGAAGAACAGATATATCTACATGAGGAAGATGGATATGACAGATGAGGATAAGGAATACATTGGGTAACTTATGAATGAGTCTATGACTTTATGTTATTGACTTGATTATGTTGCATTCATCTATGATGAAGGATAGAGAAAAATGCACAAATAAGTGTGGTCGGTTAAAGAAGCATTTCAATATACACCGACGCAGTGTAGTCTATACCGAGCACAGTATAAACCCTGCTTGTGTTCACCGACGCATTTCTTTGTTAACCGAGCAGAAGAAAAGAACTAAATGATTAGTTTAGCCGATGGAAGTTGATGAGCTGTAAAGTACCTCGTAATCAGAGTTGAAGATAATGTTTGTTATGAAGATCAACGGCTAACATAATTCGAAGAAGATCTAAGGGATTGAAATAAAATGTGTTACTGACACATCAGCCGAGGAAGATTTAAGCGGCAAAATCAACAAAGGAGATAAGCGGCAAAATCTGATGGATGGAATTAAAACAGTTTACTTGTCTATTTAAGAGACTAGGTTTTCATGATGAAAACATGCCGGAAGGAGACTGCAGAGATATCGCGTGAACAAGCTTCATGCATGCCTGCTCAGACTGGTTAAGGAGAACTGAACTGCAAAGATTACCGAGCGTCAGAAAGCTATTACCGAGCGACAGTAAATTACTGAATATTGATTGAAACAGAATTGATATATTGATCAAAGGATTTGAATGAGCTTAACATAGATCTGATAATCTGCAATTGAAGTTGTGTTGTAATCAGATCACCTGCTGTTACATTTTAACCATTGTAAACAGATAAATCTCTTAACAAAGTGGACTAGAAAGTCTTGTAATGTCATTCATAAGAGTGTACATTTGTTATCCTGTCAACCCCATAACGAATGTTGGTTGGACGATAACGGTTGGTCTAAAATCCTCTAACAAGGTCACACCTCACATTGTGTTTGTAACCTTTAACAGGGTTGGGTCTTCATCGACCTCACTTCAGAAGAGTGAACAATTTTTCTGTTGCCACTCGCAAGTGGTTTTTCCCTTTACAAGGTTTCCACGTTAAATTTCGTGTTATGTGTTGACTGTGATGATTGTTTGGTGTCATACTTTACATGTTGCATATTGGATTTCATCGGTAATCACTATATGTTATTAACTGGTAATCAGTAAAAGTACAGACAGAATACTACTTTATGTTACCGAGCTGCAGAAGTTTTAGTAAATTGTTTTTGGATATACATTTTGTGATTGGGACTGTGGATAACTGATTCACCCCCCTCTCAGTTATTCTAACAATTGGTATCAGAGCGTTGGTTGCTTGGAACAGAGTTTTAAGGACTTTAGCACAAAGATCTCAAAATGTATAAGAGGGAAGTGTCAAAGCTAAACAAGGATAACTTCACAATATGACAAAGCCGAATGAAGCTGCATGTATCTGGAATTGGGAATTCTGCCCTCACATTAATGGAGAATGGATACCTTGCACCACCCACAGGTCCCTTGACCTTTGATCAACTAAGAGACAGGCATGAGCATAATGTTACTATGATGGAGATTGTTGCTGCCTGTACAAATGCCGAATTTGAAGATATCAAGGACTGTACTACTGCTAAGCAGATGTGGGATAAACTTGCTCAAGTTTATAGTGGTGATGTGAATGTCAAAAGAGTCAGAGCTGAAAGCTTAAGGGGAAGATTCGATGATATGAAAATGAAGGAGAAAATATTGTGCAGTACACAAACAGACTAAAAGAGGTAGTTCATGCTATCAGAGGATCTGATGGTGTTATTGACGAAGAGACAGTGGTAAGCAAAGTTCTCAGAACCTTATTGTCGGTTTATGCAATCAGAATATCTGCAATTCATGAAACTAGGTCTGCATCTGGTAACAACCTTACTCTTGATAATCTGATTGGTAAAGCTTACAATCTTTGAACTGAACAACTTTGATAATAGTGTTGTACCATCTGTTGAATCTGTTTTTATGTCTTCTCTGAAGATTGGTAAGTCTAGTAGCAGAAATAAGAATGATGATAGTGATAGCAATACTGATGATGAGCTTCATGAACTTGAAGCTCTTATGGCCAGAAGGTTACCTAAAGGTAAAGGAAGATATAGAGGTAAATTACCTTTAGCATGCTTTAACTGTAAAGAGGTTGGTCACATTGCTGCTAGATGTCCACACAGGAAAGATGATGACAGAAACAAAGACCGATCTGGTGAAGGAAGCTATCGGAGAAGAGGCAACAGAAGGTACCGACACTACAACAGAGACAACCAAGACAATAATGATAAAGGCAAGGTGTGCTACATTGCAGAAGATGTCACCGATACCAACACTGATGAAGATGTGGAGGTAGTATTTGTTGCAATGAAGGCTGACTCAGAGGAAGATGAAAGGTATGTAGAGACAACACTTATCTCTAAGATTAATAAAAATGATACATGGATCATAGATAGTGGTTGTACACATCACAGGACTGGTGATGAAGAAAAATTTGATCATCTTGAAGAACACAATGGAAGATCTGTGAGAATGGGTAATGATGCACCTTGTATGGTTAGAGGAAAAGGATCCCTGATGATAAATGATAAAATTAGATGTGACAATGCTTATTGGGTAAAAGGACTAAACTATAATTTGTTAAGTGTGGCACAGCTGAACAATTCAGGCCGCCAAGTTGCTTTTGAGAGCAAAAAAGTGAAGATATTTGATGATGGAGGAAGACTTGTTGGAACTGGAACACAATCGAGAGTTAATTTGTATTATCTTGATAATGATCAATCTTCTTGTTTAAAGATGAAAGATGAAGATGCTAAACCTGTGGGTACACCGATGGCTACTGGATGTAAACTGACTAAAGAAGATGGAACTACTGAGGTAAACCAGACACTGTATCGATCCATGATTGGTAAGTTAATGTATGTAGTTCATAGTAGACTTGATATAGCACATGTTGTTGGAATAGTTGCTAAATTTTCTGCAAACCCTAGAGAGTCACACATGGTTGCTACAAAAAGAATCTTAAGATACCTAAAGAAAATTGAAGATTATGGACTATGGTATCCTAAGAAAGGCAAGTTTGAACTTAAGGTATACATCGATGCTGATTGGGCTGGAAATGTGGATGATAGAAAGAGTACCACCGGAGGAGCATTCTTCTTTGGTGAAAGAGTTGTTACATGGACAAGTAAGAAACAGTCTTGCATTTCCCAGTCTATAGCTGAAGCAGAGTATGTTGTTGCTGCTACTAACTGTTCAAATATTGCTTATATCAAGCAAGTGTTGGAAGGTATGAATGAGGCAATCATTGAGTTGGTGATTATATATTGTGACAACACTAGTGTAATTAATATTTCAAAGAATCCAATGATGCACTCTAAAACAAAGCACATATCTATTAAGTATCACTACTTAAGGGAACAAGTACAGTAGAAGCAAGTGAAGCTAGAATTTGTTACATCAAAAGAACAACTTGCTAACATATTTACAAAGCCTCTACCGAAGGATACATATGAATACTTGAGGACTAGACTTGGGGTCCGTCCCCTGTCTACCAGTCACTAAGGTGATCTGGAGGTTGCATCAGCCTAATCTTATCAAAAGATCATACATGTTGATGCAGCAGAGTTCACAGTTTGGATTTTTGTCTAAGGTTGTGAAAGGTTGAAGAACTGGAATAGATTTGCACATCAGTATACCGAGATACAGAGAATGCACCGGACAACAAAGAGTTACATGGCTACTACAGAGCTGTATGTTTTTATTGTTCTTTGGCATTGCTGTCAAAGGGAGAGAGATCTCAATATGAAGCCAGAGACAAAGGAAGAGAGATACAGAAAAGGGAGAGCATTGAAGTTCAGTTACTAAGAACAGAAACCTACAAACTGAAAAGGTCATATCTGCAGAAGTTAGTCCGCACTTGCAAATGCTTTTATGTAACGTAGTGATTAAACATATTAAGCTACTTACAACATTTGTTCACAGAGTTATAGAATACATGTTTGGTATGTGTATGGCATATTTCATATTGTTTGTGTTGCCATCAATGCCAAAGGGAGAGATTGATAAACTACAACTGATTTGAATAAACTGTATGACTTGAAGATCTGTGATTTGAGATCACTGAGTTGCTGATTAGATATGTAAGATGATTAAATCAGTAATATGTTGTCATTGATGTCAACTAGTTTTGAAAATACTTATCTTGTAAGTTACTATACCCAAACATCTGTAAAAAGAAGAAAAAAAGAGATGAACAGATATATCTACATGAGGAAGATGGATATGACAGATGAGGATAAGGAATACATTGGGTAACTTATGAATGAGTCTATGACCTTATGTTGTTGACTTGATTATGTTGCATTCATCTATGATGAAGGATAGAGCAAAATGCACAAAGCAGTGTGGTCGGTTAAAGAAGCATTTCAGTATACACCGACGCAGTGTAGTCTATACCGAGCACAGTATAAACAGAGCTTGTGTTCACCGACGCATTTCTTTGTTAACCGAGCAAAAGAAAAGAACTAAATGATTAGTTTAGCCAATGGAAGTTGATGAGCTGTAAAGTACCTCGTAATCAGAGTTGAAGATAATGTTTGTTATGAAGATCAACAGGTAACATAATTCGAAGAAGATCTAAGGGATTGAAATAAAACGTGTTACTGACACATCAGCCGAGGAAGGTTTAAGCGGCAAAATCAACAAAGGAGATTAAGCGGCAAAATCTGATGGATGGAATTAAAACGGTTTACTTGTCTATTTAAGAGACTAGGTTTTCATGATGAAAACATGCCGGAAGGAGACTGCAGAGATATCGAGTGAACAAGCTTCATGCATGCCTAATCAGACTGGTTAAGGAGAACCGAACTGCAGAGATTACCGAGCGTCAGAAAGCTATTACTGAGCGACAATAAGTTACTGAATATTGATTGAAACAGAATTGATATATTGATCAGAGGATTTGAATGAGCTTAACATAGATCTAATAATCTGCAATTGAAGTTGTGTTGTAATCAGATCACCTGCTGTTACATTTTAACCATTGTAAACAGATAAATCTCTTAACAGAGTAGACTAGAAAGTCTTGTAATGTCATTCATAGAGTGCACATTTGTTATCCTGTCAACCCCATAGTGAATGCAGGTTGGACGATATCGGCTGGTCTAAAATCCTCTAACAAGGTCACACCTCACAGTGTGTTTGTAACCTTTACCAAGGTTGGGTCTTCACCGACCTCACTTCAAAAGAGTGAACATTTTTTGGGTTGTCGCTCCCAGGTGGTTTTTCCCTTTACAGGGTTTCCACGTTAAATCTCATGTTATGTGTTGACTGTGATGATTGTTTGTTGTCATACTTTACATGTTGCATATTGGATTTGATCGGTAATCACTATATGTTATTAACTGGTAATCGGTAAAAGTACAGACAGAATACTACTTTATGTTACCGAGCTGCAGAAGTTTTAGTAAATTATTTTTGGATATACATTTTGTGATTGGGACTATGAATAACTGATTCACCCCCCTCTCAGTTATTCTAACAGTATTGTGGACTGTTATTCCTAACAATTGGTATCAGAGCAAGTGGTCCTTAGAGAGAAAGCTTAACAGCTTGAGGTGATTTTGGAGATGGCATACTATAGGAAGGATACTCTGAAATTTGATCCTGAAAACTTTAACAGTTGGAAGAACAAAATGCGAACGCACCTATTTTTTGGGGGGATTGACTATTGGTTGATTACAAGGAACAAGGTGGCTATAAAGACCGAAGATGAATTGACAACAACTACTGAGGATGAAAAGAAGATATTTTCACTTAACATGATTGCAAGAGAAGCATTGATCAGCGCACTCTCTGAAGGAGAGTTTACTAAAGTTAAAGACTTGGATTTGGCATACTTGATTTGGGAAAGATTAGAAGCACTATATGAGGGAGACAAGTATACCAAACAAGCGAAGTGACAAAACTGGAAGACAAAGATGGAGAAGCTGCAAATGAATGAGGATGAAAGCATTAGGGCTTATGTTCAAAGGGTTACAGAAGCTGTAGTTGGAATCAGACACTGCGGAGGCACTTATGATGAAGATGAAGTTATTGCGAAGATCCTTAGATCCTTGACACCTGCTTACAAGTTCAAGGCTATGTCTATTCAAGAAACTATACCTCTGACTCCGAACGTTAACAGAAAGCTAACTACCTTTAAAGCTGCAGAATTAGGAGAGGTTGTACCTAAAGTTAAATCTGCATTTAAGGCATCTACACACAAGAAATTGTCTGCACTTCCGAGCACCGGCAAAGAAGACCTGAAAGAAGAGCTTGGTTAGTATGCTGAGGAATGGGAACAGATAATGGCAGAAGAAAGTAAGATGGATGAACCTGTTGCACTGATTGCTAGAAGAGGAAAAAGAGATAAGGGCAAGTTCTAAGGCAAGTTACCTTTGAAATGTTTTTAATGCAATAAGGTAGGTCATTTTGCATCTAGAAGTCCTACAAGAGTTCCTAAGTACAAACCTAATTATGAAAAGATTAAAAGGGACAAAGAATGTTATTATGCTAGTGAAGGCATCTCTAATGATGATGATTTAGATTGTGAAGAGATTGGATTTGTTGCTATTAGAGATGAACCAGTGCATGAGGAAAAAGCTTTAGTATCTCATGTTGACAATAAAACTGAATGGATAATAGACAGTGGTTGTTCTCATCATATGACTGGAGATAAGAACAAGTTTGTTAAATTAGTAAAGTATGATGGTGGTGTTGTGAGGTTTGGGGACAATCTTCCTAAATCTATCATAGGAGTAGGATCTATTACTCTGGATGGAAAGACTAATACAGATAATGTACTAAAACATAACTTGTTGAGTGTTGGACAGTTAATGGATAAAGAGTTTCAATTAAGTTTTGCCAATGGCAAATGTTTTATCAGAAGTAAGGCAAGTAAGCTGATTGCAACCGGTACTAAGTTTAGAGGTAATGTATTTGAATTAAATACATCTGGAGCCTCTTTCTTTGTTGCGAAGGTTGATGACATTTGGTTATGGCATAGGAGATTTTGTCATGTTAATTTTGATAACATTGTAAAGGCAAGTATGACTAATGCCGTGAGAGATTTGTTGAAGATTGTGAAACCATCTAACACTGTTTGCAGAGAGTGTGTCATGGGAAAACAGACTAGAAACAGTTACAAAAGCAAAGCATATACATCAAAAGAGAAGTTGGAACTAGTACACACAGGCCTATGTGGACCTACAAGGACAAAATCATACTATGGTGAAAGGTATTTCATACTCTTTGTTGATGATTTTTCTAGAATAATGTGGGTCACTTATTTGAAAGAAAGATCAGAAGCATTTGATAAATTCAAGTTGTTCAAAGCAAAAGTAGAGAATGAATCAAGTTTAAAGATTAAGTGTCTAAGGTCAGACAGAGATGGAGAGTTTACTTCAGACTTATTCAATTCATACTGCGAAGAGCATGGAATAAAGAGACAGACATCTACTCCTAGGACTCCACAACAGAATAGGATAGCAAAGCAAAAGAACGGGACTATACTTGATGCTACTAGGACAATGTTGCTTGAAGGAAATGTATCTCATGTACATTGGAGAGAGGCTGTTGGAACAGCAGTGTATACATTGAACAAAATTCAAATCAAAGAAGGTACAAGTAAGACTCCTTATGAATTATGGTTTGATCATACTCCTACTGTAAAATATTTCAGAATATTTGGTAGTAAGTGTTATATCAAGAGAGATGATGAGATAGGGAAGTTTGATGCTAGAAGTGATGAACAAATTTTTCTTGGTTACTCTGTTAAGAGCAAGGCTTACAAATGTTTCAATCTGAGATTGAGGAAGATGATTGAAAGTAACAATGTAAGAATAGATGAAAAGTTTTAGATACAAGAAAGAATGTATGACAGTAATCAGATTTCAGAGATCAAAGAAGCTACTGCTGCTGCAGAAGGAGAACTTGTTGAGGCAGAAAGTGGAAAAGAGGCTTGTGATGTTGGCACAAGTGAGGCTACTGAGACTCCTAAAACACCAAGGTATGTAAAGAATAACCATCCTGAAAATCAAATTATTGGCAATACTAATCAAGGAGTGCTAACTAGATCAAAGGTTAGAGAAGAAATTTGTTTCATTTCTCAAATTGAACCAAAGACTACAAATGAAGCATGTAGAGATGAATCTTGGTTAAATGCTATGAAGGAAGAGTTAAATCAGATAAAGAAGAATGACACTTGGGAATTGGTTCCTAGGCCTAAAAACAAAAATGTAATAAGAACAAAATGGGTTTTTAGAAACAAAATGAATGAAGAAGGAACTGTTGTAAGAAACAAAGCAAAACTAGTTTGTAAAGGATACTCACAACAAGAAGGCATAGACTTTGAAGAAACATTTGCTCCTGTTGCTAGAATAGAGGCAGTAAGATTGTTCTTGGCTTATGTTGCACATAAGAACTTCAAGGTGTATCAGATGGATGTGAAATCTGCATTTTTGAATGGGGATCTTGAAGAAGAAGTATATATAGAACAACTTGATGGATTTCGTATATGCGAAGATAGAGACATAGTGTGCATATTGAAGAAAGCTCTATATGAGCTGAAGCAAGCTCCTAGGGTTTGGTATGCAAGGTTAGACAAGTACCTACTTCAGCTTGTTGGCATTAAGTGATGGTAACTGGTAAGCCTTCTATCGGTACAAGTACAAGTATTGTCATTGATTGGCAAAAGAAGATAGTTTTGTCATCTCTATTAAATCTAAAGATCCAAAGAGATTTGTATGAAGGATGGTTTGGCAAATGGTGCCAACATATAAGAACCGGCCACTAGACAAAGCATCAACAACCGGGTAAAGTAAACAGTCAAGTAATAGAGAATTCCACCTTCAACCGAGGATCTGGCTACAACCGGTGTAGTCAAGTACAGAGATAGCAACAGCTAACCGATGTCAACAACACAACCGAGGAAGGTGCAACCGGTAAGCCAAGGAAGAGACAGCAACAGGTCAAAGACCCTTACCTGTTCACAGCATGAGGATCTCTACCGATCTAGTAATGACTCCGGTATGTTCCAACCAACTCCTTGACCGAGATTTTCTGTGTCAAATCCGGAGGTCTTTGAGTTAAACTGGTGATCAGTTTGGGGCACGTCTGGAGGTGTTAAAGCCGAAATATGTGGCTTTAAAACAAGGCGTTATCTCTTGTAAAGGAAAGATGCTTGACACGCATCTATTTTATTTTTACAGCAAATAAATCAAGGGCATGCATCAGATGTTTCCTTAGTGAACTAGTACTCCACTAAGTGATGAATCCGAGAAGGATATGTAATTAGGTCATGTATGATGAGCACAATTAGGGCTAGGGCTCTATATATTCTTCTGCCTGAGGCGAATAGAAGTTGCCTTCATTCTGCTGAGAAAAAGAGTGAACCTGTAAGCTGTAGAAGTCAGGGTAAGACGAAGTTTGAAGAAGAGAGAAGATTGTGCAGAGAAGCACAATAGTAGAGGAGAACACACCTGCGGTGACCAGTGACACTTCTCGGTTGAGCACAAACAGAGATCTTATCAGGCTATGCATAGCCATCTGTAAAAGGTCAATCCCTCTATTGTTTTCTAGCAATTACAATAGTTAAAATCTCAGTATTTGGGTGGACTCTAACAAGTCCCTTGTATCAAATCCCCTAACCGGGTGACATCTTTCAAGGTGTTCAAAGTCCTCTAACCACAGAGGCACTAACCGGCCTTATTGTAACAAATCCCTTAACCAGGTCGCATCTAACAATGCATTTTGATCCTTTAACCGGGAAGGCTCCTAACAAGGCGTACTCCAAAAGAGTACAAAATTTGTGAGGTCTCCTCACACCATGGTTTTTACCCTAATCGGGTTTCCACGTGATAAATCTGGTGTCACTGTGTGATTGTTTGCTTACTGTTATTACATGTTTGAATCTGTCTGGCTTACAGTTATAAGTACACTTTACCAGAATTAAGACCAAAATTTTTAGAGGTGCTGATTCACCCCTCCCCTCTCAACACCAATTGGGACTGTCACGGCTTGGATTCAGAAAAGGTAATGTGGACAGTAATTTGTATTTAAGAACTAGTGAAGATGGAATCCTAATAATAGAAGTCTTTGTGGATGATATTATCTTTGGAGGTAATGATGATCTATGTAAGAAATTTGCTAAAGAAATGGAAAGTGAATTTGAGATGTCCGTGATAGGCGAAATGAAATTCTTTCTTGGATTGCAAATAACTCAGAATGAGAATGGTATCTTTATTTCTCAAACCAAGTATCTCAAAGAATTGCTAAAGAAGTTTGGAATGGAAGACTGTAAGCTAGTAGGAACACCTATGGTGACTGGTAACAAGCTAACAATTGATGATGAATCAAAGTGTGTTTTTCAGACCTTGTACAGATCAATGGTTGGAGGACTACAATATCTGACCCACACCAGACCAGATATTGCTAATGTTATTGGAATTGTGGCTAGATATCAGGCAAAACCTAAAGAAACACATCTAGCTGCTGTGAAAAGGATACTGAGGTATCTAAGAGGAACCATAGACTATGGCTTATGGTATGACAGAAATGATAGCTTTGAACTTCATGCTTATACTGATGCTGATTGGGTAGGAAATATTGATGATAGAAAAAGTACTAGTGGTGGTGCATTTTTCCTTGGGAAAAAGTTGATTTCTTGGCTAAGTAAAAAACAAGATTGTATAGCACAATCTATTGCTGAATCAGAATATGTTGTTGCTGCCATAAATTGCACTCAGATTGTTTGGATGAAACAAATGCTGACAGACATTGGAATAACTTTTGATGAACCTGTGGTTATCCATTGTGATAACACCAGTACAGTGAATATGTCAAAGAATCCGGTGATGCACTCTAAAACTAAACATATCTCTATCAAGTATCACTTCTTGAGAGACAAGGTGGCAGAGAAGGAAATTCAATTAGAGTATATCAGTATAAAAGAGAAGATTGCAAACATCTTCACAAAGCCACTGCCGAAAGATACCTTTGAATATCTCAGAGGTATGCTAGGGGTTCAGGCCCCTCCTAGTCAGAATTAAATGATGCAAAGATGCATCAGTCCAGGGGTTTTCAGAGCCTTATCATAATCTGGACTGGATGTTGGGATCTACTCCTCAGGGGGAATGATCGTGGAAGAAAGATGTTGGAAAGCAGTTGATGACTCATGGCACCCTTTTCCATTGTTGTCAAAGGGGGAGTGTTGCTATGAGAAAATCCCTACTGTATGGGGAGATTGTTTCGGTTGCAGAACTTTGGATTGATATAACTTTGGGATGATGAATTTTTCCATATGTTGACATCAATGTCAAAGAGGGAGATTGTTGGATATTGCTAATGCATGGGGAGGTGATTGAGACATTTAATGTTTAATCACTACGTTACTGAATAGGCACTCATACTGTTGTCATTTGTGTTTTGTCACTGATGTCAACATATACTTCTGTGAGGAGATCAGACTGGTTATCACAGTGTACAGACACTATACGGATGTTTCAAATGCTGCGAAGTCAGATGAGAGTTCAGGAGGGTGTTGTGATCTTATATCCAAGATCGCATCATGTAATGTTTCATATTGGATGAGTTACAGATGTTTTGGTGAAGACTAGTAACTGACTGTGACAGTGAGAAATGACAAAGTCAATCTCTATGTTTTGTGTATAGCTTACAGGCTATATGGAATCAGTGCATGCGAACTTCAGAGATGAAAGATAGAGTATTGAAGAATGTTCTATGAACTGCGCAAGGTACGGAAGGTAGGATGACGTCATCTGTGGCGTGTGTTCTGGAAGGTGATCTATTTGGAAGCCGACTACAAAGATGTAGCGTGTATGATGGATGGCGAACTTCAATTAAGGATGTCGTTCCTTAATTGTTGTAATGTAATCATTGTATACTTGTTCTAGATACTATGTGTATTTTAGCAAGGGTTTATGTAACTGTTTGTAATTAGGAAAGTCTTATGGGCCGACCTGCTTATGAGAATTGTAATAAGGCATAAATGAAAGGTCTTTTCTTTGGAAAAGATATGGATGAGAAGAATATGATATAAAGAGATTATGAAAGTTGCGAGCTTGTGTCTGTTGTATGTAGAGCAGAGGTTTGTTGGTGGACTTCATTGGAACTGATCAAGCAAAGACAGTTGCTGCCAAACAGTTCAAAAGATTGTGTATTTCTTCATATACACTTGTGTTGTGAACAGTGAGTTCTGAAGGTGGATTTAACCTTCTTTGGGCAGTGAGCCCTCCCTTTTGTTCTTGACTCCTAACAGGGTTTGTCCTCTAACAAGGATTATGTACTGTAATGTTTCAATAAGCTCCTTACAAGGCTATATCTTCTAACAAGGATAACTATACTCTCAGTACATCATTTGTGGGTGCTAATTCCCACCGGGGTTTTTACCTTTAACAAGGTTTCCCCGAGACTAAAATATTGTGTTATTGTGTTGGCATTCATTGTGTTCATTGGATCTAATATTGGTACTACTTAAAGTTTAAAGTTTAATAATCTGTCATACAACTGATTCACCCCCCCTCTCAGTTGTATTGTTGACTGTTATTCCTAATAATATCATAGAAGAGGATAGAGAGGTTATTTAGACACGATCAGATAGAGTGGGCAGCAAAGTGTGTGGTTATGCCCACAGTTATAGAGGACCTATCATCTAGATATACATGATCTAATCACTAAACGCAGCAAGGCCTTAGTAGGATTTGTCCAAGTAAGCCTCCTGATAGAGGTATTGAGCATGTTATTGAGTTGGAAGAGGGAGCCAAACCATTTATAACTACTCCATACAGGCACCCTAAGAGACTTAAAGATGAGATTGAGAAGGCTATTAAGTAGCTCCTAGAGATGGGACATATCAGGCCAAGTAAGAGTCATTTTGCTTCTACTATTGTGTTAGTGAAGAACGATGGGACTATGTGCATGTGTATTGATTATAGGGCTTTGAACAAGAAGGCTCTTAAGAACAAGTACCTGATTCCACACATAGATGAGTTTATTGGTGAGTCGTATGGGGCTACCTATTTTTCTAAAATAAACTTGAAATCTGGTTATCATCAAATCAAGGTCGGAGAGGACATAGAAAAAACAGCATTCAGATGTCACTTCAGCTATTTTGAGTTTCTTGTGCTGTCTTTTGGTTTGACAAATGCACCTGCTACCTTTCAATCTTGCATGAAGGTGTTTAAAAGTCAGTTGTGCAAGTTTGTGTTGATTTACTCTTCAGAGAAATATTTAGACTTTGTGGAACACCAAAGACCATCATTAGTGACAAGGACAGCAAATTCATGAGATTGTTTTCGCAGGAAATGTTCAAATTATGTGGAGCTAGAAGCTAAGATACATAAATGCCTTCTACGCTGGGCTGAGTCATTGACATAGCATTGACCCCTGGTCTTTCTTTCGTATTGATTCATGTTCTTGAATTGGTTTGTTATTCTTTATGATTCTGATAACGTAAGGCTCCATATATTTTAAATCACGGTTGAGTGATGCTCCATGTAATAATTGACGGATTGTATTATATTATCATTTTTATTATTTATTTATTTACTTACTCTTTTTTAATTTATTATTATTATTTATTATTAAATCTGATTTCAAAGAGGGGACATTACAGTCCGCCCTTCCCCAAAATTGTTTGTCCTCAAGCAATTATATGTTCTCTTTATGATTTGATAGTAGAATTTTGCACTTAGCTCACGACAAGTTTTCTCTCATCTTCCAAACAAATAATCTTAGAACATCTCAGAACGAAACCAATTGAATTTGCCAAAACCATGTTTGCATAATAGAATTCCTCCAATTCATCTCCCTATAGTTATTTTCTTATTCTAGATAAAACAAGGATTGAACCATACATGGAGTATACAGTTGAATATATGAAATATATGCATGAATAAAAACACGAAGTATACAGATTAATGCATGAAGACGCAAAACATACACAGAGTATACACATAAATACATGAAGACATGGAGCATACACAAAGTATACACATAATACACACATTTTTACATTCCTTCCTTTTGACTAGAAATAGCCCATTATTATACATGAGTAACTTCATGGATAGACAAATAAATACATGGATTAATAGCAAATAAGGAATGATAAATGTGTCTTTCGCAATCAATCATGGCTTAGTTTGGTAGGAAAGCCTCGAGAGGGTGGCTATAAACTGCTCAACCCAACTAAGCCCAAGAGCGTGCAGCATCCAACTATGATAACTCCCCTCTTGGCCCACAAGAGATAGGAACATCCCACTATGACAATTTTATCCCTTGGGCTGGCCTACTTAGCTTGGAGAACTAGTAAACTGCAATTCCCTAACTTACTTCCTCCATTCATTCTGATTGATTACAAGGTAAGACATATACAAATATATAAACAATTTAAGAAAATGTAATAATGGTAATTTATTTATAATCTATCCATAATGTTTATAATTTGTTTATTATACACACACACACACAATCTTATTGATATTATCTCACATATATGTATGTTTAGATTCCTTTCATTGACTAGAATGATTCCTTGTTTTATCTTTTACCCTATAAGATGGAAAGTTCATGCTCTGATACCAGTTGTAATGTCCCCAACAAGGACTTTACATGATTTACCCTAAAATCCCCAACTAGAGTTAGGGTTGCATGATTTAAATGACAATTTTCTTAATCTTTGTAATGTTTCCTACTAGGAAGCTGCCCATTTCCACTAATTAACATGCATCACCATGCATTTAAATCATATTAAATTAAGAAACAATTATAAATTTATAATGCATACTTAAGCTCTAATTCCTTACTTCTCTCCTAATCACTAACCTTAAGAAGGATGGTAGAATTACTGTGCTCAAGCACAAAAACAGTCTACAAGCGGGCTCCTTCAAGGTTCTTACCCATCTTGGGACCTTCCCATCATGAGACCGAATTACTCCACCTCTCCCTTCACAAACTCCCTAACCTCTTAATGGTAATTAGTGAGTGAACAAGGAATAGACTAAGTATATATTACTATCTTATGCATTACAAATATATAAATACCCCAACATAAATGATATATAAAACTCTAATTTCATTATTATTAATGTGTGTGTGTGTTTATATATTTCTGATTTCACTATTACAACTGATATTAATTCTACAGCGTACATATATATATTAGAACATATATATATTGGCCACTTATTCCTAACAGCATTCTGATAAGATATTCTGTATATCATTATTACTTTGTATATAAGTACGGCATATCAGTATGCTGTCACACAATGCTTGCTAGTGATAGAATAACATTTAATTTCATTTCTGATTTGTTCCTTCTGAGGAGCATCAAATATATTTTCTTACCTCTAATCTTCCATCTTATCAGTAATATATAATTAATAATCTCTCATTACCAATTCATTCCCCTAAATGAATAAAAATTAATAATTTCTGATCATTTTGATCATTTAAATTCATCCTATATTGATATGTCTGACCATCCCAATTCACCCCCATTGAATGATCATGAATCCCCCCCTCCACACACATATACACATCTTTCCTGATGGAAAGGTTGCCTTCTAGAGTTACATTTCTTCATACAGATTGGTTAACTTAATTTGCACCTCTCCCTATAATCTCCTATATGATCCTTCTTTTGAGGGATTGTGAACTCCCTTCTTATATCTGTAATGATATTTAAGGCTTGTGGTGTCATAAACAATCCCTTTATGATCATAAACAATCCCTTTATGATTAAGGTGTCTTATCAATATTCTTCACATCACAATTGTCATGAGTATTATCCCTTAGCGTAAATGCCTTCTGCACTAGACTGAACCATTGACATAGCATCGACCCCTGGTCTTTCTTGTGTATCGATTCATGTTCTTAAATTGGTTTGTTACTCTTTTATGATTCTGATAACATAAGGCTCCATATATTTTAAATCACGGTTGAGTGATGCTCCATGTAATAATTGATGAAATGTATATTATTATCATTTATTATTATTTATTTATTTACTCTTTTTAAATTTATTATTAAATCTGATTTCAAAAAGAGGACATTACAGTTGTTGAATTATCAGAAAAACACAGTATTAGGATTTTCTCTCTCCCTAATCTAGACATAATTACAAGGAACCTCAGGGAATATGTACCACCTCACTCTATCCACTTATGTCATTTTTAAGGGGTTTCACACTTGCTATGCAGACTTAGATATGGACACTTATTTAATTATGTTTTGGATATGAGCATTGGAGATTTACTTGTCAGGAAGAAAATTTTGGGTACAAAACCTATTTCTCTTCAAACTGACAAGGCCACCAAAGACTCGTCAAAAATATCAAATGGATAAATTGTAATAGGATCATTTTGGAGGCTGGCAGCATCGGAGGAAGGAGGAATTTTCATCATCTCAAGTCAGCTTCTCACTTTGAGATGATGTTCTGCATGACAAGTGTTTTTGGAGGGGTTTCACACTTGCTATGCGGACTTGGATATGGACACTTGTTTAATTATGTTTTGAATATGAGCATTGGAGATTTACTTGTCAGGAAGAAGATTTTGGGTACAAAACCTATTTCTCTTCAAACTAACAAGCCCTCCAAAGACTCGTCAAAAATATCAAATGGATAAATTGTAATAGGGTCATTTTGGAGGCTGGCAGCATCGGAGGATGAAGGAATTTTCATCATCTCATGTCAGCTTCTCACGTTGAGATGATGTTTTGCATGACAAGTGTTTTTGGCATTTTTGGTTTATGCTCTTTGTTTTACAATCTTTGTTGATGCTGACGAATTTGAAGTATGCATGTGTTGTGAAGATTAGATAGGTTCAAGATTCGGTGTTGAATTCAATATGGATAGTTGTAAAGCAAGCTTCGGAGTATATGATCAAGAATATACCCTTTCACAGTCATCAGACAATGACAGAGCTCTGTCGTAGCTCTTAAGTATTGTTGTCGAATAATTCAAGACTCTGTAAAGTCCCCTACTCAATAGGACCTCAAAACCACTTAACTTCTTACTTGGAATTTAGTCAAACACTTGTCATGCAATGTATATATGCTGCTGCTATGAAAATTTCAGAATAGCAAACATACATCTAACCACTTATTTTCATTAAAAAATGTAGAAAGATACCATGATCATTGTATATATATATATATATATATATATCATTGAATTAAGACAAGAAGTACATTTCCAGCCAATAGCTTTTATCAATTACAAAACCCTTCCTTCTTATTTACTATTGGCAATCAATGACTTTTACAATACTAAAATGCACAAGTGCTGAAACTACAAATTCACCTTCAGCTGAAACATATATTCTCAGTTACAATGCCAAATAAGATCGAAAATGATAGAACCTGATTGGATGAGTGCAGAAGATGAAATGTAGATGTCCTCAGAATAGGCTTATGCCTCAATGATGCCCTAGTGAAGTGACTAAAATATCACCTCCACAAATGCAACCCTTCAAGAGATATTCCACTCCCTCAGTTATGCAATCAATTGGGAGATTTCGTTCCCAATGACAAGTTGAAAATCTGCAGACCCCTTGGCTCCACAAATGCTCATGAAGAAAATAACAATAGTCAATGTCAAGACTGGATGCTCCAAATGCCCCTTTACCCCCTTTTATACTACTCCCAATGTTTCTAGTTACTTCTAGTTGCTAGAAGTTTCTACAAACTAGAGGCTTCTACAAGCTAGAAGTTTCTGACTTCTGGAAGTTTCCAACTTCTAGAATCTTCTGACTTCTGGAGGTTTCCGTCTTCCGGAAGTTTCCAACTTCTGGAACTTTCCGACTTCTAGAAGTTTCTAACTTCTGGAACTTTCCGACTTCTATAAGTTTCTAACTTCTGGAAGTTTCTGACTTCTAGAAGTTTCTACACGGAGTCAAATAATCACCAAATAATTGTCAAGGGACTCTCTCATCATCACCATTAACCTATGAGAGCCATTAATAAGCTAATCCACTGAAAAAAGTCCATGTCAACTAAGAAGGGGACATGACAGACTCTGTGATTTGAGGGATTGGGACTGAGAGCTTAAGAAGACAGCTCAAAGCTACACCTTTCCAAGAGTCGAGACAACATGATGGAGCCCCACTTGGTTCACGATTTGTTCCTTCAAGAGAAGATTTTTCTCAAAATATACGTTCATATTATATAATCAGCATGTTTTGTTATTTAAGCCTTAAGGGGGGATCCCTAGGGCAAGGTGAATTTGATGTTTTCAGGATCAATGTAGTAGTTAGGGGAATGTGGGCACAACTATTAATAACTATGTTACACTGTTAACGGGGGTGTGATAGCTGTCTTACGGTGGAGCAGTTACAACTGATAACAATTATGTGAACTGCACATTCCTATGTATATATAGATCCTCCTCACATCATCAATTTGATATATCAAACGTTCAGCTATCTCACTTTCACTGATCACCTTCTAGAACATCACTATATAGAGATTTAATATTTATGGAACAAATCTATTCCAGGATTTCTTCATTTTGGATAATATATTTTGGAACAATTTTGTATTTGGACTTGCTTTGATTAAAAGCCAGCTATTGTTAGCATAGGAACTTCAGCATGCCTATTATTTATCTTGAATAAATTGCATGCAAAATATTGTAAGAAACCCATAAATAAGCGGTGTGAGCACTTAATTTTTGGAATGGTAATTTTATGCTTGCTTCTTGCTGAAGCTCCTATCCGAATTGACGTGTGTGATTTTCTGTAAGTACTTTTCTGAATCGAACATAATTTAAATATTATTTCAGTATTTCTTGATTTGATTGTATGTGAAACTCCAACATTCGACTCATCATATCTTGTGCTTGTGTTTAATCAATTTCCAAGTTTTGTGCCACACGTGCACTTTTTAGTCTTAACTCTTAAGTCTTTAGCTAGAAAGAGTGCACATTGTTAGCTGTTGTCGATGTTAGCTTTCAAGAGAAAACATATAAAAATCTCATCTTTATAGGTATGCTGATAAGCCTTGTTAGTACACATGTTTATCAAGGTAGAAACATTTCCATTCATCCAGTTAATCTTTCCTTAAAAACTACCTTCTCTCTTTGGTCATATGATACAGAACTGCGGCATCTCACATATTCAATCTTGACTGGCCTTGGAGCAAAATTCGATTCCAATAAACTCTACAGCTGTGTACATCCTATTAGAATATTTCTAATATTTATTAATGCTCTATCTATCGTTTTTAGATAGTTTCTATTTTCTGTATATTCGTTTTGTATATATGAGCTTGTAAGCTCTTTGTAAGATTCATTCATTGATTATTCAATACATAAAATAATCTTTCGATTATTTTATGATATCAGAGCCAAGCTTATTCATTTTCGAAATTTCTAGAACCCCTAAGTCCATCAGTGAAACATTATAGTCTCATTTTTTTCGGTTTTTCTTCTGCTCACGACCTGGTTGTTTAGACCTGCATCCGTCTGCGACTTGTTTTCGCGACTGGTTTATTTCGCGACTAGCGACGCGACTGTGGATTTCGCAACTGGTGTATTTGGAGAAACCCGTGTGTGCATTTCGCGACTGTGCATTTCGCGACTGGTGCGGTGAGCGACTAGTGCGGTTGGAGAAACTTGCGTGTAGTATTTTGTTCTCTCTGCGACTGACGCGTCTGGTATTTGGCAAACGCGACTGGTACAAGGACTAGCATCTAGCTCCTTCGTTTCCTCTGCCTCAACCTGCAAACAATTTTTGAACTCGAAAATTTGTGGTTTCCATAGCCAGCTAGGGTTTTCTTCGAAAACCCTAACTTTTGAACTCGGAAATTTGTTTTGACTCCAGATTTGTGGTGGGTTTTTCGAGACCTCATCTGGGTCTCTGTCAGAATTTTTTAGGTATCTCGTTTTCCGTGTCTCGATTTTCAGGCCGACAGATTTGCATTGTGACTGCAGATTCCTTCTGGGTTTTCCATATACTCTTCTGGGTACTTGTCATTTTTTTCTGGGTCAAGTCTAAAATTTGCCTCGAACTTCGTGCAAATGGCATCCTTGACCAACCTGATGCTGGAAAACAATCAACGGTTTAATGACAGCAATTACAACACCTGAAAGCAGCGCACGTTAACCATCTTCGAGTATCGTTGTTTGGATGCACTTGTTCTAGGCATAGAAACTCGTCCTGCCCCCACTAGCATGCCTGGTGGGACCTCCGTTACAACAGATCAGGATAAGTTTGATGATCGGAATCGCGAAGCTGTTATGCTTCTCAAGCTCTCTGTCACAGATGATCAGCTACCTCAGATTCCCTCTGGCAAGTCGGCTGCAGACATCTAGAAATATTTAAAAGAGCTGCATGAAACATCCGACAAGAGTCGAGCGTTCTTTCTAAAGATTCAGTTGTTTTCCATTATGATGGATGAACGTATGTCCTTACAGGAACATCTCACAAAGATTAAGGACATTCGTGATCAGCTTGAAGCCATCGGTCGGACAATGGAGGAAGAAGATATGGTAGTTATTACCCTAAAAAGCTTGCCAACATCTTATGAGCATTTCATAGAGACTCTCAACATTACCTCAACTAATGTTGATCTAAAATTCCCAGAGTTGTGCACCAAACTCCTACAGCAGGATCGCTTGACGCAGCAGTTTGGCAGCCGTGCTTCCTCACCCTCGTCAGAACAAGCCTTTGCAGCTAAGTTTCAGCCATCTCAGTCATCTCCACAAGGTAGTTCACATCAATCCTCAGGCAGTTTTCAGCAGAAGAGTGTTCAGTGTCATTACTGTCGTAAGTACAGCCACATGAAGAAAGATTGTCGTCAGCGACTCGCTTCCGAACAGAAGAAGCTGGGAGGGTCCAATCAGCAGGCCAATGTTGCTGAACACTCTGAGACAAAGGAGTATGTGTTCTACGCTTTTATGGCTAAAAGCCCTTCCGATTTAGCCCGATCCTCTGCTTGGTATATCGACTCTGGTGCTTCACGTCATTTCTCTCATCGGCGTGACTGGTTTACGGATTTCTATCCATACAGCAATTCAGTTGTGTTTGGCGGAGGAGAGGAGTTCAAAATTATTGGCAAAGGAAATGTTCAGATACAGTCTGGTGGGTGTCAACTCATCTTTCTCAATGTTTGCTACGTTCTTGGTATGGCACTCAATCTTCTCTTTGTGAGTCAAATCATGAGAAATTCTCCTCAGTTGGATGTGGTGTTCAGTGCCCACAAATGCTCCATTATTGATCAAGCAACTCGTCTTACTGTTGCTACTGGTCTAGAGGATCATGGCCTATATTGGCTTACTGACACTGGTGATTCTCCTGAAATAGCTCTGGCAGCTCGTGATTTATCTGTCAGTACTTTGTGGCATCAGCGATATGGACATCTAAACATCCAGTATCTATCTCAACTGTCTCGGGAGGAACTTGTCTCTGGTCTACCTCCGATTTAGACGCAGCATCTTGGAGTATGTGATGCTTGTCAAGCTGGCAAACAACATCGAACTCCCTTCAAAGATGGCGATTCTTGGCGTGCATCTTAGGTACTTCAATTACTTCATGCTGATATTTGTGGTCCTATGAATACATCATCAGTAACTGGTTGCAAATATTTTTTTGCTTATTGTTGATGATTTTAGTAGAAAAATGTGTGTACTTTCTTAAACAAAAATCAGATGCACTTAGTACATTTCAGAATTTTAAGTCGTTGGTTGAAAACAAGTCTAGCTGCAGTATTATTTCTCTTAGAACAGTTAATGGGGGGGAATTTTGTTCTCGTGCATTCTCCGGTTTTTGTGCTGAAAATGGCATCAAGCGCCAATTCACCACACCTTACACTCCTCAGCAAAACAGTGTTGTTGAGCGTCGCAATCGTACGATTGTTGAGATGGCTCGTTCTATGTTACAACACAGGAGTGTCCCTAATAAGTATTGGGCAGAAGCAGTGTTTACTGTTGTTTACCTTCTGAATCATTCTCCTACTTAGGCTGTCAAGAACAAAACCCCCAAAGAATTGTGGTCTGGTCGTAAGCCCAAGATCAGCCACCTGACGATTTTTGGCTCTCTTGCCTATGTCTGGATTCCTGATGCTAAACGTTCCAAATTAGATTCCAAGACTCAGAGACTCATGATGACAGGGTATAGTGACAACCATAAGGAATACAGATTGATAGATATCGACACTGATCATCTTATCTTTAGTCGTGATGTTGTTTTTGATGAAACTCAAGGACCGTTTATGTCCTCTTCTGAGCAATGTTCTGAGGAACAACCTCACAGTGTTCCCCTTCCTTTAGCACCACCTGATGGGAAGAATGATACAGATAATGCTTGCCCTGGGACACCTAATGTTGATCCTGTTGAGGCTCCTGAGAATGATCCTCCTCCCATTGTTGCTCCTGAACCTCTTCCAGCTCCTCCAGAGGTCAGCTCTTCTACTCTCCGACCCAAATGGTGGGTTAAAACTATTAGTGATCTAAGGGATGATGAGCTCATCGAAGGTAGAGTTTCTCGAAATAAGAGCAAACAAACAGTTAATTTTGCTCTTATGGCTAACATTCATAGTGTTTATGAGCCCCAGACTTATTCCGAAGCTAAAGGTATTCCTAAATGGGAACAGGCTATGGAAACTAAACTTCAGAGTATTCAGAAAAATCAGACTTGGGTTCTTTCTGATCTTCCTGCAGGGAAGAAGCCCGTTAGCTGCAAATGGCTATATAAGGTAAAATATAAAGTTGATGGCACCTTAGACAAGTATAAGGCTCGTCTTGTTGCTCAAGGGTTCTCACAAAGGGAAGGTATTGACTATGAGGAGACTTTTGCTCCTACAGCTAAAATGAGTACCATACGGCTTGTTATCGCTCTAGCAGCTCAGTTTGGTTGGAAAGTTCATCAGATGGATGTCAAGAGTGCTTTTTTGAATGGTGACTTACAGGAAGAGGTCTACATGACGCAACCTTCTCAATTTAAGGTTGCTGGTCAAGAACACAAAGTCTGCAAACTTGTCAAAGCTCTCTATGGTCCGAAACAAGCTCCTCGGGCTTGGTACATGAAAATTGATAAATATTTAACCGACCATGGTTTTCAGAGGAGTCCATCGGATTCAAACCTATATATCAAACATGTAGGTGATGATGTCTTGTTTATCGTTGTTTATGTGGATGATTTGATCATCACTGGAAGTTCAGCACATTTGATCACTGAGATCAAACAAGATTTGTGCAGCACTTTTGATATAACAAATTTGGGACTCTTGCACTATTGTCTTGGAATTGAGGTTTGGCAAACTGAACACAGTATCTTTCTTTCTCAGTTCAAGTATGCTAGAAGTCTTTTGGACAGGTTCAAAATGCAGGATTGCAAACCTGCTCTCACTCCTATGGAACCCGGGCTCAAATTATCAGCTCAGTCTGATTCACCTGTTGTAGATGAATCCTTGTTTAGACAACTAGTGGGTAGTCTCATTTTTCTTACTGCCACCAGACCTGACATTAGTTTTGCTGTGAGCTATGTCTCCCACTTTATGACAGCACCCAAGACTGATCATTGGACAGCTGCAAGGCGTGTCCTGCGCTATGTGAGTGGTACTCTTGATTATGGTCTTCTATACACTCAGAAGTCTGATTCTACACTATGTGGCTACACAGATTCAGATTGGGCCGGCTCTGTTGATGATCATAAGTCTACCGCCGGATATGTGTTTAATTTAGGATCTGCTGCTGTGACATGGACTAGTAAGAAGCAATAGGTGGTGGCCCTATATTCGACTGAAGCAGAGTATCGGGGAGCAGTTAAGGCAGCATCCTACTATGAGTTTCTTATGCATTTGTGCAAGGCATGTGTACTCTGAGTTGGCTTCTTTTATAAACTTTTCCTTCGATGTATCAAACCCATGTCTCTTAAGTGTTCTACCTAATTTCCAAAATGTCAATTTGTGTGCATAGCTTATTTTCTTGTAAGAGTGCTTCATGGTTTCTGGCTGTTCTTTGTCCTTCTCATTCCTGCTGCACATTAGGATATCATGTCAAATATCAGCTAATATATTTTCATTTATATGTATCTTGATGTACAAGGACTAGAATAACAGTAAAAAATAAAGCCACTATGCATGTGAGATCACACAATTTATGAATGAATGGAAGAGGGATAAAACAGCAGTTGTTGGATCATTTTTCAGTGTTCAGTTACACAAGGCATTCTGTTATAGAAATTGTAACAAAGTGTCCAAGCTCAATATCCCCACGCTCAGGTATCTAAATTGTATGCTGTTGGCCATCCTCTTGATGCCAACTTCCTTGCTAACTTCAAAATAACATTCAGTGCCAATAGTTTCTTTCCCGTCTCAGGTAGTTCATTTTGGAAAACATTTTGATGCCAATTTCCTGTGGACAGTTTATGTTAAACTTCTCAATAACACCTAGAATGTTTGTAGACCTCAAATTCTTCTTTTTCTTTTTCTTTTTTGAAAAACCAATCCTTTATGAACAAATAAACATTATTAAACCTTGGCATGATCAAATGGCTTGGCAAAAATTATTCAGAGGGGGGCATATCCTTAGCAACTAAGTTGTGTATCTTGTCAAATGTATAGCAGAAAGCATGGACTCGTAAGGTGAAGAAAATAATTTAATACTAGAAATATAGAACTATCCTTATGTAGAAGTAGTTTTTCTCTAATCTCTAAGGAACTTCTTAACAATATATTTCCCAACTATTCTTTCTAGAGTTTAAGAATTTGTAACCCCACTAAAGAGCATTCAAGCCCTACAAAGTACAAACAATGCTCTTATGTTAAACAATAAGACAAAATCAGATCAATGTTCAGCATTTGCCACTAATAACAAAACTGATAAATTATATTTGCTTGAATGCGATTACATCACCAAAATACAAGATTCTTGTAGTTGTTAAGTTGGAACAATAAAGAAATGCAAAAGTAGAAGTTTGAATAATTTAACAGATAATTATTAATACTTGAATTGTTTCATCATTTGATGTTTTCATGGGCTGTTTAATTTGGGAAAATTGTACCTTTGTCAATCCAGAAGGGCAATCAAAGATATGGTTCTAAAGCTTGGATAATTTACACTTCTGAATGGTGAGTGCAATTTGAAACAGTGGATTTTAGGAAAATTCAATTTAAATTTTGCTCTAGAATACACATATAGCCAAACACGTCTTGTTTACTTTTTCCACATCAATGATAACGGGCAAAGGAAACTAATTAACCAAAAAGAGATCAAACACAACAAAGTCAGAAGCATGCAAAGATTTTCTGCAAGCATCCTCTAGGTAATGTTTTTGTAAGAGAAGGCCTTTAAAAGAAAACATGGATATGCCAAATATAAGAAGAGTGCAATTATCCACATTTAAATAAAGAAAGTTTCAGAATCATTGCCTAGGACATACCATGGGCTTCTCAAACAAGGTACCAAGATCAAGACCTTGTGACATTGTAATGAGCTCAAACGCATTCCTCAATACAACTTGTGTCTCTTTCTTCTCAACAACGTGATATTCCTGTTTATTCAAAATCCAAACATGAAAATTAGTGTTGACTCTGGAGGTTCTGCCTAATATCATCATCACTTTTTCAAGACAAGGAAATAGAGCTATGGGATCTTACTTCTGAATCATTAAAAATAGCATGAATGTCATCCGGTGTCACATCCTCTTTTGGGAACTTGGGTGGCTTGTAACGTTTCATAAACCAGGCATCCTTTGAAATCTCAGCCATTGTTATACGCTGTCAGAGAGCAAAAAGTATTTTAAGTGAGTTACATTGTTAAAACTATCAAAGAACGTGTAACGAACATAAACTAGATACTTGGGTGGATTGATCAGACATCTAGGAACAGATTCTACAGGACCGTTACAAATGCATGTTTATCTGATGTGCAAGACAATTTACAATTCAATAGGGAAGCAATGCCTGAATTAAGAGAAATAACAAGACAAAATCATCCACCTTCAAAAAGCATGAACAAGTATCATTAATGAATGGTGAACTTGAATGATGAGGCATGATTATTGAAAAAGTTTTGATTAAAGCAAATGGGATGAAGGGCAGCAGGGCACAAGGAAGGTCCATTTGCATTAATGAAGATGGGAGGTCAATGAGTTTTTAGCATGGAAAATCCTTCCTTGACTATACCTTCAATAAATCAATCCGCTTGCACTTTTTCTGTTATAAACTCCATTAGATTAGCATATTCTTGATAAATATCGAGAGATTGAAGAACTGCTGCACGCCAGGAATGGCAGAACACTTTCTCATTGACTCCTTGGGGTGGAGCACTGTCTGACCAATGGCTCTAAAATACCTTCAAAATTGATAGCACTTATAATCTTGGCATGACCTGGTGTGTTACTGGTGAAAGCAAGAATGAATACTAGAGTAAATCATGTTAAAGCCTCCATTCAGGAAAATATTCAGATCAAATTGGGAGTGGTGGTTGGTCGTTAGGAGGCCTATAATTGGATTCTTGAGCAGATATTGGTGACAGAGCTTGTGATTCCCCAGGGGGTCATAAATGCAGCTAAAGTAAGATGTGACTATGCAAAGAGACGGTGGAATGAGATTCTAATATGAAGTTGGACTGAGCAAAGAAATACTGACACTTCACTACAAATTTTAGCTTACATAATAGGAACAAGAACTGCTCAAAGGATTGGCTAAGTACACCCATGGACTGCCTGTAATGCACAAAGATGGTGTTCAAGGGGTGTTGACCCAACATACTTGCCTGAGCTGGAGTCATACAGTTACAAGGCCTCAGTGAAGAGACTTTTGCTTGAACCTGCAGTTCAATTCAAGGTTTCTAAAAACGCCTGTGAAATAGAGAGCATGCATCCTTATACCACAAAATCAAGGTCTTCCACTTCTGTAGGGTTGCACATTTCATCACAATTTCCTGCTAGCCCAAAGCCAATGGGTTTCATCCAAATTAGGGGTGTTAGTTGTGTGGGAAATACCACAAGCTTGACTGCCTTGAACTTCAGATTATGGCATCAAATTATAATTTTAGATTGTTTCATTTCACTTAGCAAAACATTACGGAAGAACATGAAATTCACACACAATCCATAAGACAAATGACACAATATTTCACCAAGGAAACCCTTTTGAGAAAAAACCTAGCAACAGAAGACTTAACAATTGTATTAATATGTCAAAAAAAGAATCCGTATACAATACATTTTTCTCCTTATGTTGATTTCCTCAATTGCAAACATCCAGTTTACAACATCTACACATTCTTTTCACATATTCACATCACCAATCAGGCATCTTAGCATCAACATATTCCTTCCATGTCACAAACTAGATTAGACCAATTGTTGCATACAATCCAAGTGGACTCCACATTCTAAGTCTTAAAAACCTAGAATATCAACCGTCACAACACCAAACTAGGACTTTAACATGATGAGATAACAACCACATGTCACTCCCACAAGGATACTCCAAACAGACAAAACACTCATAGGTCCAAATACTCATGGAAGTCATTATTAGTTGACCAGACATCCATTATGTAGGAATAGTGACATAATGTCTGCTCTGATACTTCAAGATCACTCCTATGGCTTGTGATAGCAAAGATAACACTCTCACGAGTTATGGTAATCCATATCACCTTCCAAAATATCTAGCTACTGTTTTTTGTTGTCAAATGCACCCCAGCAATCTCACACATGCTAATGTACTCCACACAAGATGCAATAACCATAGCTCAACCAAACCTCATGTTGTGTAAAACTTAATACCATGTCTTCAACAGGGTATAAGACACCTTCCAACCAAACTGCAGAGTCTATCTCTGCTGCATTATACCACACATGCAGACCAAAACAGTTCTTCTATCTACGATCGAACTCCATAACAAACAAGAACTTTCTGCAGGTGAGGTTGGGTAGTCTCCGTGTCTAGAAATATCTATTTTACTTTTTATGTCAAAGCATGATCAGGTGGCTGTGTTCATAAATGTATAGGAGTCATGCCCCAATAAAACATGTTAAACGATCATGAAAGAGGAAACATTTTATTTGCTGGCCAACCCACACTTACATTTCGCTGGCCACCTAACTTGGCAATTCAAAATAAATAACTTTGCATTCCCTCCTTAAGCACCCATGTTTTGAATGAAAAGATGCATATAATCCAAAGGGTGGTGTTCTCTGTGATTGGATATGTCACTTAAGGAAGTCGCCCTCCTTCATGAAAATATAAATTGGGATTGTGATATGCATTATGGGAACATGGAAAGATTTGTGGGAGATTAAAGAAGATAATCAAGGCAGACCTTGTGAAGACTCCTAGAAGATCTTAAAACAGGTTTATAGCAGATTTATAATCAGATCTATAAGCAGAACTAAGACCAGTTATAACACGGAGATAAAACAGACCTTCAAAATGATTTGGGACAGACCTTTAAGATGGATTTATAGTGGATCCTAAGGGTTGCATCAAAGAAATCAGCATCAGCACAAAGTTAAATTGAACCATCAAGCAATCTTCCCAAGAAACGTCAATCCTTATACAAAGAGCAAACATCAACCAGCAATCCAATAAAGAGATCGGACTTCCAAGGGAAAACACAAGGAGGCAGCAGCATTAAGTCCCCCCATTAAGTACGCCAACCCCTAGGTGGAGCCATGAGGCGAATAACTCAGTGTTCATTCCATGCTCTTGGGCTTGATTGGAAAGGAGAAATACATTATAAGGAGGCAGCAGCACTAAGTCCTCCATCAAGTATGCTGACCCCTAGGTGGGGCCAAGAGGTCAAATGACTGGGTGTTCATTTTGTGCTCTTGGGCTTTATTGGAAAGGACAAATTTCTAGTACCTTATATGATTCTCAGAGGGATTCCATAGTGTGAATTGCTTGTTAGAGAAAGCCTTTAATTGAATCCCACATACTCATGGTCATAAGAGAATGAACAAGGAAACATGAATAGGAAGGGCAGATTCAAGCATCTCACAAAGTAGACCACCCCATGTTGGATATCCAATGTGCCTACAACTTGGGGCCAAGAAGGTGAGTGTCCACTCTTTGGCTTAGTGTGAATATTGCTTCAAGCCAGCCTATCATGCTCCCTCATTCAAGACCTTTGTAATGAATATAGATGTGACATGACCTATCCAATGAATTATGATGATTATATGTATTCGTAATCATATGTGTGATTACTAACCCTAATAGGAATAATTGATCTTATGAATTATATTTCAAGTATTATCTAGCATGGTTGCAAGATATCAACCAGATTTATCTTGATAAAGACATTTCATTGGTAAAGGTGTGATTCTAACTATGTTACATTGTTGTTAGATGTAGTTTAGTTAGTCAGAATAATACTTTATGTTTTATGTTTTGACTAGTGATGGCAATGTAATGACAGTTGGTTCTTGGGTAGTTGTAGGAATATGCTCAACCAACCGTCGCTTACTTTATAAATATAATTTGGCACCGAGAATATGTTACTGTTGATATGACATTACATGGAATAAAGTTTATCATTCTGCCAATATTATATGTCTGGTTTCTCAACTGGATTATTATGTTTCTTATGCTATTATGTAAATATTCCTGTTTACTCTGTGTAAAGTAAATGATCATAAACCGTGGGGAGTAAACATTTTGGCGTCGTTACCAAGTTTGTACATGGAGATCTGAGGAAGTGTGAATAGGCAGAATGGCAGAACAATGGGCCACACCTTCGGTCAACAAGTATTTGTAATTGACAGCAACACTAAGGACAATAGGGAAGAGACTTGAGAAGACCAATTGACACAAGATTTGATTAGAGCGTGGGACGTTTCAGTTGACTAGTACATGCAACGGGAGGCTCGGGAGAGAGTGGTCCCGACTGACACGGTATTTGCCGAACTAATGGTGAGCACTCCTATGTACAATCTTCTCAGAAGCCTTCCAAGATTGTTGGCTCGCACATTAATCAAATTCCAAGAATAGCATAAGGCAAGAGAGAGGGAACACCACAAGCAACAAATACTCCAACGGTACGAGGACCGGAACCAGAGGGAAGAGGAGCATGACACAAGTAGGCATCCTAACTCCGTTAATTCAAATAATTAATGCCCCTTCTATCGAACAAGGACAAAAGGAGATGTACTAGGGGAGACAGAAGTAGAGAGGGAAACAAAAACCTCCGTAAGAAGATCTTCGCGAATCAAGGAGCAAAGTGAGAGGTGACGACGGTTACAACAAATCATCAAAGAATCACTAAGTCTCCCACGAAGCAAGAGCTGGAGTGTCAACAGAAGCTGGAGTGGCGGGAGGCAGACGCCTATTAGCAGTGAAGGTAGAACGCAACCTACAAGGTAAGAGGGGGAGGAAATAGCAAGAAACTTACCACTCCTTGACAAGGTAGAGGAAAACCTTGTTGACCAGACGAGCAATCCTTCAATACGAGTCGTGATCGATGAGGAGAGTTCGGAGTCTGACTCCATACAGAGCGAGTTGTCTCTGCCCTCCGCACTGGAGGGGCACAACAAGGAAAGAAACCTCCACAAGGAAGTAGCGGAGCTATTTGAAAACACGCTATCTGGCTTTAAGAACATGGTCATATCAGGAGTACCAGGATAGGGGGGCCAAAACCAAAAATTTTGGGGAGAAGGGAGCACTGATACAAGGGAGGTAACCAAGGACACTGGTGGAGGGGTTGAGAGCTCGCGCGTGGTCAAAGGTGCAAGTGAAGCATAGGTATGCAGAGAGAACCGATCCACTCAAGTCCAACGTGCACGGTGCTGACGAAACAAGAAAAAAGGGAAACACCCTACAGAAGTAGAAACTTCCTAAACTCTCAGGAGATGGATCAGAGGACCCTGCCCACCATTGCAAAACATGTGTGACCATATGGGAGGCTAATGGAGAAAAAGACGTGACTATTGGTTGAACGCGTTCCCTGCCACCTTATGTGGAGTCGCCATCGACTAGTACACAAACCTGCCAAGAACATAAAAAACATCTTGGGATGACTTGAGAAGGTGTTTGAGGAAGAATTCAAACTACTACGTGATGGCAATGAAGTAGAAGCAAAGATCTAAAATACAAGATATGGGAAGAATGAGACCGTACAAGCCTACAACCATTGGTTGATAGAACTCCTCAATAAATTGGAAAACCAACCAATGGATGGACTAAAAAACAGGTGGTTCATTGAAGGACTGATTATGTCCTTATAAAATAAAATGAAAGTGGTACCTCCTTCCTACATTGACACCCATAATCACGTAATGGACATCAAGAGTTAGAACAAGACATCCCAAGGGAAGGAAAAAACCAGTGATGATGATAGTACGGATGACAACAATGACGGAGAATCCAAGAGTGTACAAGATCTCCGAAAGGACATGATGCAAATGATGAAGGAGATGAGAAACGAGAAGGAAGTTACGAGGGATGGCAAAGAGTTGTGGTGTACTGACTGCAAGATTGAAGGTCACACAAAGGCGAACTGCCCAAAGAAGTCATTTTGCAACATCTGCCAAGTACTAGGATACTCCATTAAGGAGTGCCCGTACAACCTAAAGGCCAAGAGAACCCAAGGAAAATAGGCAACTCCACCTACCACACCACCTAGGCCTACAAACTCTAATGCCTTTCTGGGTGGGTACCGCAACAACTAACGAGGAAACAACAACAATAGTAGCAATAACAACACACCTAAAAGCCACATCCAGTACGATGCGAAGGAGCAACCCATGATACAATTTCGAAGATGCAACGAGCAAGGCCACTTCACACGGGTCTGTCAAAGCGAGCAAGGAAGTGGAAGTATGTTGTGCAAATGGTGTGGTCCAGGCAACCATGAGGACACTGATTGTCCCAAACAAAAAGGGGTGAACATGTTAGACATCACAAACCCAAAGGAGGTGTTGGAAATCACTAGGATGCAAGCCAAGAAGGTGGCATACCCTAACCCAGGTACTGAGAAAGAAAAGTTGAGGGAAGCAAGAGAAAACATTGAAAGAGAAATGGAGGAACGAAGAATGTCACATGGCACTACCAGCACTCCCCTACGATCAGTGTCTGAAACAAACATTATGTGGCAGATGTTGCAAACCACCGTACTTGTACAGGCGGCAAACCTTCTACAGACCATGCCACAATTAAACGTGGCGATCACCAACATAATTGGTAACAACACTGGCAACCAAAACAATGGCATGCCGACTGAGGAACAAAAGGAGTCCCACAACAGATCCAATGTTACTGGCAGTAGGCATTGGCAAGACCCTGACGGTGGTCAAAATGAAAATAATGGGATGGAAACTAACAAACGTCATCGTGAACAGAAGATCCGGCTTAAACATACTGCCAAAGGAAACCTAGAAAGCCCTCAGCAAGCCAACACTCTGGCCGCCAACATTCTATTTGCTGGGTGCCAACCAACAAGGCATCAAGCCAATTGGAACTCATCGCCCAGAAGGTAATTATCGGTACCCAACAATTATTCTTGGACTTTGTCGTCATTTCATTGGAGAAGAAGGGGTACGATGCCCTTCTTGGAAGAGGTTGGCTGATCATACCAAAGGCAAACCACAACTGGAAGAACACACTCTCGATCGAGAGTGATGGTAAGGAGTACATAATTGGCATGTGGAACCAAGCAGTTAGCCAGGAGTTGGCATCAGAGTTCATGTCTGAAGGAGGAGAATTTGACACGGAAGGAGGGATGGAACTCAACGACGAAGGGGTACTTAAGTTGGGAAACTGTTCAAAGGACAAAACTAATTCCCTCAATGGGTTGTTTCAATGGCAAATGGAAGATTATGAAGTCCTTCACCTAGGTTGCAATATGTTGCAAATCGAAGTAGTGTCGAAGAGCGGCACGTTTCCTCTCAAGTACGGTGAATACAAGGAAGGTGTGGCGAGGGTGGATGACACACCGGCCCACCGGTTTGAGTGGGACAAGGCAGTGAAGTACGAAGAATCAAGCATAGAGAAGGTGAACTTGGGGAAGGAAGAGGACGGAAGGTAATCTTGGTCGTGGATGACTGGGACCTTGTACTCAAAACGAACGCATTCAGAATATTTTTAGACTATAAAGATGTGTTTGCTTGGGCATACAAGGACTTGAAAGGCATACCACCAAAGTTTTGTATCCACCAGATGCCACTCGTACCAAGTGCACGAGCCATACAGAAGAAGTCGTACCGCATGAACAAGAACTATGCTGCCAAGGTACAGGAAGAAATAGAGAAGATGTAGGATGCAAGAATCATTTTCAAGGTACAGACTAGTGAATGGTTGTCGACCATTGTCATCTCCCTAAAGAAAGAAGCAAACCAAATCCGGATTTGTGTGGACTATAGATGCCTCAATGTCGTCACCATTAAGGACTCCTTCCCCATCCCTTTCACGGACAACATATTGGAAGAAGTGGTAGGGCATGAGATGTACTCGTTCATGTATGAGTTCTCGAGCTACAATTAGATTAGTATTGCCTAGGAGGATAAATTAAAAACCACGTTTGTGGTTGAGGACCAATTGTATGCATACAAAAGGATGCCCTTTGGGCTGGGCAATGCCCCTGCCACCTTTTAGAGAATAATACTGCATATATTTGACAAGATGTCAGTTGGCAATTCCAAGGCCTTCCTCGACAATTGATCCATATATAGTGCGAAAGAGATTCACCTCATGGCACTAAGGGAATGCATGGAGAGATGTCGGAGGGCGCGACAGGAACTCAACTCGAAGAAGTGCAGGTTTATGGTACCACAGGAGAAGTTGCTTAGTCACATAGTCTACAAATAAGGATTGAAGATCGACCCGACAAAATAAGCGTCATCATTCAAATGGAGAGCCCGAAGGATGTGACTGGAGTAAAACTTTCTTGGGTCATGTCAGCTACTACCAACGGTTCATCAAAGGGTTTGCACAAATATCATTTCCACTGGACAAGTTGACAAGGAAGGGTGAATCGTCCGTATGGGGAAGAGAACAAGAGACATTCAAAGACCTAAAATCTAGGTTGGTAAGTGCACCTAATTTGGCCTACTTGTACTGGGACAAGGAATCCCACGTGCACGTGGACACCTCAAATTATGCCATTGACGCCACACTGGCACAAGCCGGTACGGGAGGATTGGATCATCCCACATTCTTTGCATGTCGATTGTTGCCAAGGGCCAAGAGAAATTACAATACGACAAAAAGGGAAGCACTCAACATGGTGTATGTCATACAAAAATTTTGATAGTACCTCCTTGCCACGCCCTTCACATTTTATGTGGATCACCAAGCATTGATGTACCTGGTGAACAAGTCGATCATACAAGGAAGGGTGAGGCGGTGGTTACTCCTCCAAAAGTTCTCGTTCACTATTGTGGTACCAACTATTAAGGATAAAATTAGGAGAGCCACCAGAGGGAGTAAATGAGGACTTCCCAGATGCCCATCTATTCCAGATTGCAGCCCTACCTCCTTGGTACGAAAACATTGGTCGATATCTGTCCACTTCTACATTTGCTCCAGATATGCCACCAAGTGAAAGGAGGAAGTTGGCCTTGAAAAGAAAAACATTCCAACTCATCAATGGGTTGTTGTAAAAGATGGGACTCGACCAAGTGTTGCACAGTTGCATCATCTAGGAAGAAATTTCAAGTGTGTTGAAGGAATCACACGAAGGGTTGGCAAGAGGTCACATGGGGCCGGATGCCACCGCACACAAGGTACTACTTGCAGGGTTGTGGTGGCCGACTTTGCATACAGACACTTACGAGTGGGTACTAAGTTCTGATACTTGTCAAAGGGCGGGCAAACCGTTGAAGCGAGATTTCATGCCTTTATTTCCATCTCAGCCACGGGAATTGTTTGGGAGGTGGGGTCTCAATTTTGTAGGACCATTGAGAGTACACAACATACACAGGTGTTGGTACATAGTGGTGGCCAAGGAGTACCTCAATAAATGGGCAGAGGCAAGGGCCCTACCTGATAACATGGCACTCAATACGACAAAGTTCATGTACAAGCAAATCGTGACCCGATTTGGCATACCAATCAGATCACAAGCAACTGAGGGGTGCACTTTGTGAACCAAGTGATCCGTATGATGACATCAGAATTCAAAATATTCCACAACTTGTCAAGTTCATACTAGCCTAGAGCAAATGGGCAAGCTGAGTCAACAAACAAAGTGTTGGTGTCTATTCAATACAAGATGTGTAAAGTGGAACAAGAAGAATGCAAAGAGAGGCTCCTTGTCGTAGTCTAGGTGTACCATACCACATATAAGGTCACGACAAGGCAAACACCTTTCCAGTTGATGTACGGGCAAGAGGTCGTGGTACCAACAGAGTACACTACACCAAGCTTGAAAATTAAAGTGGAGAACTGGCTTGGCGATGAGGAAGGCTTGAAGGAACGATTGTTCACTCTCATGAAGTTGGACGAGCAACATATGACACCACAATGGGCGACAGAGATGGCAAAACGGAGAAGGAAGTTTTCGCTTGACAAGCACCTTCGGCAGATGAATTTACGACCTGGGCAGTTAGTACTCAAATATAACAGCCATAACCCACTTCTACATTCCCTCAAGATATGTCACCAATTGAAAGGAGGAAGATGGCCCTGAAAAGAAAAACATTCCAACTCATCAACGGGTTGTTGTACAAGATGGGACTTGACCAAGTGTTGTGCAAGTGCATCATGGAGGAAGAATTTTAAAGTGTGTTGAAGGAATCACACGAAGGGTTGGCAAGAGGTCACATGGAGCCAGATGCCACTGCACGCAAGGTACTACTTACAGGGTTGTGGTGGCTGACTTTGCACATGGACGTCCACGTGTGAGTATTGAGTTGCGATACTTGTCTAAAGACAAGCAAACCATTGAAACAGGATTTCATGCCTTTATTTCCATCTCAACCACAGGAATTGTTCGAGAGGTAGTGTCTCAGTTTCATGGGACCATTGACAATAAGTAGCATGCACAGGTGTCGGTACAGAGTGGCGGCCACGGAGTACCTCATGAAATGGGCGAAGGCAAGGGCCCTACCTAATAACATGGCACTCAGTATGACAATATTCTTGTACGAGAAAATCGTGACCTGATTTGGCATGCCAATCCAGATCACAAGTTTTGTGAACCAAGTGATCCGTATGATGACATCAAAATTCAAGATATTCCACAACTTGTCAAGTCCTTACTACCCCAAAGTAAATGGGCAAGCTGAGTCAACAAACCGTTGGTGTCTATTCTATACAAGACGTGCGGAGTGGAACAAGAAGACTAGGAAGAGAGGCTCTCTATCGTACTCTAGGCATACCGTACCACATACAAGGTCACGACAAGGCACACACCTTTCCAGCTGATGTACAGGCAAGAGGTTGTGGTACCGGCAGAGTACACCATACCAAGCCTGAGAATTGCAGTGGAGAATCGACTTGGGGATGAGGAAAGCTTTAAGGAACGATTGTTCACTCTCATGAAGTTGGACGAGCGACATATGACAGCATAGTGGGCAACAAAGGTGGCCCAATGGAGAAGGAAGTTTTGGCATGACAAGCACCAACAATGGATGAATTTCCGGCCTGGGCAGTTACTACTCAAATATAACGGCTGTAACGAACTTCGACTTGGAAAGTTCTGAATTCATTGATTGGGACCCTATAAAGTCAGAGAAGTGGAACTAAATGGTGCAGCTAAACTATCAACATTGGATGGCAATCCTATCACAAATCCAATAAACAAGTCAAAACTTAAGATCTTTAAAGAAATGGAAAGGTCGAAAATAGCAATCAATATGTTGGGATACGCAACTAAGGGAGATTGGACAATTGGTCATAGTAAGGAGATTGAAGAGGATCTAGTCATCACCAAAGAGCCATACAGGCCAGACCAAGACTGGCCCAATCCCATGATGGCGCAAGAAGAACGATTGGCAAGAAAGCATGTGCAAGGAATTGCAGTCCCCCAAGTGCGCAAGCATTTCACAAATGCACTGTTTGGGCCACCAGCACTATGGGTGAGAATAAATGGATACTGGAGGTGGAAAGCACCCTATGAAGGAAGACAAGAAGGCTGTGACTTATGACATCGATGAAGAAGCCGAAGAGAAATGCAACATAGAACAAACAACCAAGCGAGAAGTTTGCGCTAGAGAAAGAGATTGACCTGGAAGAATATGGTGCCACCCTTGGACCATGCTTAAAGATGGTGATAAAAATGGATGATTTATTCATCATGAAAGGAGATGGGCACATTGACCACGTCATCCAAAGGTGTGCTATTGAAGGGAAAGAAGCCCCATACCGGCCCACCTCGAATGCATTGTGGAAAGTAATACCAAATCCGACCGAGCCCCCGACTGTGAATGGAGACAAAGTGATAGAGTACCAAAAGTACGAAGGCTGATATGTGGATGGGAGTTATAAGGTGGGACTGGCACCCTTAGTTGACAAAATATTCAATCTCGAATATACGGGGACTTGCTGCGAAAACAAGTGTTATAAAACACCTCCAGGGACTTGCATATGGCAATACACATCAGAGGTCAAGGTTCGCAATAGTGAGGAAAAAGGGACAACGCGGGGACTAAGTAAAGGAAACAAGGAACTATGGAAGGAGAAAGTTGGACTGACAAAGGGAAGAGGCAAAAAGGCGATAAAAATGAAGAAAAAGCACATTAAAAATTTATGATAAAAATTAGAAAAAGATGGTGATAAAAATGGATGATTTATTCATCATGAAAGGAGATGGGCACATTGACCACATCATCCAAAGGTGTGCTATTGAAGGGAAAGAAGCCCCATACCGGCCCACCTCGAATGCATTGTGGAAAGTAATACCAAATCCAACCGAGCCCCCAACTGTGAATGGAGACAAAGTGATATAGTACCAAAAGTACGAAGGCTGTTATGTGGATGGGAGTTATAAGGTGGGACCGGAACCCTTAGTTGACAAAATATCCGATCTCGAATATACGGGGACCTGTTGCGAAAACAAGTGTTATAAAACACCTCCAGGGACTTGCATATGGCAATACACATCAGAGGTCAAGGTTCGCAATAGTGAGGAAAAAGGGACAACGCGGGGACTAAGTAAAGGAAACAAGGAACTATGGAAGGAGAAAGTTGGACTGACAAAGGGAAGAGGCAAAAAGGCGATAAAAATGAAGAAAAAGCATATTAAAAAATTTAAAGGGAAGCATACAAAGGCGGAACAAGAAGCCAAAGGACCTCAAAAGCAAGGAAATCAAAAGGTATGTCATTTTGGGAAAAATTAAAATTGAGGAAAATTAGAAAAATAAAAGTCAAGAGGATCAAAATGAAGGGAAAAAGAATTGGAAAAATAAGAAGGGAAAAGACGATGGTTACAAAGCTAATGTTAGAAGAAATTATAAAAGACATAAGGAAAATAAAAATTAAGGATGGAAAAACTAAATACGAATATCATAACAAAATAAAAGCATTAGTTTTCCTTACAAAAAAGGTGTTTTATCAATAACCTAGCCCTGAAAGATACTTGTAAAATGTTGGGAGAACAAATCATTATGCGCAAACGAACATGAAGGAATTCCAATTGTCCCAAGGAAGGGCCAGAAGAAGACGCAAGAAGGGGGTTGAACAATACGGGAAGACCATACAACAAAGAGGAGGGCATATAGCCGGTACGAGCAGTACAAAGAAGGCTTGCACCGTACGAAGGGAACAGTCCACCATACAATGGAAGCTTACCAGGTATGGCAACACCTACAACAAGCTACGCGCCATACAGAAGAGAGAGCAGGTCATACGAGGTTTGCAGATCATACAAGGCAGGTTGTACGCCACACAAGGTCAACAAAACAGATTCGTACGACAAACATCAATCACAAGCGCAGCTCATTCGAACACCATACAGACCACAATTGCCAAAGTTTGTACCGTACGAACACCAACAGCCATCGTACACCACGCAAACTCTGCATCTTGCATTGTACGAAAAACAAGGGAAGTTTGTACCACCTGTACGGTTGATTGGAAGGTGTTGGAGAAGGAAAAAATTGACAAGGATGGTAAGAGGCAGTTAAGGCAACCCTAATACAAGTAGTTATGAAATTCGATATAAATCTAGAGGCAACAAGAAAAATGCAGTACAAGCAGATATGGCCACTTCCAGTAGCAAGAAGATACGAGCAAAGGTACAAAAAGATGAGCAGGTAATTGTAGAAAATCTCACCTTTGAAAGTGTAACCGGAAGTGAATGTAGAATATGGTGGGAGAACACTATGGATAACCACCAGCTCAAGGATTCATTGAGAAAGGCAGAGGTAGACAAGATCATTTTTATGCCCATATTCAACCCGAGGGAGTTCAAACAAGTGCTATGGTCTATGGTGGCTGGGTTTGACCGCCATTCTCACAAATCCATTATCACGTATTTTGACCATATGCCAGTTGTTTCTTTTTTGCCAATAGAATTTACCAAGGTTTTTGGGGTGTCATCAAAGGTTTTATCAGAGCGGATACGGAGTTTTTAAGCCTCAAGCACAAGACATTTTATATGCCCCACCATGCCATAGCACTATTCCTAGATGCCATGAGGACACAGGTACCTTTGGACCAATGGAGGAGGTTTGTACTAGCGAGCAAGGTGGAGCCGTACAAACCCACTATGTACTATTGGACATATTTGGACACTCTTGGAGACAGCAGTGGTACCAAACCCCTTTGGAAGAAGGCTAGGCAAGAAGTGATGCCCAGTACGAATGAGGGGGATGAAGGGGATGAAGGGGATGAAGGCAGTGAGGAAGAAGAGGAAGATATGGTACGAGAAGAGGCAGTGGCAGTGGCAGTCTCCTCTTTCGAGAGTGAGAGTATGGCCGAGGAGAGGTTCCATGTGGAACCATACCATAGAGGGATTGCCCAAGTAGAGGTCGCAAACAAAGAGGATGAAGTAGGGGAGATGAAGGAAGGAATCGCAAGTTTACAGAGTATTGTACTAGTAGAGCCCATACTAGAGGGGGTCGTACCAATACCTGTACCTATACTTGTACCAAAGACTATACCAGAGACCATATTAAAGATTGTACCAGAGAGGACAGTGAGGGTCATACTAGTGGAGGCTGACTAGGGTGCAAAGCAGTTTACAATGCCCAAAATTGTATTCACTCTTGCACAACTTCCACCCATGACACACTTGGTGCCAACAAAGGCGACATGTTAGGCGCATCATACACACAAAGTGGTAGACTTCAAGGCACATGGAGTGGGGCCTACCACCCTTCGCCTAGCGACCTCACAAGGCATTGAGAAGGCCACTCCTGTTGCATTGGTGGTGGCACTTGCACCTACCAGTGGAGTTGTCACCTCAACCACCACAATTGCAGTCCCTACGGTGGAGGGTGTAGTCCCTAAAAGGGAAGATGTTCCTAAGCCAACAAGTGGGCGAATGAAGATCGAAGACCCGAGGGTCGAAGATGAAGGTGTAGACAAGGACAAAGGAGAGGATACTACTAGGGTACAAGATGCAAGAGACCAAGAGGGGGGGGATATACCAAGTCTGGATGAAGAAACGAAGATGGATAGCCTCTTGGAGAAGTTAGAGATTGGGGTAGGTGACATTCGAGCACCCTCAATGACCCTATTCATGGCACAACACACTAATGAGCAGAGGCCGACAAAGGAGGTGTAAGTGGCCCTACATAATGAGGTTATTGAGGTAGAGGAGGGGAGAACCTGACAGGGGAACATCTCCATCCAAGAGGAAGGGGTGACAGAGACATTGTGTCAGAGGCCACCCAAGAGGAGGCCTCCATTCCGGGGTTCCAAGCGTCCATTCAGCAATTCCTAGCAGAGCTGGATGGGATGGCAATAGCAACACGGGGGGTGGCAGACCTCTCTAGAAAGTTGGACATAGGCCCCATCACAGAGGCAAAGAGGCTTCTAAGATTCATGTAGGAGTATGAACACGATTTCACAAAGCACCTCACAAACGAGGATGGCCCCACACTAAGATTGCAGAGGTGTTGGAGGAATGGGGTAGACCACACATTCTAGAGGGGAAGACGGGCATGATGGGTGTCCTCTACATCATGGAGCGGGCATTTCAAGATGCATTCCTTCAACTCTAGTGGGTGACCCAGGCGGCATGGAAGACAGAAGAGGAGAATAGTTTGGCACCGGAATGAGAGGTGGCCTAGCAGGCGAGAGTGGTTGAGCTGGAGAATGAGCTAGCTCAAGAGAAGATAGCTCGTGTAGGAAAGGAGGAACAGTTGACAACTACCTCAAGGACACTAGAGAGCACAAAGAAGGATATGATGAATGCACTGAGGTTGTTGAAGGAAGAACGGGAGAAACAAATGATAGCGGATCGAGATCTTTGGTTCCTCCAACAGCAGCTCCCACAACCAACGTCCTCCACCACTCCAGGGATATCCTCTCATCCTTCCTCACAATAGATTTTCTTTATTTAACATTAGCCATTTTGTTTTGTCGTCTGGAAGACGACTTCTTTTTTGGGGGGGGGTTGATGTTAGTCGTAGTTTAGTTAGCCGGAATAATACTTTATGTTTTATGTTTTGATTAGTGATGGCAATGTAATGACAGTTCTTGTGTAGTTGTAGGAACCAACAGTTGGTATGCTCAACCAACCATTGGGTACTATATAAATGCAATTTGGCACCGAGAATATGTTACTGTTGATATGACATTACATGGAAAAAAGCTTATCATTCTGTGGCTGCCAATATTATGTGCCTGGTTTCTATTCCAGATTATTATGTTTCTTATCTTATTGTGTAAATATTATTGTTTACTCTGTGTCTAAAGCAAATAATCATAGCCCGTAGGGAGTAAACAATTGTCTATTTTTAATTGCACTTGTGATTATAGGGCAAGATCTAGGATACTCCCAAAAAGGCGACATTAAAATTGGCATCAAAGCATTGTTCATGCCTACCTAATGAACAAAAGATAGGAAAACATCTTCATAGAACATTGCACAAATGTGTGTCATGCTTCTAATCCTCTTCTTGATATATGTGAAGTTCCCTGTTGCTTTGTCTTGAAGAAATATCCATAGGACCAACCAAAACAGTTTCTTACAATTACAATTGATGAGAGAAAATTGGTCTTAAAATTACAAACCTTGCAAACTTCCAATCATTGGTTGAGATAACCCACATTTAAATTAAAGGAGAAAACATATATGCCTTAATTTGAATCTACAACTTATGATAGTATAAGAGTAGCACAACGAAAGGTGGATTACGAATTAGACTCCATGATCATTCAACTATTGCTTGAGGACAAGTGATTTTAGGAAGGGTGGACTATCATACCCCTACAAAACATGTTGTTGGTCGACCATGAAAGAGGAAACATTTTATTTGCTGGCCGACCCACACTTACATTTTGCTGGCCAACCTACCATGGCAATTTAAAATAAATAAATTTGCATTTATTTAAAGGAGCTGACCCTCCTTGAGTGCCCATGTTTTGAATGAAAAGATGCATATAATCCAAAGGGTGGCATTCTTTGGGATTGGATATGTCACTTGAGGAAGTCGTCCCCCTTCATGAAGATATAAATAAGGATCGTGAATGTATTATGGGAACATGGAGAGACTAGTGGGAGAAAAAAGATGTTAATCAAGGGAGACCTTGTGAAGGCTTCTACCAGATCTAAGAACAAGTTTATAGCAGATTTATAATCAGATTTATAAGCAGAATTAAGAGTGGTTATAAGAAAAGATATAGAGTAGACCTTCAAGATGATTTGATACAGACCTTTAAGACAGATTTATAGCAGATCCTAAGGGTTGCATCAAAGCAATCAGCATCATAACATAGTTAGATTGACCCATCAAGCAGTCTTCTCAAGAATAATTGATCTTTATACAAAGAGCAAACATCATCCAGCGATCCAATAAGGAGATTGGCCTTCCAATGCAAAACACAAGAAGGCAGCAGCACTAAGTCCCCCACTAAGTATAGGAACCCCTAGGTGGGGCCAACAGGCTGAATGAGTTGGTGTCAATTCTGTGCTTTTGGGTATGATTGGAAAGGAGAAATACATAATAATGAGGCAGCAGCACAAAGTCCCCCATCTAGTACACCAACCCCTAGGTGGGGCCAAGAGATAGAATGACTGAGTGTTCATTCTATGATCTTCAACTTGATTGGAAAGGATGGGTTCCTGACAACTTATATGATTCTCCGAGGGATTCCATAGAGTGGATTGGTTCTTAGGGAAAGCCTTTAATTGAATCCCACATGCTTGCAGTCATAAGAAGATGACGAATGAAACATGAATAGGAAGGGCAGATACAAGCATCCCACTAAGTAGACCACCTGATGTTGGATGTCCAATGTACCTGCCAGTTGGGACCCAGAGGGTGAGTATTCGCTCTTGGGCTTAGTGTGAGGATTGCTTCAGGCCAACCTATAATTTATTAGGTAGGTCATGCCACATCTATATTCATTACAATAGATTTTGAATGAGGGAGCATGATATGTATTTGTACTCATATGTGTGACTACTAATGGAATGATTGATCTTATGAATTATATTTGCAGGATCTCAACCAGATTTATCTTGATAAAGATGTTTTATTGGTAAAGATATGATTCTAACAATATTGTGTTCTCTATTTTTTTATTGCACTTGTGATTCTAGGGCAAGATCTAGAATCCTCCCAAAAAGGGGACAAAACAGTTGGTGATAATGAAATGCCAGTGTTGGTTTTTTCGTAATTTGATTTGTATAGGTTGGTGGTTAGAAGGGCTACCACCATTGTAAATGTTGTTCATTCAAAAGTCAAAAGAAAATTGTATGTATGTAAAGCACTATTGTTAATGACTATTTGAATCTCTCCATTTTAGTTGACTTCATGCTCACAGTATTGACTTTTTGTTCTGATTAAACATAATTCTACAAATAAAATAAATGCATAAACAAGAAATAAGAAACTAAATGAAATACTCAATGCTTGTCTACAAATGAAGAATGCACAAATTGTTTAGGGGTGAGGAACATATCCAAAGGTTTCTAAAGGTATGGGAAGAAGAGTAGGGATAAAAAATGTCACTTTCAAGAATGGGGATAAGGGGACAGTGTTCTCCTTGAGAAATATAAGGCTGTATCCCTCACACACTAGGAAGTATCCCTAGGAGGGGGGCATTCCTAGCCACCTCTAACTCCATCTCTAAACAGGACACTAGTATGTCCCTATACCAAAAGATGAAACCTAATAATCCACCAATACCAAAAGAGATTGTCATCCTAACCATAGTTCAAAAACATGGACTCAACTCGGCAACCAAGAATTTCGACTCCAACTAAGGACTTGGCACAAACTCGGAGGAAAAAAAACCTCATAATTAGAGAGGAAAAAAAGATGTTAATGCATTTAGAGAACACAAAAGTCTAACATCACACATCGTATGATCCTAAAACTCTTAAAATTTGAAATTTCATAGTTTCAAAGTCAAACAAAATATTGCAAAACAATTCTAAATAGTAAATGTATAACAATATTGAATATTATAGCTAGTTTACATATGATGATGTGTCGCAATGAAACTAACAACCAAATACAATGTACATCTCCACCTTTCCCCTACTAGTGTAAATGTTTCAAGCCTTGAACTAGATGGTAAGTCAATATAAAAAGGATGATAGATTGTTTCTTCAAAAGTACCTTTGTTTTCCTCCATTGTATCCAACTCTATTGCTTTTGTTTGATGATTTGATCAACTATGAATCCTTAAAATCATCTTCTCAAATCATCTTCTTTCTATGTTGAAGCTTCATTGGGTATAATGGGAAAATAAGTGCAAAAGATATTTAAAATTCATTTAAAAAAGCATGGTCATTATGTCCAAGCTCTAGGTAGAAGAGTCTGAGCTGAAGACTCGGGAGTTTAAGCCTGAGACTCAAAGAGTTTTGGAGCAAGACTCAATAGAGTACTCTCCTCAACTTGTCCAGGCTCTGCACAAAATCAGGTCAACTATACTCGACCAGCTCAGGGACTCAGAAATTTGCAAAGTTTTGTAGAGTACTCAAGAGATTCTTCAAACTATGGTGCCAACCTAAAATGTGAAACTCAAAAAAATGTTTCTTTGCGAATTCTTTTATTTTGTACAAATTTATTCTTCTCTAGCTTATGTCCCCAAATTATACAATATAAAGTGTCTTCACCTTACTAAAGTACTGGCACCATTCCAATTCAGGAATGTACACTGACCAACGCAGCCAATAAGAATCTCACTAAAGAATGAGATATTTTGCAAAAATTATGTGGATTGCAAGACTTTCATTTTACCCCTTTTTGCTTGAACTAGCATGATTCATTTCCTCTATAAATCATCATTGCCCAGCTTGCAAGACTATAATTTTGCCCTTCTTTGCTTGCACTAATATAGTTCATTCCCTCTTTAAATCATCATTCCCAACTTCTCAAAATTTTGAAATGGAGAAATGTCTGATCAAAAATAAATGATAAATTTTGATCTTTTCCTATTTATTATTTTTATTAGATCATTATAGCACTCAAGTGGAATCTGCAATTCCAATGACAATGGGTTATATGCATGTAGTAAAAAACATGCGCCCATTAATTGCACAATATGACGCATCCACATGCTTGGATGTAGAAAGTTATTTTATATCTACACTTCCTTCTTTATGAATAGTGTTAATCAACATTGAGCAAGATTTGTTGTGAATCAACTTGAACAAACCTTGTTTCTAGAGTACTCCCCCTTTCTCTAGCAACAACATCATTGAAATGGATATATACACTTCAAGTGCCATTCTCAATTGTAGACGGCAATTATGCCATGAATAGTTAAATAAGAGTTTTGTTAGTTAATGTAATAAAACATTGTTTTGAAGGGGTGTCAGTTGTGTCGTCAGTTGGTGACAGTTGGAGACTTAACCAACCGTGTCAAGTCTATTTGTATGGAGTCTGGAACAAAGAAAAGGGGTGGTTAATGTTGGAACTATTATGCTACGAATGATATATCATTTTTTCATTTATGGTGTAATGTGATTCTATGTTATTCAAGCTATCGCTGTATTTCATTTATCTCTAGTATTATGCAATCCTGTTGAATCTGTATATACTGTGCAATCCATCTCAAGTTAGGCATGTAACATTTTGGCGTCGTTGCCTAAGTTCAAACCTGGAGGTCAAGGGAAGTAGTATTGGCGAGATGGCGGCATAATGGGTCGTACATTCGACCAACAAAAACTGGTAACTAACAGTGACGTCGAGGACAATAACGAATTAACCCGAGAGGACCAATTGACACTGGACTTGGTTCACGAGTGGAACGTGTCAATTGACGAGTACCTTCAACAGGAGGCTCGAGAGAGAGCAGTCTCCCCTGGTATGGTACATGTCGAACTCACGGTGAATGGTCCTGTGTACTATCTCTTGGGTAGCCTTCCGAGATGGTTGGCTCGCACGTTAGTAGAAGTTCAAGAGCAACGGGAGGCAAGGGAAAAGGAAAAACACAGGCAACAAATACAACGATACGAAGAGAGGAACCGGAGGGAGAAGCAATCACGTGATACAAGTAGGCATCGTACCTCTGGTAACTCCAAAAATTAATGCCCAAACTGCCAAACAAAGACAAAAGGTGATGCACGAGGGTAGAGACAAAAGCACATAAGGAAGCAGAAGTTGTCGTAAGGAGGTCTCTGCAAATCCAAGAACAGGTTGAGAGGCGTCAACAACTACAGCAACAAGCGGAAAAATCTGTTAGCCCTCCACCGCGTAACCGGGGTGGTAGCCATGAGTACAAAGCAAAATCGTCAGGCTAGGAGTGGGAGGAAATTGTGAGGGAACCACCACTCCTGAACATTGCCTCGACTCCAAAAGGGTCTGACGCAGACAGTTGGGAGGGTGATTCCGTACCAAACGAACCATCCACACTCCAAGGAAAGCAATAGTGAGGAAAGGAATCTTGAAGGATAGGTAGCAGATTTATTAGAGAGTACCTTGCAGGGCATCTACAATCTCGTTATCTTTAAGGGATCAAGAATAGGGAGAACATAACCAGAGACTCCGAGGAGAAAAGAGCATCGGTACCACTACGAAGGAGGCTACCAAGATGTGAATGATAGAGGTGGAGGGGTAGAAGACTCGCGCATAGCCGGAGGTGGAGAAAACGCACAGGGACGCGGAGGAGAAACCAACCCACTAACGTCTAATAACATGCACGATACCTACCGTACGTGACAAATGGCAAACCCCCCGGAGAAGTAGAAACTGCCCAAGTTCAGTGGGGACGGATCAGAGGATCTAGTCCGCCACTGTAAAACATGTGTAATGATATGGGAAGCAAATGGCCAAGATGACAATGAGTACTGGTTGAAGGCTTTTCTTGCCACCCTACAATTGATGCTTTATTCTATCTTCTAAGGGATAATTCCTTATCTCCACAAGAACGGGGGGTAACTTTGCCTAATGGGGAAGACCTTACGAATGTACAATTTGCGGATGACACAGCCATACTAGTGGATTTGAATGAAAACAATTTGGAACTGCTTATGAATAAGCTAGAGCTTTTTTGTTGTGCTTCTAGGAGTAAAATCTCCATCCCCAAGTCCATCATGCTTGGGTGGCAGGAACATCCTCCTACCTGGTTCAACAAATATGAAATTGCATGGGGGGGCCAAGACATCAAGTCAGATACCTGCGGATCCCGTTTGTTGTGCAACCAAACCTCAAAGAAATGTGGAATTGGATCAGAACTAAAATTGATTAAAAAACTAAATAAATGGGATTGACACTATTTGTCTCTAGCCAGAAGGTACCAGGTCTATCAAAATATTCTTTCATCATATAATATTTATTATACTTTTGTTGGTTGTTTAGCCAATACCAATTCAATCACTTGCAGAAGTAGATTAGAAACTATCTTTGGTCACACGGTAAGGGAGCAAGGAAGAGACACATAGTGAAGCGGCAATGGTGTACAATGAGTAAAGCTAAGGGGAGCCTAGGGCTAAAGGACCTCAGAATACAAGGTGTTACTCTTACAGCTAAATGGGTATCTAGAGCTCTACAAGGTAATGAACCATGGAAAATTTTGATCAGAAATAATATTAGTAGAGCTCTTCCATATAAAGACTCGACATGGAAGGGTCTTCACCTCTATGACCTCACTGCTGGTCTTATCCCTGTTAAAGTGGACAGTTCAAATGTTTTCAAATAAATTTGGAGAGGATGGGATCAAGTGAGATACTTGATCTCTCATAATGGAATTGTCACAAATAACAATTAATTATGTGGAGAAAGGTCTATTTAGTGGAACCTAAAACACAAGGACAAACCCCTTGCCTTCCTGCAAGGATGCTCAGCTAGATGATGGGCAAAAAAGGGATCAAGAAATTGGAGGATATTATAAATGATAGGCAGCTTGTGGAATGGGAGGAACTTAGGGCAAAATTGAACATTCCACTTAGTGGAGAACTTACTTCATCTTAAGGGAGGCTTGCAAGTATCTCTCCCTTCCAAAGCAATGCAATTTTAATGATACCAGATTTCAGTCCTTTCAATGGGTGGATGGAACTCCTCTCCATTGCATTAAGGCCAAAACCCTCTGCTCTTTCCTGACGGACAATGAGAATATCTTCCAGCACATTAACCTCTGTGAGGTTTGAACCGTGACTCTACTGTGTGGAGCAAAATTTTTAGCAGTATCTGGGACAAATTGGTGGAACCAAAGAAGAAATGTTTTTTTGTGGAGATAGATTTTCCACAGGCTCCCTCTTAAGCATCCAAATGGAGATTTTAACCCTTGCACCATTTGCAGGACCCCTGAGACTCTATTTCACTTATTTCTTGACTGTATGCAAAAGAAATCTGGAGGTTATTTGGCTTTTCCATCAATGAGAACATATCTGTTTCTGAGTTAGTGTTTGGCTATATCCTGGGCCTTAGCGAATAATTTCAAGGTTTTTATGTCTTGTATTTCAGTAGAAATTCTATGGACTATATGGAAGCTTAGAAATGACAATATTTTCAATGGCAGACCTAGAATTCTTACTGAGTCTCTGAGGAAACTCATATTTTATGACATTGCTATGCAGGTTACCATTACTATGAGACTTGTCAGAAAGAAATTTGAAGACCTATTGCAAGATGGGGGAGAGGCTCAGATTGTGATACACTGATAATAGAGTCAAATTACATATGAACTGTTCTGATCATGGAACTTATTTATCTTTTGATATATACTGATCTAGATGTTAGCTGCCGATTATCAGATCTTGCTGACAGATGTATGTAGAACATATGTATGCCCATTTTTTTGTATTAGATTGTTGTGAAAAGAATCATATGATGTAACAGATTTTTGTGACAGTCCCACGATCAGAACAGTTCATATGTAATTTGACTCTATTATATCTAATCCAAAAAAAAAAAAAATTGCCCATTTTCCTATAACTTTAAAAAAATAGATGTCATTATTTATTAATTATCCCCACTCTAATTTCACATGATATAATGAATAAACTCCATATTTGTTTATTTGAATCCCACTTGCCCTCCTTAAATCCCTAATAGGTTCTAACTCATCACTAACTAATCCTTTACGCATAAAAATCATAAAAAATTATTTAAATATACCTTTTTTTCACCCGCCTTCTCATAACCAAATAACCAACTTAAATCTACCCATTACTCCTCTCAACTAATCTTGACTGTCAATCCACTAGATCAAAAACCTACAAGTCTAGCCCTCCATAAGTTATTTCAAGGGATCCTCAGTCTAAAATACGTTATGCTACCACTTTGAACAACCACATTCCATCCTTCATAAACAGAAAATCCTTTGAGCACAAATGGCCTTTGGTGTATTAGGAACCGCATGTGGATGAAAGTTTCTTGATTTATTTTGTTCACATTTTATGGTTTCCTTGCTTAAACTCAGGTGTTAGGTAGATGTGAAATGGGATTTTAATTATAGCTTTCATCTTCATTTTTATTTCATATTTAGCTGTAAACAGTATCATAAAATACTATAAAATGCATGCATTCAAAGAGGGATTACTGAGGCAGGGGAGGTTCTTTGCTCCTTTTGATACATATTGTATAGATGGAGGATTACAAACCAGGATCTAGATATTTTCTATTCAAAAGAGTAAAAAAGCTAGCTTAGCTCTGATCTTTGAAACACTATATGGATGTCCCACATTACCTGTAACAGAAAGTGATGTAGGTAAAGTGTGTTGCAAAAACAAACGATGAAATTCAAAATGAAACATTGATGACACTACAAAATTTTAAAATGCTTCTATGAATGAGATGAACAACACTATTATAGATTAAAAAACACAATAAAGACATAACTCACAGTATTAGGATTTGGGTCCAAAATTCTTGATATTATATTTTTTGCCCCTGGAGATAGCCGTTTAGGAATGTGAAATTCTGCTTTGTTAATCTGTAAATCATTCATGTTACTCTAGTTTATTAATGAGCAACACATTTGTAGAACAACGAAAATGCTCAACACCATAATAGCTTGCAGTCTTTCTATACTTACTTTTCTGTACAAGGCAATAATGTTCGACTCGTCAAAAGGCAAATAACCAGCCAACAAAACAAACAGGATAACACCACACGACCACGAATCTGCAGTTCTGCCATCATAACCCTTGCCACTAATGACCTACAGACTTGAGCTTTCACAGTTTATTATGATATAAATGCAATATGAACGAAATGTAAAAAATTCATATGGAACTGCCAAAGTACATTTAAATAATTGACGCTATACCTCAGGAGCAACATAGTTTGGTGTTCCACATGTGGTGTGAAGTAAGCCATCGCTCTGTGATTTACACCATTACATCATCAAATTGTGCCATATCCTTAGAATTCAAGAAAAGAATCAAATGAATATTGGAAGTCATGCAAATCAAATCAAATTAGTAGGGATGAGCCATGAATTGTATAGGCCAAAAATAGCATTATACTAAATATCTCATTCCTTTTGGAACAGTTGTGTATATACAATTTATAAATCTGACATTTTAAGTCATCTAACAACTTATTTTCAGAGCTTAATGGTTGTTTGGAAAAAAAAAATGTGTATGAAGATCTGTTAGTGGCATTTTTGGCATAACAAAAAACAACACTGAAGCAATAGAATAAAAAAACAAAATAATCTTGGAATCCTATATTGAAAAAACAAAATGAAAGATGAGATCCTTGTAGCATTACCACTATAGGAAGCTCTTTGTGAACATCATTGGAAGAGTTTCTATAAATAATGGCAAACATCCTCATCATGTAAAATCATGTGAAATGTAACCCCTATCAAATGTGAGAAACAACCAAGCATATCATAGCATCTTACGTTGTGATGATACAATCAGTCTTGCTTTGATAATATAAAATATGAAAACGAATAGAACCAAATATTTTTATTAATTCTTAATGTGAAATAAAATAAATGAGATGACAAGTTTAGTGAAATTTGAATTAAAGATTGTAGCAAATGCAAAGTACATATAGGGGTAGACATATTTCCTACGCAGCTCAATCTTAAAACAGAAATAGTTTCAAGTATAGAAGGGCATAAAAATCCAATATTGAAATCTATTACCACAGTATAGAACTGAGCTTTTAATCAATGACAAGAAGATGTCTGAGATCAAATGGATTAAAATGACAACAATTAATTACTTAATAGTTTATCTACTTCAACCTAATAAATATACCATATTGTCCTTAATCAACAATTTTTTTATTATTATACATGGCTTCAAAAACATAAAAATATTTTGGAATTCATATGCATGAAATCTACAAAGAAAATTTAAATAAAATTCTACTCATAACGGGCTTACCTTTATATCCCTTGAAAGTGCGCTCAATCCAAAGTCAGAAACCTTAAGATTCCCAAACGTATCTAGGAGCAAATTTTCTGGCTGCAAAATATACAAAGCATGAAAAAAATCAAACTTTTCCAGTGAATAACTACCTATTTAGACCATGTAAACTTTTTAACCCAATAATATCAACCGAGAGAGGGCACTAACATGCAGAGTTATTAATCAAAAATAACAGGTAATATATCAAGAAAAGATTGACAACACCTTCAAGTCTCTGTGATACACCCCTCTACTATGACAGTAATCCACAGCATTAATAAGTTGCTGAAAATACCTCCTTGCTTCATCCTCTTTCAATCTTCCAAGATCATTCTGACAATTCAGAAAAAAAAAAAAGGATCAAGTACCAGATCCCATTATAAAAAAATTATTTGGCCAATAAAAATAAAAATTATAGCAAGAAATAACAAGCATAGATGGCATCCAAATCGCAATACAAAAAAAGAACATTTTCATCATTCTTACAATCTTATCAAAGAGCTCTCCTCCAGTTACAAAATCCAACACAATGTAGATCTTTGTCTTACTAGCCATGACCTGACAACCACAATATCAATGAACCACAACATTATTCATTATAATGAGATGCAAAAATAGTTGCCAGCAATACAAGAGCTTGTATATTTTGTGGAGATGATTCTCAGATTAAGCACTACTTTTTCAATGGATTTTTCCATGAACTCTAATGGACTAGAAGACAGTGAATTCTTTATTAAATGGCACTCAAGCATCACATCTTTTTAAACCTTGAATATCATATAGGTATCACAACACGAGAAGCAAATTATTCCACTAGACATGGATGGTTTATTATTAAGCTTACAGTGCATTGATAATTTGTGTTATCATGGGTTATCCATTGCATGTATGTTACCAAATATTATAGTATTGTCGTCTCTACTTTCAGTATTAAATAACTTGATGAACCTAAAGAACAGAAATGAAATAATCAACCTTTACTGTGAGCCTGATTGTGAGTGTCATACTGCTGTCAGAAGTCATAGCAAATAGCTTATGTATACTATGTTCTTATAAAGAAAAGGAATCTCTGACACCAAAGAGAAAGGTAATCTACTAAAGGATTCACAAAAGAAAAAGTTGTTGTGTGTGGAACATAGGACTAAAACAAGGGAATGCTCCAGTTTAGAAAAAAAAATTTGGTAGAAGATGGTTAACAATCCAATCCAGAAATAAGAGTAAGTAGTGGGTCCCCTCTCCTGAAAATTTTGTAAAATTGAATTTTAATGGTGCTTCAAAGGGTTACCTAGGTATTGCTGGAGGTGGTTATGCTCTAGAGATACAAATAGGAGCTTTGTTTATGGAAGATCCTTAGTCTTAGGGATCAATACTAGTAACGGAACAAACTACAAAGCTTTAGTTGCAAGGTTGGTGGCTGCAGCTTCTCCAAATGTATCAAAGATTCAAACCTGTATGTGAAAGGTGATTTGATGATGGCGATCAATGCCCTCTAAAAAGAAAATAGCCTAATTGAAGACTTTATTGTAATGTGAATGAAGCATAGGTATTGGCAAAACAATTTAAAAATGAAAAAGTTAGCTTCTAGCACTGCAGGCAAAATTTTTGGTGTTAATCATAACACTATACATCTACCTTTAGCCATTTCCCAAACTCTTGGGACGACTCAATTTATCATTTGAATTTTAAGCCTCCTTAAATTGAAGCTAGAGAAGGCTTTTTCTTTGGTGGTATATGGGTATGGTGTGTTTTTCAAGGCTGTTACTTCTCTCTTTGGGACTTCAAGTGTCCCTTGCTTTCATGGGTGATCTTCCTACGCTATAATTATCACCTTGTCTTCTTGGAGATCGGAGCCTTAAAAAATGGTGGTGTGTATTATGTTCCTTATTGGCATTCACTTTGTCAGGCATGAATATTTGTTATATTTGTGCAAAATTGGGAGTTCCATGTATGATTGCTGGTGTCTCTCCATATAAGGATTGGCATGTATTCTGGGTCTGCATTGATCATGGCACTTTGTGGTGGACTAGTTTGTAGACGCATTTAATGAATGGTGCTAGTGGACCATTGTTTGAGAGGCAAGCGTCGCGATGCTGTAGTTAAGGCAGGTAGAGCTTGCATCCCCACCTAGGAAAGGAATTGTCACAGACAACAAGCTTTCCTCTATCTACTTGTGTTCTTCTCCAACTGCATTTATGTTGATTATGGCTGTTTTGAAATGATTTTGTGTAGAAATTGGTCTCTTTATATCCATTCAGCCGAACATAGGTTGTCTCCTGCAAATTTTGCTTCCAGAACATTTTGAGCGATCTTCTCAATCCCAGCTGGAACTTACAGTCAAAAACATGGCAGAATAGGGAGTGTGATCTCAAGGGTTGGCATTGCCTCTCCCCATGTTAATGGGGAATAAGGTAGAGGAGTGAATGAAGGAAACGCAGAAAGAAATCAAGGTGCTCCATACCAAGTGGGCGTAGGTAAGGTGCTTGTGGGTTCAAGCTGATCCACAACAAAGATCAACTTAAAGTCACAATTGATCATTGTGTTCCTATGTTGTGAAATGATACAATTCCCCAAGCTAGGAAAGGGGACTTCATTTCCCTCATCGGATCCTTGCAAGGCTGGGTAAGTGCAAGGGCTGAATGCTTAAGACTCAGATTAGCTAGGGATGGGAATCGTGCTCAGCTGTTGAGCAAGGGTAATTAGAGTGCTCATGGGTGAGGTGTTTGTCTTGGTGGATGGTTTTCCGGTAGGACAGTAGGTGTTGTGGTGATAAGTTAATAGTGCTTGGCATGCCTTAGCAATTTTTCTTGCTACCTTCAATCCTAAGAAACCTAGACCACATATAAAGCACTATCCACATATTGAAGACAAGAAAACGTCACTCAACAAGGCATGAAAGCCTTCTTCACTTCGAGCCTTACTAGACTCAGGAGTCTATTCCCATGACATAAATCTTCATGTATGATAAGACTTAACTACACAACACTTTGCAGACACATAACAATGGATAATTCTCAGATCAATGTAATGAGAGTTAATATCACCATATTAACATACAATATCACCATAGTTTCCAACCTTTTCTAAGAATGGAAATAATTTACCACAAAACTCACAACATAAAGAAAAATAATTTCAGATTTAAGAATATTTCATTCTCCAAAGAGTATTCTAACATGACTTAGACCAGTGCTTAACCTATAGGGCAACAAAGTCAAAAACTATGAGATATGTCTGATTTTATGATAAGTCTCTCACAATGAAAAAGAATTAAAATCACTGAATATGCCTAGCATATATATAATTCCACACAACTAAAACTATGATCAGATATACACCATATATCCACATTTCACGTTCATCATTTCAAGCTAAATTCAAAGACGTTTGGAACTATCAATTTGGCTAAATTCAAATCCCAAGGGTTTGACATTGGAGGGCCTTTAACTCTATTGTCGAAAAAATAATGAAACAAAGCCCATCCCAATGAAGGAGTGCTAGGATTCCTACACATGTGACATTCATCCTTCCATTCATGTTCATTTCCAGACTGAGAATTTGTTGTCCTACGCAATAAGCTGATAAAATCCTGCTAGTAAGCCCTAGCCTGTGTTTTCTTGGCAGACCTAGACTCAGATGTACCCACTTGACTCATTTTAAAAGATTACCAGATAATTCACCAAAACTGAATAAAATCCCACTGAATTACTTCACAAGAACAAAGAAAAGGCACTTACAATTTAAAAGACTCCTTCGAAAACACCAGACACTCGTTCTGCAATTCTTTCTATAGAACTTCAGCTAACAATTGGACAATCTTGGTTGCGAATGTGCGAGATGGGAACTACAAGCCTGTATTTATCATCACAATTTGACAATTAACAAGGCCATCACTTCAAAAAAAATAATTCAGATGATTGAATCATCAATTCGACTAGTCGTGTTGCAACTTTTAAATCTTTGAATCTCAGTCATCGATCCTCATTGAAGTCGATAAGCATGTTGAGCCAACAACTTCAACTGGTACACATCGGTAGCAATCTTCCATATAAGCTCCACATGGAAAGCATTCATTCATTAAACCCCATACAACTATGCATGTCATCGTCTGGTCGCGGGACCTCTCAACATTCCTTTTCAAGTTTCCCTCGACACGCGTCATCATCTCGTGCCACCGCAAGCCATTCATGTCGCCCCTTACAAAGTATTGCGGTGCAACGACAAACCCATGTTGAGTTATTCTTTTACTCACTCGCAACCTCGCAACTCAATCTTCTTAATTACAGTTCAGGCTTGCGAGGACGCAAGGCCACTTATCCTCAACACGTATCAGAATCTCCCAAGTCTGCAACCTTCATACTTAGTTACGTGTCAACCTTGCGGTGTTGTGATATGAAATCTACCTCTGTTTCGGCCTTGTGTCATGAGTGCCACACATAATATCCTTGACACTCCACAAGTCAAAAATGGGCCCCACATATCCAACTGCGAGGTTGCGAACAAACCCTTTCCTTAACCATTATTTATCTCCATGCAAGCTAACAACACAAAATTACCTTAGCAACTAACCACTGCAAGGGCGCGATTAACATTTTTGGTTAGCCTAGACAACCCACTCTTAGCCTCGCAAGCCAAACTACCACATCAGGAAACCACTGCGAGGGCCCAAGCGTTACTCTTTATTCACTTTATCAATTGGTCCAAGGCACTGACACGTGGCTCATTGTCATTGCTTCACAAGCCAAAGTCCTTAACCGCCTGTTTAAGCCGCAGTGCTGCGAGTAACATCTTTCAAGACTCTCAAGAACCATCTCGCAAGCTTGTAACCACTAACCGTCAAGCATCCTAACCATCATGAGGACGCGACAAATCCTTCAACAAACCGCCACTATTAACCCGCAACCTCGTGACACTTTCTGCTAGCGGGACTTAACACCCGCAGGGCTGCAAGAAGCACTTGATGCTTGACTTAAAGCACGTGCAAACACTAAAGTGTTAAATTATCGTGCAAGGGAAAACACTTTGGCATTAGGCTAGGACTTAGAAACTATATGGCCGCAGATTACAACAAAAGAAATATTGACCATAACATGGGCAGCCAGTAAACCAACATGACAGGCCAATTTTTAAAACACGACACGGGAACCAGGCAAAACGGCTAACAGGATTTAAAATTTGAAAATCCTAGGGTAAAAACACATTTTCAAAGGCAAGAAGGTCATAAAAATGACATGCAATTTTAGGCATCAATAGTGGCTCTAGTTGGGGATGGTTGAATGCTGATTCGACGCAAGAAACCAATTACTTTGGGAGAGCAAACTCTAATCTAAACACACCACAAGATAAAAACAAATAAACTCAAACTATGTCCAAATATACAAACTACCATGCATGGATAATGAGATTTATGCAAAGAATGGTTTTAGAAATTGACAATGCACTAGCAATTCCTGAATTTTACCACTCATATTCTTCAAGAAAAATGAATCCTTACAATGAGTGTCAAATATGATATAAGGTCCCAGCCACAGGGACTCAAATTTTCCATGTTTTCCTTTGTCTTGTGCCATAGCATTCCACATCAAAACCATATCATTCACCTTAAACTTTCTTTCTGTGGCACTTCTATCAAACAAATATTTTGTCTGTTGTTGTAATTTGGCATTCCTTTCATGTGCTTCAATTCTCATCTCATCCAATGATATAAGTTGTATGATTCGGTCTTTCATTGGCTCCAAACGTAATCCTCTCCTTCATGGATGAATTTATACACAGGGAGCAAATTATTCAAGGGCATCCTTGCCTAAGAACCATATACAATTCAAAAGGAGATTTACTAGAAGCCTTCTTGATTGTAACCCTATCAGCCCACAATGCAAGCTTTAATTTGGAATCCCAAGATCTTTTGTTTTTCTCTAAAATTCTCTTAATAATCTTCATGAGGCTCTTATTACTACACTCAGCCTGTCCATTTCCCTGAGGGTGATATGGAGAAGAATAAGATATAATAATTCCATAAGTTTTACAAAACCCCTTAAATTCATCAAATCTGAAACATGTTGCATTATCCATCACAAGCCAGGCAGGGACACCAAGCCTTGTTACAATATTATCCATCAAAAAATTAATGACAACTTTACTTGTGGCTTGTTTGGTAGGGATGGCATCTATCCATTTAGTGAAATAATTTGTAGCCACTAAAATCCATCTATGACCACCACTGGATTTATCACTTATCTCCCTAATAAAATCAAGTCCCCACTGGTAAAAAGGGGCCCCAATTTGTACAGGTTTAAGGGGCAATGCCCCGGCATACTTTAGTTTTCTAGAAAACTTTTGGTAGGGTTCACATCTAGGCACAAACTTACTAGTATCTGCAAAGAGGGTGGGCCAATAATACCCCATGCTCTGATAATCTTATGGGAAATGGTTTTAGCTGTAAAATGTCCACCAAAAACCCCTTCATGCATTTCTTTCAGGACCTTTTCTAGTTGCTTCTTATCCAAACAAAATAATAAAACACCATCTATGTTTTTCTTAAACAGGTCTCCTTCAATCAAGACATACCTTTGTACCTACAGCCTCAATGTCCTTTGATTATCAATCATTTCATCAGGACATTGCATATGCTTCAAAAAATACACTATTTATGTACCATGGCTGCCTTTCAATACTGGTTATTTCTTTATCTACAGTCTGAACCATGTTGACCTAGACTGCATCTAAATTAGTATCTACCATCAACTTGGCTAGCCCGAGCCCTCTAACTAGCTTGGCAATCTGTATTTCAAGATCAAACTCCTGAATTTTGTTTATCCATCTCAATCTTCGACCAATTACTTCAGTCGTGTAAAATATGTCCTTTACAACTACATTGGGCACATAAGCAATAATCTTGGCACCAACCAAATATGGCCTGAAAGTCTTAACTGCCTTTACCAAAGCATATGCCTATTTCTCCATCATCTCATATTTTAATTCAGCAGCCTGCAAAGACTTACTGAACAATGCTGTTGGTTGTTCATAACCCTCATTAATCTTCTATAACAAAACAATTGATATTGTATGAAAAGAGGTAAATGAGAACAATTGGAAGGGTTTATTGTAATCAGGTGACTTTCGTACAAGGGCCTCTTTAATGGCCTAATGGCCTTCTTAATGTCAGCAAAAGCTTCCAAAGCTTCATTGGTCCAATCAATCTTGGCATCTTTCTCCAGCATCTTTGCAAATCGGCTTAACAATTTCAGCAAAGTTAGAAATAAACCTTTTGACAAAGTTAATCAGGCCAAAGAAAGATTGGATTGCCTTAACATTTTTAGGAATTGGTATCTTGTCAATAGCAGCCACCCGTTCTAGGTCAATCCTTACCCCTTCCTTAGATACAATATGACCCAATAGTTTTCCTTCAAGAACAGCAAAGTTACACTTTTTTGGATTAAAAGAAACACCATACTCCAAAGCCTTTACAAAAAAAAAATTCTAAATGCATGCAGTGGTCCTCAACGCTTTTAGAGTATGCTGTAACATCATCTTGGTATACCACCATAATAATATTAATCAAGTCTGCAAATGCAACTTCTATTGCTCTCTGGAATGTTGCACCCGCATTCGTGAGTCCAAATGGCATTCTCACATTCATATATGTTCCCCAGGAAGTTGTAAAGATTGCCTTATATTGTTCTGATTCTTTAACCTTTACCTAATTATACTCTAAAAAACCATCCATCATTGACAAAAGCTCACAACCAGTGACCCTTTGCAACATTGCTTCCATATTGGGTAAAGGATAGTTATCCTTTAATGAAGATATATTTAAGTTTCTGAAGTCAACACACAATCTTCTATCTCCATTTTTCTTCCTAACTGGTACCAAATTTGAAACCCAAGATGAATGCCTGATAGGTTTTATGATTCCACCATCTCTAAATTTCATCAGTTCTTGCTGCATCTTTAGGGCTAGTGTGGGATTAAAAGGTCTTTGCTTAGTCTAAAAGGCTTTGCATCAGGTTTAAGTCGGATTTCATGTTGAAACAGGCCCTCTCTATAAGCCTTCAAATCTTCATAAGACCATGCAAAAACATGTTTATATTTTTTGAGCAAATCAATCAGGTTCTTCCTAACATGTGGTTAACTTCTTCCCAATATATACTAATCTAGGAGAGGCTTTTGACCCTAGATTAACTTCCTCTAAATCCTCTTTGTGAGCTGATGTAATTTTATGCAAATGACCATCACTATCATCAAAAACTCTCTCTAGTGCAACCAGACCTTTAGGGATTTTGTTAGTTTTCAATTGAACAACCCAATTACCACATACCATCTCTTTACCATCCACCATTTCTACAAGTGCATTAAAATCAATTTCCTGAGTCTCATACTGGTCCATGCATTGAATAAATCTCAGAATATCATCCTCATCTTCAAACACTTGCCAATTATAAATATTATCAGGTATAGATGGCCTGGATTTAACTTCTACTTGCAAGACCCCAACTAGGGTCATATCATCATTCTTAAGAGCAACGTTTGCTAAAAAGTCTGTCATTATATTTTGGGATCTTTCTAACCATTCTATTGACAATGCATCAAAGAATTCAATCTTGTCCAACACTGCATGCTTATATTGCTTTAAGCTTTTATTTTTAGAAACATATATAGAGCCAATTTGTGAAACAACTAATTCAGAGTAGCCAAAAACTTTAAGTAATGTAATCCCATGTTTCACACAACTTCCAACCCCAAAAGCAATGCTTTGTACTCGGAGTGTTATTGGTACATTCAAATGTTAACAAGAAAGAATATTTAAAAGTTGTACCTGAAGGGGAGACAAACAAAACACCAGCTCCAGAGCCCTCCTTGGAACAGGCACCATCAAAGAACATCTACCACAAGCCTTCTTGCTCTTTTTGAATCTCTTTGATATTGGAGTGCTCTGTAAGAGGAGTTCAATCTACTCTACCCTGAAATTTCCCAGGTCACTATCAAGGAAACAGGTCATCTGACTAGGATCAACCTTTTCTACAACTATAGGAGCTCTTGGCTCTCAGTATAACTTCACTTCATTGTCATTGACTAGAATGATAGCATAAGAAAGATCCAGTTGAACATTACCACCAACTTCAGTTGCCCATTGTCTTGATAACAGCATGCCATAATGTGGTTGAGTATCAACTAAAATAATGTCCATCTTATAAATAGCTTCAGGAAAGGCAGCTATCTTAACTTCAACATCTCTCATTGTCCCTACCATTGGGACCTCTCTGTTGTCCATGGCATAACACTTCCCATAGGAAACACTATCCACATACCTAATTCCTTCATGACACCATACAGCATCACATTAGCAGCAGCTCCATCAATCATACAATTCCTAATTAGTTTGTTATTCACAAATAATGTGACATAGAAAGGATCACTTTGGGATGGCTCTTTTGTAATAGTGCTTCCCACATACACTTCAGGAGTTTTGAGTTCTTCAAATTTGACACCAGATTCAGCATTCTTCTGAGCACTTGCAAGTGTTTGCAAAACATTAGAAAATAGAGTAACTAATGTATCTCTATGTTCCTTGATCTTCATCTTTTCCATCAATGGTACAGAGACTCTCATTTGTGATAGAGTTTGAACCATATCAAAAACTGGGATATTCATTGTATTTTGAGTGCTAGTCTTATTAAAATCTGATGTCACTTGGCTTTCTTTTTGCCCTGAGGTAGTTTTTGACATACTAGCACTACATGTGTTTTTCTTTTCCTTATCACTCTTAGAATCCTTTGAAGGTACCTCAAATTGAACCTTCTGTGCTTTTGGCACCTTTCCTTTATATTCATCTTTCTATCCAGCCATAGGAGCCTTTTGGGTAACATTTTCTTTCACAAACCAAGTGCCTGGTTTACATTGATCAAACCCAATTGTTCTACCTCTCAAATTGTAATTACTCCTAGCTTGGGCTACCGCTGCAATTGTAAGTGATCAAACTTCTTCACCACTGGGTCTTCTAAGCTGAATATCACCCTCGTTTGCAAAATTGACAACATTTACTACAAGTGAGTGTTCATCCTCAGTATCTAAGAAAACTGTTGTTGGGTCAAACTGTTATCTCTTGGTCCCTCAATACTATAATCATCCCCCTCATCTTTTGAAGAGTCAGTCTTTAATCTCTATTGCATCTATCGAGAACATGTTTATACTCGGATCCTCTTCATTCTATTGTTCATACTCCTCATAACATTCATCAAATTCATGCAAAGATTGTGCTACCACACATTGGAAAGAAAAATGAGGCATATTACAAGGCACACACCAAGGGATGTCCTCTACATCGTTTGTAATTGATCTTTTCACGAGTTTAGGTGTATCTTTACTATTGCACCTTTTAAATTTTCTTGAACAGGTTTGTCATCTTTCCAATAAGTATGATAAGGCATATCATTCAGTCTCATAGGTTTGTCATGCTTGTGATAACCTTGGCTATCATTTGATATCCCCTTTTCATTTTTAGCAACTTTATAGCTAAGGTCCTTAACTGCACTCATTAGTCTATCAAGTTTATCTTCTTCTTTTGGTTGATTATTCTGATGCCCCTTTGGATTTTGCAATATTGTAACATCATCCCTCTTTCCTACTTTGCCAGCAACTTTCCTATTGTTCTCACTACTTAACACTGCCTCAAGAACATCCATGAGAGTACGTGGTTCCCTAGATCTTAGTTCATACCCAAATTTACGATCAAAAAATTTCATGTAACATATCAATAACAAAATCATTGGGCTTTAAATGATGAGGAATTTTGTTCAGAATCTTCACAAATCTTGCATTAAAATCAGTGACTATGTTATTATAATTCTTCTGAATTGTTGTTAATTTCCCCTAACTTATTTCATCAACAAAAAGTTAAAAATACTTGGACCCAGTAATACAGGGAGTAGCCATAGGTCCACAAACATCAGCATGGACCGATTGTAATACCTTGGAAGCTCTCCAGGAGTTACCATCTGAAAAAGGAGTGCGATGTTTCTTCCCAGCCTGACATACTCCGCAAACTCCAAGGTTTTGGGTCTGAATCTCCGACAATCCAATGAAAAGATCTTACCGAACAAGCTGAGAAAGATAGTGGACATTCAAGTGCTCGTACCACTAATGCCAAAGTGTACTAATAGAGGAGCGTTGGGCTTCCATAGCAAGCTCCTGAGAATCCCAAGAGTCAACAAGTCTAAAAAGACCATGATCCTCAACACCTAGGGCAACTATAGACTGAGTTTCCCGATCAATGATATTGCATTGATCTAAACTGAAGGTGATGTCTAGCCGAGGAGAATGTCTCAAAATTTGAATGATTGCGAGAAGGTTGAGTTCCATTCCTAGAACATAGTACACATCAAGGAAAATCAATTTCCTTCCACCAAACTGTATCTATATATTGCCTTTTCAGACAATGGCGTACTCTTCTCCTCCAAAAATGACTGAATCTGAGAATGGTTGAAAATCTATGAACCAATCTTGACGATGAGTGAAGTGGCAGGAGGCACCTAAATCAATGTACCAAGTAGAGGATTTGACATGATCTGCAAGTCTTTTAGCCATGAAGGCGTAAAAGGCAAACTCACCCTGCTCAGTGTGCTCCATAGCATGCACTTTAGGTTGTGAACCAAATTGCTTGGCTTGAGCAGCTAAGCGTTTACGGCATTCCAACTTCATATGACCAAACTTATGGCAGTAGTTTCACTAAATATTTTTCTTTTGTGGCCTTCTGATGATTGGGCAGAAGCATTTGGCTGAGAAGACTGAGAGAACTGATAGTTGCCTGTGTCCTTATGAACTGAGTTAACTTAGAAAGCTTTGTGCGTTTGAAGACGAGTCAGTAACACTGTCGAACTATTGTTTACAACAATCTTTCTATAGAAGCATTATGCAAAGAACGGAAAACGAAACATCAAAATGAGTGAAAGCAATGTTGAGAGTTTCAACAAAGTGCTCATAAGAAGACAGGAGACTCTTCAAGGTGATCACCACCATGTCTTCTTCCATTTTGCATCCAATGGCTTCCAACTAATCTCGAATGTCCTTGATTTTGTTGAGATCTTCATCCATCATGACCGAGAAGAGCATATTCTTCAAGAAGAATGCACGGCTCTTATCTGAGGTTTCATGCAGACCTTTTGGATGGCTCCCAATTTCTGCAGCAGTTTTGCTAGAAGGAACACGAGGCAATTGATCATCAGTGATAGAGAGTTTGATGAGCATTACAACTTCTCGATTTTGCTCATCAAATTTATCCCAATCATTGCCTTCATCAACAAGATGAGCAGTCTTGCCCAAAACAATGTTGTCAAGACACTTGTATTCAATGATTGTCATCGTGTGCTACTTCCACATGTAATTACGGTCATTGAACTTTTGACTGCCTTCCAACAGAATGTTGGTCAAAGATACCATTGCATGCTTTTTGAGGCACCAAAAACGAGAAGCCTAGATGGGTGAATGCACAAATTTGAATGTGTGGATTACAGAGGCAGGTACAGGCACAAATTATAGGGTGAATTTGCTAGCACAAAATTTGAGGCATGGAAAATGAGACACCCAGAAAAATTCGAAGACAACATAGTTGAGATCTTGAAAAACCCACTAGGAATCTATAATCAAAATAAAAATCCGACTAAAAACCAAAAGGTGCTGAAGAAACCCCAGTCGGCTGATTGGAAGAAGTGCATATACTAAGAAAAATGGTGGAAAATGGATGCCCTAGATAGTGAATGATGAAGAACTGTCATGGTTGAGCAAAGAAATGACCATAGAGAAGGTCGAAATAACCAGAGAGCAAGAAACCGTAGCATTTTTCAAAAAACATGAAAAGAATAGCAAAGCCACGGCCTTTAAACACAAAAGAATGACATCGAACAATAGCAAATGAACCTGAAGAGGGTTGAAAAGATGAAACGATTGTTGATATGAGCCTTAAGGACCCGTTGCAGTGGATAAAAGCTGGAGCAAACACAAAAAACAATGCCCTGAATGACAGACGCAAGCTGGACATTGCATGAGGAAGGAAGGGCAGAAAAAAACAGCCAAGAAATGGTCGAAAACCTTCAATCTGCAGACAAAAACGACCAGGAGAATGGTTGCACAGCAAAAACCAGTGTTTTTTGAAGAAAAAACATAGAGAAGAAGCAACACGAGAATTGAAACGAACAACCACGACCAAAAAACAGAGGTAAAGGCACAGAAACGCAATTCACCAGGTTGTGAGAGATTTATCTGCAACAAAAATGGCCTCTAGACCAGTCGACGGGATTGATAAACCCTCCAATCTTTTTACAAAAAAAAGTTCAAAACAAATAATTTCAAAAACAAAATTATAAAAAATTTTGAAAAAAATAACTTGGCTCCGATACCATATTAGACAAATAATTGGTAAAATATTGGATGATTAAATGAATGAGCAAGACGCTCATTATATAGTTTACAAAGATGATGTTATTAGAAACATTCTAATAATGAAAGATTATTAGAAACATTCTAATATTTACAAGATACACAATATTGACCATTAAAAGAATAATAAATAAGATATTTGAAGATATTATTCTAATAGTAATGACTATCATAACAGTTCAATTGCTATGTAAATTAGAATTACATCAATATAAGAGTTGTGGAAATTTTTGAGTCATTTGTGCACATCGCCTATGCCATTTGATGTTGTTTGGTGTAATTTGGTGAAGTCTATCAATGTTGTACAGATTAGATCTAAATCCGTATGAATTATTGAAGTTGTAATTCGATAGTGCAAGATTATTGGTGTCTAGCCAAATATTTTTGTTGTTTATGATTAATTGTTGTGTTTGGATATAGTTTGGTGAAGATTGTTAGTTATGTTTCAAAACTGTTATAATATCAAAAACTCTAGAAGGAGACATTACAACGGTATCAAAGCCAAGAACTTGTCAACTTGTAGGGTAGATTTATGTGGTGATGCAGGCTCATGTGAAAAAGTGATAAAGAAATTAGGTACTTGTGAAGGGTAAAGAGAAAAGAGCCTATGGGTAATAGGAATGAGAAGGCCAACTTTCAAGAAGTCATTAGGACTAAACACAAAGAGATGGTCAGAGAACCACTCCAGTCCATGAGGGAGTCTATGGTGGAGATGGTGAGGACTATGAAAGAAATGAGTCAACAAGGGAGCATTGGGAGATCTACTCCAAATGGTGCAGAAGGAAGTAATTTAGCGAATGACCAGATTTTAGTTAACTAAGCCAAAAGATATTTAAAGCTAAATCCTTACCCGAGGAAGAAAACATAGATCCAATTCAAAAGTTATTGTTGAGACACAAAAGGATCAACAAAGGTACTCATTTGAAGCCACCAAAACATTTGATGAATATCAAAGGATGTCTAATGAAATCAAATCCGTACTTCCTTTTGACAATTATTTGAGATGTCTTGAAAGAAGAAATATAGATAAAGGGGACATTATGACTACATAAGCCGAAAGAGAAAAGAGGAGGAAGATTCAAAAGTGGCTAAGAAGTATATCAAGGAGCAAAAGCCAAATGAATTGAAAGAGGGAAAGACCAAGATGAAGGAACTTGAAGTAGTGAAGAGTACACTAGAACCTAAATCACAACAGATCAAGAAAGAAGTTGTAAAGGTCGAGTAGGAAGAAAAATCAAAATCATACAATATCGTAGAGGAAGAAAAAGAGGACACGTCAATAACAAAAGGTGGTGAGTCAAAGATTATCACAATATTGTCCTTGATGAAGAGTCAATATTGTGTGTTAAAGATATGTCCAAATTGCAAATGATGTCCAGGAAACATCTGTCAATTTCAAGGAATGGAAGTAATTGCACTATATAATGATGATTTGAAATGTATGCGAATGATTAGACCATGTGATGATGATTTGCAAGATATTATTTATGTTGTTGTGAAGAACCATTTGACTTTGATGACCCTCATACAGAGGAATTGCAAGTTGATCCTAAAAACCCTAATGATGTTGGAGAGATGGAGGTTATACCCTATAGCTTGGGGCATCAAGGTCCCTTTCTTCAGGATCAAGGACATTCACATGAAATGATGTGGGATCCAAAAGACTAAGTCTTTGATGGAGCTACTCTCACCGTCGACTATAGATCTTCCATCCCTTATAAAACAAAGGTTAAGCTAGATTTTAAGCAAGTGTGAGGTATGTGCTGACTTGTATTTTGGGACTAACATGTTGACTCATCCACTTGATCGAATCTCTCAGATTTATCTGATGCTTGATGAAGATCTAGAGCATGCTAGAAAGTTGCAAAAAATGAGCCATCCAATTTCCAATTGTTTTGAATTTTTGGCAATATTTGACATGTGGGAAGAAACTCCATGATGGTACACAGCACACACGACTACATAGAGGTGTACTAGGATACATTCAAGTTTATTTGCTCCAAGATCGATGAGCTCGTTAATGGGTTAGTTTGTAGTTGTGAAAAGGAGACCTTATGTTTGCACATAACAAGTTGTTACTCCAATACACTTGAGCAACAAATGGGGATAGTCACCCCAAGAAGTTTTATGTTAGATGAGGGATTACCATCAAGTAAAAGGCATCATCATGAGTTGAGGAGGCATGGTGTTTCCATTGGAGAAGTTTTGATATATGTTATGGTGGCACAGCATAAGCACGATAGTATAACTGATCTCCAACAAAGCACAAGGAGGTTGAATGATGATAAAGGTTGTATCCATATATCATAGGAGAAGCATTTCCAGAAAAGGGATAAACTTAACTTCTAGTCCTAACACTACTGTCATCATTGTTAACACTCAACCAAAGTTCCCAGACTCGAACTCGGCGAGAATAACTCGACTCGACTCGTGACTCGGCAATGACTTGACAAAATGAAAAAACCCTTGATATTTAGAAATTTTTAAGGATTTAAAACTTGTTTCATGCACCCATTATTGAATAGAGCTTAAAGACACTATAACATCATCAAATAGAAGCTAATTAACATAAATATACATTGATCACAAAAGTACAAATGCAAATCAATACATTGACGATAATTAATACACTGATAGATAACCAATATTATCAAACACAATATAGGCATTTTATGCTGACTACATCAACCCCCCCAAAAGAAAAAGTCATCTTCCAAACGACAAGTATACATCAAGTAATATCCAAGAAGACTAATGACAAGAGTGTAGATAATGACTCATACTGTGCAAACTCAAAGTTGTGTATTTCAAAAATAAAATGGGGGTTTGCGGGCAACACCCACAGAGAAGTCAAGAGGCAGCACCCTTTGCGGGAGTCGAGGGGCAGCGCCTCTCACGGAGTCCAAGGGCAATGCCAAGACCAAATTAGCACCTTGAGAACCACTTAAAACTCCATGACGTGCATCATTTTCTTAAATTTTTAAGATGCCAAAAACAGTACTGATAAAGCCCAAAAATGTGATTTCTAGACGTGACTTTTGCATCTCTAATTGAATGTTTTAAGGAGAAATAAGTCAAAAAGAAAAAGTTAAAAAAGTTATTATTTTTTTTGTTTTTGCATTGGCACTAAAGTTGTCGCATGGCTGGGTTAGAGGGCACGGACTCAATGAGTCATAGGCTGACTCGCTGACTCAGCGAGTCAAGCGAGTCAAAGGGTCTGACTCGGCAAGTCACGCAAGTCAAAGGGTCTAACTCAGCGAGTCACGCGAGTCAAAGGGTTATCCTGACCCGCTGAGAATGGCCCGACTCAGCGACACGAATGACTCGCTTGTCTCGCGGCGAGTCAAGGAACACTGCACTCAACCCATTACTTCATTGGCATTCACACAAGTGGTTTGACAAGGATTCCTAGCCATGGAGAAGGGCAATTTACAATTGGTGACTTCTGATGGAGAGTTGTCAGCCTATATTTGGCTATTTACCACTCCTACAGTGATCACATGGCTGATTTTTGCATAGGTTTTGTTAGAGGGAAATGACAGCACTGATAAGGAAGAACAAGTGGCTACATCAACTGGCCAACTTAATAGATGGATATGCAACAACTTTTACGTCATGGGAGAGCTCACCATGAAATTGAAACCTAAGGGAGAGGCAGTAGAAGTTTCTAGTCACGTGGTGGAACTCCTTGACCATTCATTGTTGAGGTGTTTGTAGCAAGTACAACCTGGTTTCTATCCATTACAATTCTGATGTTGTATGAAGAAATGCAATATTACAAGGATGTTTTTGGGAAGATCTTTTGGCTCATGCTATGTGAAAAAATTCTGATCCCTTGGGAATTTAAGTGCCAATAGTCCAATTATATATTACTGTTTGAAGGGAGAGTTCAAGCCAATTATGACTATGATAGCCACCTTCCAGCCTATATACAATCTGATCTGAATTATTTTTCAAGTGGTAAAGTTTGGGGCATCATGGTAAGAATCTTTGGAGTCCAAGGTAAACCTCATATCACCAGTTTGGAAGAGGTGAACATCATAGCTGACAAGACATTGGTCGCATTTCCTTGAAAGTTACATCATAGAGATAAAGTTCAAGGGAAAGCGTCCATACAGGTATATTCAATCATAGGATTGTGTGATCTTCAGTTTGATGTAGCTGCTAAAATATTTTCAGGCACTGTATGGTTATTTCCAATGTCTACATTGCAGATTTTCACAGGAGACTTTTAGTTATGCAGCTATTGTACCATTTTAATACTGTTGATTTTCATGGGTTTTGATTTTAGAATGTTCTCATCAAACATATTCAGCAACTAGATTAGAGATTTTTGGAAAACTTACATGAACCATAATGTGTGTGAAAAGGTTCAGCCATTGGAGCTGCAGAAAAAAACTGTTTCAACTACTGAACTGCTGTTTCAGATGAGGTTTGGGATAAATTTTGGTCGCTGCAAATTCATTCTACCTTGTGTGCAAATTAAGAAATTCAAACTCAAACAAGTTCCAGCCTATCATACAATGATAAGATTCATTGGAACTTGGTTATATCATAATCATTTGGCGATAAAGTGGCACAGCAAGAACATGGTGGAAAATGTATAGAGAAGCACTTGGTAGCACTTGGTCTTATAGAAGTTTGTAGATCACTAGCATATGGATGGTTGTATTCACTAATTGATCCAAGTCGAACATGGAAAGGTACAAGATCCAAACTACCTGGGCATTATAGTGGGATTCGTGATATTGGCATGGAAGCACTTGAACATTCAGGTTTACATAGGACTCTTTGACAAAAGATGCATCATCTAATAGGTACAGGATCTAGGATCAATGAATATCACATCAGGATTCAGCTCATTAGCTCACAGATACTTAAGCACCCCAATTTGCATTTGCTTGAGGACAAGCAATCTTCAAGAGGTAGGATTTTTCATGTCGGCTTTCCAAAAATCATATGAAAGACTTCTTGATCAGGGAGATGGCAGAGATCGAGGATTGGGACTACCACCTAACTCATGCCAGGGAGACGTTGAAGATTGGAAATCAGAACTGCAGCTGGGCTGATGCCAAGAACCTGATAGAGGTCAGCGATCAGTGTTGCTGCCCAACCCATACCAAGGAGCTATCAGAAGCCTGGGATAAGGGTTGTGGCCCAAAGCATGCCTAGAGAACTATTCAAGGTCAGAGATCCAGATTGCTGCCAGATGCATGCCAAGGAGCCTATCGAAGCTCAGGGATCGAGATTGCTGCCCGACACGTGCCAAGGAGCTATCAAAGGTCAAGGATCGGGGTTTTTATCAAATGCATGCCAAGGAGCTATGGTAGGTTAAGGAACACAGTCGCGGCCCAATGCATGTCATGTCAGAAGGAAGGAAAAACTCCAAACCTGCAACAAGGAAGCCAGTGAGGCACATAGACTGACCTGTGATGCAGCATGTAGAATTCAAATTTGGGTCTTGGCACCATTTTGGATCTAGGCCAACTAGTTTGATCTTTTGAGTGGGAAGCATATAAAACTAGGAAAGCATTTCAGTTGTAATCATCTATCTTATGGCATTTTATCTTCTAGACACTTTGTGTTCAAATCTCTTCTATGGATGAAAACCCTTCGATTCTTGAGGAATCCTCACTTAAGGAGTGCATTGGAGCTTCAAGGTTTGCCATACAGTCCATTCTTTCAATGAGTAAATCATTAGTTGTAGATTTGTATTTGTTGTTTTCTGCTGTTGTAATGACTGTCATAACAGTCCCACTTGTTGTGGAAATCATAATTATATCAATATAAGATTTTTGGAGATTTTGAGTCATTTGTGTGAGTTACCACTTAAATGAGCTGAAAACACCGTAGACTGCTAAAATCTTTATGCATTATCATGGCAGAATAAGCACAGACCTAGATCATCAAGCATGACAGAAGGAAGCTTTTAACAGAATCTGGATATGAACATGAACATGAACAGGCATTGTGGAATATGGTTGCTCTATGGAGATTGGGAAAGGGCTTGTATGATCAGGTCCTCAGGTATAGATTTTTTTATTAAATTTAGTTTCTGTACTTCCTGCAACTAAAGGAGTAAATACAGAAGGTCTTGTACATACCTGGGGGATCTCATCTTCAAAGGAGCTAAAATCTTGGAATTCTCTTTCAAAATCTTGAAACTGCATGACTGATTGCCGTGCTTGAAAAGGTGGCTGTTAAGACATAGTAGGAGGCCTTGGTTGTTGCTGAAAAAAGGAATTATTTCTGTTGTTGTGTCCTCTTCCATAGTATCCTCTTCCTCTTCCCTTTCTTGTTTGATTCATCAATACAATGGGGAGCTCATCAAGCTCCTCATCAACAATGTTTTTTGTTTCTTCTAGTGTAGCAGCAAGATCATCTAGTGCAGCTTCATCCTATTCATTTACTTCTTCAAATTCTTCAAAAACAGGTTCATAGATGTTGTCTTGCAAATAAAGATCTTCTTCATCAACAACATCCCACCACGCTGCTGCAGATGTGTCCAAATACACTGTTTTATTCTTACATGAGCAATCAGGGGCTTTGTGGCCTTGCTTGTTACAAATATAATAGATGATTTTTTGGCTTTGTCGTCGTGGATGAGAGTGTTTGCACAAATATTTGTTTTTTGAGGCATAAGAATTTCTTCAAGGAAATGTCCATCTTTGGAAACGGACCTTGTGCTTTATATGTTTCTTATGTGCTTTGCACTGTGATTTTGTAAATGGAGTACAACCATAAGAACCAATGAACGTAGGTGCAATCCTTTGGGCTTCATGCTTGGTAAACTTCTGCTGATATTTGCAGGCATCAATGAATTTCACTGTGGTCTTTGGCAAATTGTATGAGATCTGTCGTGGGACAATCTTGAAGAGTGAGATTTCTTAAGTCTAAATATCCCATAACTTTATCTGAAAGATTATATGGCAACTCTTCAAGATCTTTTGTTTTTGCCATTTCAACCTGTTTTTCATCCTTTAACTGGTATAGAAGTTGTCTAAAATCATTTGAATGTTCTATAAAGTCCTTCAAATCAAAACACTTCATCTGCAAAATATTTTTTATGATTCTTTCCCTTTTATTTATGATTTCAGGACAAAACTCATTAACCATTTCATCCATTAAGCACTTAAGAGGAACAAGTTGTTCTTGTTGCTGAATAGTTTGTCCCATAGAAGCAGAAATCTGCAACAAATCCCGGTTATCCTCGATTAATCTTGAGTCCTAGAGCCAGCCGATTTATTCCCTGAAAAAAACCCGATTAATGAAAAAACTGTTGACCCAATTTTCAATGACCTTTTTGCATTTAAAGTGCATTAAAATCATATTAAAATCCAAATGGCAAAAAAAGGTCAAAAATCATTGCAAAAACCTCCAAAACCCTACAAAAAACTCACAAAATAGACAAATCACTTAGAAATAGAGTTGATTCCAGGATGGAAGTGAAGTCAATGTGGAATTGACGTGGAAGCAATTTGTTATTTTGTCGCTTTGGTTTTCATTCCTGCCTCTAGAAAACCCTAAACAAACGAGCGGGAGGAGCTTTGCCTCAGGGGGCGTGTGAGATAGTGTCAAGGCAGCTAATGAATTTGCTCTAAATCGCAGTTTCAATCTGACCCGAGCTCTCTACACACCTCGCCCCATGTATTATGATGTGATCAAATATATAACTAATATTCTACACTAATTTTAAAATTATAACTACTATGCACTATTATAGATCGCCCTTTCACGGAGAAGTAGCGAACCCCTTATAGCTTATAATTAATATTATACAGCAGTTTCAAATTTCAAATTATTGACTATTTATATATATTAATAGACAAATAATGAATTATAAATTAAAAACAATATAAAATTTATAATGTATATATTTAGTTTTAATATATAATTAAAATTTAATATATTCAAATTTTGATATATATATATATATATATGACTTTTAAATTATAATTAATATATTTAATTTCATCATTAACATTGGCCTCCACCTAAAATAGTAGTTGCCAAAACCATTAGCTTGCTAATAACATTGGCCTCCACCTAAAATAGTAGTTGCCAAAATCATTAGCTTGCTAATCTTTTACTTCAACTAAACAAATGTCTTTTGTTGAATTCTACCCCATATAAAGGACTTACCAATAGCCGTTATGGAATATAAAGCATTGCAATTGTGGAATATGATTTGATAAGCTTTCTCAAATATTGAACTACCCCTACAAAACTCCTTGTCTCAATCATAATGAAAATCTTGGAACACTTCAAAATGGTGTCTACTTTTTTTTTTATCAGAAAAAATGGTGTCTACTTTTAATAAATTCCACTATTGATAAATTCCTAACAGTAGCTAGATCGATGTCTGATAAATTTTGATCTCAGTTACTTCGTAAACTTAGCTAATATTTGATCTCAGACTTAGACAACTGTTTGGTGACTGCCCTCTTTAAAAGTCTGAAAGGTTTTGATCTCAGTTACTTCAGACTTAGCTAATATTTGATCTCAAACTTAGACAACTATTTGGTGACTGCCCGCTTAGAAAGTTAACTGAATATTTGCCTATGTAATCATCAATATGAATATAAACAAAAAAATCTATTTTCTACAATTCATTTTGATCTCAACTACTTCATCGAACTGGAATTCATACAAAATCAAACCGGAATTCGCCAGGTCTAGGAGTGAATCCGGTAACATAGTTTTTTTGTAAATCCAATTTTTTCCCTTCTTTTACCGATTGTTTCTCGATTTTTTTAAAAACTCCAACTCCTCTTGTTTGTCAATTTATTCCCCAAACAATTAATGCTTCTATGGTTTGTCCTGCTTGGTGATCAACAACTACTTGGGTTAGAACCTTCTGGTAGACTTTTGCATCCCTTTCTACAGTAGATTTGTTACTCCACCAGTCTCTAATAATACCACACAAACAATTTGTGGCAAATTTACAAGTAGTTGTTGCATCTATTCCTGAAAGGGGTCCTATGATAAGGAAAGTATTTATCCAAGCCTCTATCTTCTAACGGGAATTATCATCTTTATCTATGTCTAAATACCATGGCTGAATATTGCAACAAGTACTCATCATCATTAATCTGTCAGTAGATTTCTTTACTCTTTTCTCCTGAATTTGTAATAAATTTCAAATTGCCAGAGCAATCTATTATGGCTTTTTCTCTTGGTTTGTCAGCCAATCAAGAGAGGCTGAGAGATTATTCAAGGAATGGTCTATGTTGTCAAATCTACTGACCATTGTTTCATTTCTAATTTCAGAATGTTGTATATGAGTGATCACAGTCTTTATGCCATCTCTAGATTTATGAAGATTATTCAGAATTTGCCCAGGTTGTACTTTTAAATGTCCCAAAGACAATTTTGTCTCCTTCAAACTCTCATGATTATCTAAAACTATATTTCTTATTTTTTGTACATTATTGTGCAAAACTGTAACTGAATTCTTTTAGAGCTAAAATATTTGTACAAAAATCATCTACATTCTGCTGCAAATGTTAACAAAACCTTGAAATGTAAATTTTGTATTTAAACAAATTGGATGGCTCCTTTTCTTCTGGAGTGCTAGGTTGAAAAGCATATTGGAAAAGAGAAACCGTGTCATATTCTGTTTTATAATTTCCTCCCAAAAGTGGCCATCTTCCATTTCTATAATAAGATGCCTTTTGTTCCTTGTACCATTCGAGAGTCTCAGCTTTTGGCAGTGTATAGACCATACGACAGAAAGGATGAATTTTTACTTTTTGTTTTCTCTTTTCTTGGGCCGACACAAGTTCTGAAATTCCTTTTAAAGGATCAGGTCCTCTATTGAGGAGAGCATCATCGTCCTCTATCTCAACAAATAATTGGACTTTCTTTCTACTGGATGATGCACTAAAGGAAGATCTGGCACTTTGATATGTTTCTTCAAAAGGATTATAATTGCTCTTGATAGAAAGAGACCTTGGCAGTATACTTATGTGGTTTTGTTATACATTATGAACCAGTTTAGTGGCCTCTAAAAACCTTGGAGCTACATGCTACATCCAGTCAAGCTTCCATCCTGCTGGAATATCAATAGTGTTGATGTGCCTTCTTTGTAATTGAACTTCTCCATTTAATGTCCTAGCATAGGGCAAGTTTTCTAAAATAGTAGGATTATTTGTATCTGTCATGCTATAGAGGATTTGAAGTTGGACAAAAGCATATTTGAATTTACCAAACATGTTTAGTCCATATAAGGAATTAAAAACTCCCCAATGGTTTAACGACCCATATTTCACTTCTGTACTACTTATCTCGGGCAGCAACAGTATGATTAGGGTAATAGGTAAAACATACATAATTTTTTGTCAACTTAGATAGATTGGATAGTTGACAGGCATGATTATAGTTTACTTGTCTTCAGTCACAGAGTGCTAATAAGACATAGGGCTAATATTTTCAGGAACTAATGACCCAAAAGTCATTTGGATAGCACCAAAATGGACAAAGTTCACATCTTTATGGTCTAATATATTCTATTTATTCTGCTGGAAAGATTGACAACATTTTGGTTTAGAATGTTTGTTGAGGGTCATATTCTAATGTTAACTCAACAATTTTCATTCTAGGTACAACAAAATGTTTAAAACTTAAAAGTAGACCTAGATATAAAATTCTTCAGAGGGTTTGGATTCAAAGCACTCTTTTTATACACAGACTCTGCTTTTGACTAAGCAGGCCTATAGATAATTACTTGGTACTCAATTGTATTTTCTGAACTATCAATTTCTGGTATATCTTCTTCAATCATCAAATCACGATCTGTTGGTTTTACAGGAAGAATGTTGAATGTCCTTCCACACTTGCCTCATTTACACGTTCAATGCCATCTTGGCTAGCAAATCACTGGAACTCAGCCATTTTCGTTTTAGAGTGAGAAGTTGAATAGATCTAAAGACACTTAAAGGGGTTTTACTAAATTTGGAATTTGACAACACTTCGAATGAAACTCTTCAGAGATGAACTCTTCACACTTTAAATGACTTTCTCAATACTCTTGACTTAGAATACAATTTAAACAGGTAAAAAGAGAATTTGACTTAGAATACCCGGTAACCAGGTTATCTAAAAGGAGGTTTATCGGTCATAAATCACTGACATTGGCAGTCCTTCGTACAAATATTCCTTTTAATAAAGCTACTTTTAATCACTGTAGACATGGTATTCATCATTACTAGCTGACAAGCTTGATGTTGGAGATGGTACTAGTGGTGTTAATTCTCCATGATTGAATATTTGCTCCCAAGTTAATGGTTTCCACTTGACAAGGATCTGGAACTTGTGTCGTATATTTCAATCTTGGAGATTATTGTCATATAACAATTGTGGGGAAATGAATGATTCCCACTTTAGTCTTGTCCTTATAAAGATTCTGATGACAATTTCTTTGCTAAGCATATGGTCAGGATTCACTTGATCTGGTCCGGCATAAGTAAAGAAGTCTAATAAATGTCCTGTCAACAGAGCAGAACAGCTGACTAACCATGTGAAAAAGGGTCTTCTGATCAAATCTAACAGCAACAAGTATTGATGGTCTGTCGCAATTCTCAGGATTGAGAATTCTCCAAAAGTTTCACTGGTTATGATAGGATCAAAGATACATCCTAGATATGATAATGTATCTACTGCATAAAGTGCACTATTTTGATATTTTTTATTTGTCCCCTTAAGAAGGATGATCCACTGAGCATTTGGATTTAGTGTTCGAAAATGGACATCAAATTCTTCATTAATCAAGAATCCTTGATTAAGCGGAGGATTAGCAGGATTTTGCATGAAGACACCAGGAACTTCTCTACTTAGATAGTCAGCAACAGCATTTTGTTTTCTTGGAATATGTTGTGCTTCATAATTAAACTGGTTCAAATATTCCTCCCATCTGACATATTTTCCTTGTCCATCCTTTTGACCATGATCCTTTTCTTTGAATGTCAAGAACTTGGTGCAGCCTGTTCTGGTGACGAACTTCTTTAAGTGCACTAAATTTAAAGAAAATTTCTTTAGATTTTTTAAGATACCATTGATTCCTTTGTCAGAAGAAATTCATTTTTTAATTTCAGCTGGGAAAATACCACTAGCATATTCAACAATGAATTCATTCCCATTCTTGATGAAACAAAGGTGTCCACCCCATGCATGATCTGAAGCATCAGTATATAAGATACAATTCTCAGTTGTTGGGATGTGTAATACAGGAGATTTTGGATTTTTTGTTGAATTTTCTTTACTGCTTCATCATGGATTGGTCCCCATTGTGGTTTCCTTTTTGTGATAAGTTGTAGTGGTTCCCGATCAAAATCTGCACCTGGATAGAAATTATTTACATAATTTAACATTATTAAAAATCCTTGCAGCTCCTTAGTATTGAGAGGAGGCTGGAATTCAAAGATTTTAGCTTTGATATGAGACTGAATCTCAAGTTTACCAGCATTGACAATGATACCTAAAAACTTACAAGAGTCTGAACACCATTGAATTTTAGATAGGGACGGTACAATCCCAGAATTTAATGCTAACCTATAAAATGTTTCTAGATGAGATTTGTGCTCATCAAAGTTTTTACTAAAAATAAGAATATCATCAATACATAAAAGAAATTCTTCACAGCCACAAAATCAATTGTCCATTCTTTCCTGGAAATAAGGAGCATTCATCAATCCAAAAGGCATCACGGTCTATGTTATTTGGTGCTATTGATGTAATTTGGTGAAGTTTATCAATGTTGTAGAGATTGGATCTGAATCCATATAAATTGTTCTTAAAGCTGTCATTAATTGCTATTGTTTGGATATCGTTTGGTGAAGATTGTTGATTATGTTTCAAATCTGCTATTTTATTTAAGTTTCTGGAAAAGGACATTACATGCTTTCTATTAGATTACATGCTAGCCAATTTTCATAAATGGTGAAGCCAATTGTCTACTAAATTGAAAATCCACATGAAGATTTACTGCAGGTGCCTCTTTTGCGAAATTGGGTACTGAATTAATTTATCTTTTGGAGCCTGATGTTTAGATAACATACAGTAAACCTTTTGACATAGGGACTTAATGCAGATTAGATTTTGTACCTAACTAGATTAGATTTTGTATCTAACTACTACAAGCTGGTCCTTGACTGCAACTAGCTGTAAATGTCATTTATGAGAAAATATTGCAGGCTAATTGGAGATATATCCCAGACTGGTTTTTTCATAAGTAATTAACTAATTTTAGTCTAGATTCGATACACAATCTGTAATGTGTGGCAAATCTCTGATTTTATTGAAGGTCAAGTTATAAAAAAAAGGTGCAAATTGAAAAGTTTGAACATACACGGGCAATTTTACAAGTTTACAGGCATTTTCTATTCCATATATTTGCTGGCTATGCTAGGAATAAGTGCAAATTAAATTGATAAGTGTCTTAAGGTATATGATAAATACTCTACAAATCCTATTTGGTGATGACCAGTTTCGAGATCATCAAACATACCACTCACAACTATGATTCCTAATGCTTGCAAGCATCCTCCATGTGGACCTCTGAATCTGGCAACCAGATAAGAGAATCTTGATGATGGAACCAACAGCAGTTTCTTAAGAAAAACCAATCAGGGTACCAAATGCAGGTTCATGCACAGGTAATATTCCAAAATTATTGGAGTAGGGGTATGCTGTCTATGGCAAGCAATCAAATTACACCTGCTACAATGAACATGAGTCAAGGACAAGTATTGCAGCTTTTTGCATCAATTCAAGGCCAGTGTTCCACATATGATGAAACATTATTTAATTTGAACACCTTAATGTAGAATACAAACAAATAGTTAAACATTGATTGACTGAATCCACATGCATTAGACTATGTGAACAAGATAATGAAATGGAAGAGAGAGAAACCACCAAGTTTCAATAACGACTTGACAAAATAAAATACGGACATACCATGTTTGTCACAACTGTTGACATAAGATTCGCACCATTTAATTCATACTACGGTTCAAGCCTATAAACAGTAAATATAGGGTATAGCCTATAGCATTTGGCTGTAAAGTTGGATACAGAGGTTGTGGTGGAGTGTCAGATCCCAACTAGTCCATGGAAGTATTGTAACTTGAAACCTGCTGTCTATTCTCTAAATGAATGCTAGACCTAGGAAAGAAATAATTGGTGCAATATAAAAAGAAAATGATGTTAACCACTTAATTAAACAAAAAATTAATTGGTCCAACATCTAAACAAAATTAAATATAATTGTGCACCCTACATATTCATGCACAGTTCAAAGGTTGGTAAAATAACAAAGTGAAGCGTTTTATTCAATTTCCAAGAACTTTACTACTTAAGTTCCAGATATTTACTTACCTCTGTTTTACGCCTTGAAAAAACATATGTTAAAGAACATCCTCGTGAACAGATGGGTACATAAAAACTGTGGTCAGGAAATATTAAATTTCCCCCTTCTCAATTTTTACAACAGCTGTACTAAGACAGTCTTCGATGCATCTAGTACTAAGTATTGTCATACATTTACCCTACATTCTCAATTAAAATATGGATAATCAATAACCATGTTCTTTGCTATGTTTGTGACTCTTAGGAGTGATGACCATTGCATTGATGACCATTGAAATCATACATGAAGTTTACCTCATGTAACTGAACAACATTAGGATGCTTGATCAACTGCATGGTAGATATTTCTCGCTTTATCTGTCCAAAATATCCAACCAAAAAAATCAATATAAGTATACAAATATAATTCCAAAAATAGCATTGATGGAAAATATACCTAAAATTCATGTTTGCTGAGTCAAACACACACACTTTCCAACCAATAGCTTGTTTCATATCTTAATTTAAGATGAGATCATCAGTGTCTATCGGAACAAAGATTCTTGCAGACCCAAACAAGAATTTACAAACTGGACAGTGCATGCGAAGAGCAAACAAGAGCTCTAACATTATTCAAAGTATTCTATCAGCCATACATTTTGTTTTGATAGCTAAATGTTTTGATTGAAGCAATTCTAACCTGTAAGGAATACACAATAATTAGGGAAGGTGATAGGGTCTTTTGCAACAGAAAGGTAGTGAAAATTGCCAACAACTGTCATGATCAAGAATAAGTCATTTGCTTCCCTAGCAGAAGCATGTGCTCAGAATTTGATTTAGAAACATGCATATCTGAAATTCCCTCAATCCAAAGACACCTCTGTGATATAACGGCCTGCATAATGAGTTGCTTCCAAGACCTTCGGCAATGCATATGCCATCCTGCAAGGCACCCTTCCATAAACGAACCCATTACGACAACCAGGCAACGAGAGACAGGAAATCATGTAGAATGTTTTGGTGACAGAAATACAGGGCACTCTGCAAGATGATAATTTTACCCAGGAAAGTTCAACAAACAGGAATACTCACTATACAAAAAGGTATGACTGCAGAAATCCTTATCAAGGACAACAAGGGGTGTTATCAAACCTTTTACCCAGAAAAGAAAAAATAAAAACTAAAAGAGGTGAAAATAATCATTCTATGAAAGTATTGAAGAGCAAAAATAAATTATAAAATATTGATATATTGGAGTAAAGAAGTGAAAAGGATGTAATTCATTTGTAAATCCTGAGAGTGAAAAAGCAGTGGCCATTTTTAAGTGAAAAAATATATAAAAATCAAACATCATAAGTACATCATTTGATTAAAATGAGTAATAAAACCCTTTTTGTTATTGAGGGATTTTTTGGGGTAAGTTGGTTCAATAACTACCTACCAAAATGTTATAAATATGTACCTTTGATGAGTAGGGTACTATGTGTGAATTTCACTTGGCTAATTTGAGCAAGAAACAAGAAGTGGGCACTAGAGGAGGAGGCACATAGATTGTGCCCAACTTAGGGCATAGACTATATAGAATTCACCGAGGATTTTCTTGGCCAGGGCTTTGGTGCAATTAGGCACATACTTTGGTGCCAGTAAGCACAATGTGAATAGGCACGTGCTGTATTTTTACACAGGTTTTGCATGTGTGCCACAACTTGTTATCATAATCAAACAGCAAGAGAATAGACCAACCCTGTCAAAAAAATTAAACGGATACATATTTTCACTTAATCTATAAAATATTGAATATTATTTTGGATGTCTTTCCCTATTTTTCCTAAATATATTTACAACGCTTTTCTGTACAGATATTCTAATTAACTTTATTTAGAAATTCCTAAAAAACAATGTAAACATTAATCATATTGATTACAAATTTACCCATTGCATATAATAGGAAAAAAGAACCATAACACTGAGGGTATTATCTCCATAGGAAGTCTTAAAAAGAAAAAACAACCTTTCCATTTCAGCACCTTCAACATCATTTGAGAAGAAAATTACTAGCTCCTGTAAGAAGGCTGCAGAAGGTTCAAGCCAAAGCCTTGAGCCTGCACATACAGATTATGCAAAGGTGAAGGAAGAATTCAGGCTAGTTATAAAAAAAAGGCATCACCAAGAAGAGGCCAGCATGTTCAAAGCAGAATGTCTTTCATTTTCTATAACAAGGAAAAACTCCGGGGAACCACGAGTAGAAGGGGTTTTGGATAAACAATGATAATATGTAGAGTCCTAGAATATCTTAGTGTCAACTGAAACTTCTCCCAGAATATCAGATCATTAGACAAGTACAAAATATGCCGAGACTAGATCAGGTGAAATTTTCAGGACTCGTAAAACGCCCCTTCTAAATTTTTGTTTCAAACACATGATTGTTTGTTCTGCCAAAGACTAGAGTGTACGCAAACTAGTACTCATGGTAACCTAATCGCACATGGTCTAAACTTAACTATTTTTATGGCAACCAAAAAACCCAATATGACCTCTACAAACCTATCATGAGCTAAAGATTCCTATCATCAAAGAAATTTAATTTCAATTTTGGGGTTGGGGTTCATAAGGCTCGGGGATTAAACACAAAATTGGGTTTATTAGCTTCCCAGGTTCAAACTTGGCAAGTGGTGAAGTTCTCTGCAGAGAAATACATTAGTCATTGTGACTAGATGAGATTTAACTCCACACTACGAGTAAAATCTGAATAAACTCACTTTTGTTTATTCATCCCTATAGGTTTATGGCTAAGTTGCAAGATACATCCGCCCCAAACCAAATGGGCCAAGGATGAATTCCCCTTGAGAGCACATAGAGCATTACCCAATGACTCAGGGAGTATCCAGGTCGTCCAAGCTATGCATTGGATGTGCCCAAGTGTACCTAAGCATACCTGGGAATACAAACATGGTACCCAACTTGAAACAACCGTATCAGTGGCAAAAACAGAAAAAGACAAAGTGACATTTCTAAATTGAAAAAACCCTTAAACATGAAAAGAAAACCCAAAAAATACCCTTCAAATGCAAAATGCATGCTCACATTTATCATTCCCAATTTCCAAAATGTCATTGCTCAGGGTTGCTATTTTTGTCATGTTGAAGGATTGTGAAGGTGCGATTGATAATTGGTATGGGATCAAATAGCTTGCACTATAGAGTTTCATCTTTCAAGGCTGTCATAAGGTTTGTATTCATGTTTGAGTTCAACAAAGAAATAAATGAAACAAACATGCCAATCAATAAAATTCAGAAATGAATTTAATTAATTCAAGTGTATAAATCTGTAATTAGAATTTTTATTAAGATATATTATATTAATTTTAAAATATTAATATTTAAATAAATTCAACAATGTTAAAATTGTGTGCTCTATTAGGTTTGAAATTTTATGCAACTTTTGGCAGGTTTCTGCAAAATTGGCAGGCTATTCAAGGGATCCCTCGGGTGCTCCCCAGGTCACAAGTGTTGTTTCTGAGGCATATGTTCCTAGAGAAGTTTCTGACATGAAAAGTATTGTTTCTGGGAAACTGGTATTAAATGTCGTTCCAGTAAAATTGGCTGGGGAAGTTGTTTCTGTCTAGGTGGGCCAATCTTCATGGGCTGATAAAGTGGCTGGATCTAGGTCTCCAAGAGATGTAGGTTGTGCTGTTCCCTCAATTATGCATTTTGAGGAAGGTATAACAGTTAAGTTACCCAACCTTCTGATGTATGAAGCCATACCAACTATGGATAACACTCTGGTCCATAAGTTTTTTGCTTTTAGACCAAACATTGATTTGGTGGATAAATGGCCAGTTTGTGGCATGGAAACTGAAGGGTAGTGTCTCAGCATCATGGCGGATGGTCTTTTTTTGTTTAGATTTGCTAATAATGAGGAACTGATAAAATCATAAAAGTGTTACTAAAAGCACTTAATTCTTTGATAAGGGTTCATAGAAATAATTTATCTTTGTGTGGAAACCAAGTTTTGTTCCTTCTGCTGATCTCCATGTGCTGCTCCTACTTGAATTAGGTTGCCTAGGCTACCTTTGGAATTTTGGAGCCCTAAAATTCTTCAGGGCATTGCTAACTCTTTTGGGCAACTTTTATCTCTTCATAAAGTTACCTTGCAAAGAACCAAGCTTGTTTTTGCTAGATTATGTGTAAGTGTTGAAATGAATAAAGTTCTTCCCACAAAAATAACACTCCAGTTAAAGTTTGGTGAATGAGTTCAATTGGTTCTTTATGAGAATGCTGGTTTTTACTGTCAGAACTGCAACAAGTATGGCCATTTAAGGGATAAATGTCATAAGCCCCAACTTAGAAAGAAAGAACTGAAAAATAAAGAGCTTGTGGTGGAAGACATGGAGATTTAATCTGAATTGTCTCCTTCCCAAGATAGTTTGGTTTCACCCACAAAGGTTCTGGGGTGGAAAAGGCCCAAAGGACAAATTGTCTCCCTCACTGAAGTATAGTCAAAATAAGGATGTTTCTTCCCCAACTAAAGAACACAAGGACTGTCAACTAGCACAAAAGATTGGTGAAGAACAGAAAAAGAGAAATAATAGGGATATGACTGTTACTCATGTGAAACAAATATTCGAAGAAGGTGAACTTGTTAAGGAGCAACAAAACATGAAAGTTAAGCCTCCTGAAGTTAGCATTGAGGATGCAACAAAAGACAGCATCGGAAGAGATAAAATCTGCATATTTAGTTCCCTAAAGGGTCAAGACGACAAAAAACTCCTATAGGGGTCTGAGGGACAAACAGCTGGTACTAAAATTGGAGGACACTCCAAACCTACAATTCACTGAGGGAAAGGATATACCTATTGGCTCTAACCTAGGGTCTCTGCCTTCCACAATTGGCTTGATGGTCGTTCCTATCAGTGAGATGGAACAGACTCCTGTTGGGAAAGGGAGAAACTTGGAAAGGAAACAGCTTAAAAAAGCCAAATGTGGGTGGTGATTTTAAACATGGACGGCCTACTCAGAGAGAAACTAGCTCTAGAGAAATAGCTATTGGAAAATAAAGGAAAACTAAGAAATGCGTACTTTTATTGAAAATGGGGCCAATTTGCCCTGCCAAGAACAATTGATCAAGTTCAGTAGGTGCTTTTTAGAAGATAGATTGATTGTTTGTTGTCCTCATAGAAAACTTATCCTCGAATATTAGAGGACTAAATAATCCCCATTAACATCTTATTAAGAGTTGTATTATTGATAAGAAGGTTGATATCATTCTTATTCAAGAGCTGAAGATGGTTGAAAACTTGAATCTTTCTCTTCTCCGATTGTTGGTAAGTTTTGGAATACTACTGAGTTTTTTGTATAATCCCTGCTTTAAGTGATCCTAGAGGAATTGTTACCATGTGGAATCCTCTTACCTTCTTGTAATATCCCCACTTTTAGCAAAATAATTAATTAGATTAATTATTTTAAACTTAAAGTTATCCAAATAAATTAAATATTAAAAGGGATGACTTTATTTTAATTGATTTAATTAATAAGTGACTTAAATACAATAACAAAGCATTATTAAAAGTCACTTAATAAGTCATCCAGCTTTATTGCAGAAGCTACATCATGAGGATTCCGGAAGGTTCACCAGATTGTTTATAAATGAGAGTTTGCAGTTGATTTTGATATGTTCAGGTTTATTGAATTTGATAATTTGTCTGAAGCTTTGTATGAAGCAATATTCTGAGGACAGAAACCTTCAGAAAATCAATAGAAGAGTTGGACTAAAACTTAGCTCTTCCTGAGGGTGGATTCGTGACAGAATTCACAGCCAGACCCAATTTGTAATGTCTCTAAAGACCAATTTGCAGAAATAAAGTCAAATATCAATCTGAGATAATTTGTAGTTGTCTCAGAAGCAAAGATAATTTGCTCTGAATAATATATATATATATATATAGTTGCTGTAAACTTTTGCCTTAATAAATTTAAGACTGTGTTTGGGATTATTTCATAATTGAGTATTGTTTGACAAATACTATGGGACCCGATCTTTATATTGTGACTATGGTTGAAGTCTGCTAATTTATTGAGCCTACTTTCATCGGGGATGATAAATATTTTAGCCACAGCCTAATGTTTGAATGTGGCAACCATATCAAAAAACCTTTGCTGTGAATATTAATTTTGTGCTTGAGCTTTATCTATTCTATGGTTTGAAATGTGTAACACATGGGGAGTGCTGCTATAGATGTCTTTAAGATGTAAAAACTTAAAGAAGAGGTTCTGTGAGGTAGAAGACTCATTGACCAGACATCATCAGGTTCATTATTCACTTGCATTTACTAAATTGTATGTGTCGCTGGGTCTTGGTAATTATCGTGCAAGCATACACTATATTGAGGAGCCATTTTTGGCAAGCCAGTGACCAAGAGTTACAGCGTAGGTTGCAGTTGACTTGGGTTTTCACCGCAAGGGGAGGATTCATGGGAATGTCTGGGCATCGCATGGAGGTTACTGAATAATCTTCCTTGTGAAAACTCTGAGTTAGGACTCCAATCCTGATCACCGCCCTCTCCTCATACTTGGCAACTATTCTGGACCTGCTTCTGCAAATCTTCGTCACAGTCCCAACACTAATACAAGAAGGGAAATCAAAGTGTCCCCAATATCACAGTTGCTGATACATTCTCAGGCAAGGATTTAAATACGGATAAGGAAGCTGGTGTGAATTTCCTATCCCAGGATCTGGTTATTCTCCAACAAAGGTCAGGACTGTTTGCATTGGTATTTGCATTGTCTGAAGAGGTTTCAACGAAATATTTATGATGATAAGCATATTTCTGTTCAATTGATGTTTTCTGTGCAACTCTTTAATATCTATGAAGTATGGTGAACAACCAATGATATTATATTCTCTTTAATTCTGAACAAGCAACGTGAGTCAAACTAACAAAACTCTTGAAACTGAAACTGCAAATTACACCTTCATGTCAATTGTTTGACAAAGTGCATGAGGAGAAACAGAGAAGTCTTGGTGAAGAACATTAAGGGGTTCTTACAGTGGATTCACAGACTGTATTTGTCATCATAACTATAGCACAGTTATCTTCAGATGTTATTGATGTCATACTTCTCTGTTATTTAGTTGTAAATACATCAGACCAGCTAAAACAATGAACGGCAATATACAAACTCAAATTATTCAGACCAGCTAAAACAATGAACAGCAATATACAAACTGAAACTATTCATTTGCAGGACAGGCTTAATACATAACAGTTTATCATTTTGGTTCAAATTCAAGGTCAGATAGGGTAAGGGATCTTACAGTGGTATCAGAGCATCAAACCTGCCATCCTCTTGGCTAAAAACAGTAGTTTGCATTAGTGTTCATCAAGTTAGTTCATCATGGGAAGTCAATCTAGCGCAGTGGGTGATAAAGAGTTGGGCAAAAAATTGTTTATCGCTAGAGAGAATCTGGGTCCCTTGTCCCTATCAAAAGGTGTTCTTCTCTGCTCAATGGAGGAATTGGCGAAGGGTTTGCAACAAGTGAAACAGTCACCTTCACAGTTAACCCAAATAGCTATGACTCCAAAAGTGAATTCCTTGGGTGAGCACAAATTATTAAGACATCCAGATAAGGAGGTAAGACTTGCTCTCTCTAATTGTCTTAGTGAAATTATAAGAACTACAGCTCCTGAAACTACTTATGAAGATGATAAAATGAAGGAGGTCTTTCAAGTGATCATTGAAAGTTATGAAGGGCTACGTGAAATCAATAGTCATTCCTTCAGTAAGAGGGCTATGAATTTGGAATAGATGGCAGAGGTGAGATCAAATTGATGGCAGAGACGAGATCATGTGTTGTCATGATTATCTGTAGTTGTGATGATTTATTTTGCTATTGTTTAATCATTTCCCTTTGCTATCAGAGAGAATCCTCTCAAACCCATTCATGATTATATGGAAAATATCATGACTACAATTATTAATGGATGTGATGTCATTTCCCAGCCTCTCGTGACTCTTCTATTGGTTGTTTATATACAAGAAACGATTATCTCTACTGCTGCTTACACGCTGGTCGGCAGTGTATTCAGTCAATGTGATAAATTAAAATCTTCCTTGGGAAAAGATAAAGATGAAGGGAAGCATGCAATTAGCAGGAATGAATTTAGAAGACAAAATCTTTGGTTTACATGTAAAGGTTCCTAGGAACTCAATCACAAATGCATAGAAGACAAGGTAAAAACTGAAGAATTTTCAGAGAACTACTTGAGGCCAGATAGCAAAAGTGAAATGGCCTTTCAAAATCAAGAAGAAGCTAGTTCTTCATGTGCTCCTACTAATAATGAGAATTTTGATGCTCATGTAACAAAAGAAGATGGAACAATCAGAAAAGAGGATGAAGACAAATCTTCATGCATTACAGGTTAGTGCATTAATGAGAACATAGGCTCCGATTTTGCCAAGGCAACAAAAGAAGGGTGCTCAATTTTTTATGTGGGTAATCTAGAGATCAGCATTGATATGTGTAATGAAGGTCAATCAGCCTCTTCATCATGTGAATCTAATTTTTTTGCATACATCTGTTAGCTCACATAGTTTGCAGAGACAATTGAAAGTCATTGAAGATAAAATTGTTGCAACTCTATCACATTTTGATGACATATATGGGATGATCAAAAAGTACCTTTGGGAGGAACAAATGGAGACGAGACAAAAGGAACTCAAAGAGGAATTCTCACATTTGCAAGTGATCAAGGAAGGGATGAAAACAATGAAATCAGATTATCTACATCTTCTTTCAGATCATGATCATCTCCTCGATCTTGCAGGGATTTATTCAAAGGCATTGAGGAAGAGGGAAGAAGTAGACACCCTTACCTTTGAGCTCTCGAATGCTAAGGACACCCTAGAGACTACCTTAGTGGCATTACGTGAAGCAAAAAATCATGTAGATGAGCTCGGTCAAAAATTGATTTTGTCACATTCTTCTCCAGCTCAACATTCAGATATGATAGGTGTGGAGGACCAACAAGTAACAGGATTAGTTGATGAACTTTGGGTAGGAGAATTGGTACAAGAAGATTTTGATTGCAGACATGAGATTGTTGCCTTTACAAGTGTGACTGGTGAGCATGATGTTGATTGTAAATCAGCTATGGAGCAGAAGAAACCACATCATGATACAACTTGCAGCCTTGACGCTAAGACTTTAACAGGAAATGCAAATCAATTTCAACAGATTGCACCTCTTGGAGTAGTTCATGGAAGTATGTACCCAGAAGAGGAGGCGGTCGCACAAATCGTGGGCCAAGTTGATAGGATTGACACATTCATTGAGCATCTCGTACAACAGAGGCCTAAGGATGGAGTTTGAATAACAAACTTATAGACAATAAGGCATGCATTAGGAAGGGTTAAAGCAGATGTCTTACTATTACTTCCTAATAGAAATCCTACCTCTTCACAAGCTGAACAAGGTGAACCATACTATATTGTGACTAATGAATCTAAAAGTGATGATACAATAACCAGTGATACCGGTAATTCCACTATCACAGAGGTTGTCAATGAAGTTAACACTAGGAGAGAGCATGATGAGTATGGCTTAGTTGGGTTTGGTAAACCACCTGTACTTACTGACTCAAACCATGCAATTCATGTTTCACATTGTGAGTCTCCAGATACATACAGTCAGATATGCGGTCCGACAATTGGTTCAGTACCTCTACTAGAGCCTGTTGATGCATTTCCATGGTAATTACACGGTGCGGTATGCATACTCCTTTACATTCAGCCCACTTGTTGATGACATGATGTTACATGTGATGCATAAAAGTAGAATGAATAGCTGGTATGAGATGCTTCCTACTTTGGAAGGGGCCAAATCTAGCTGGACTTCCTATTTGCTTCTCCAGTATGGTCACTATTTTGGAATACAGGTTAGCGAGGCAATGTTGCGGCAGTTGGAAATTCCATCTGTAATCAGTTTAGAGCAACAGGATATTACAAATAGTGAGAAAGAGATAGGCGGCCTTTTTACTTGTGGCATCCAGGTGGAGCATTCCCATGGGTAGTTATGTTTCAGGGAGTTGGTGATAGCTTGAGAATGCTCCCTTTGGTGGACTTATGCTAGCATGCTTATTCAGCCACTCTTGGGATATATTATGATACTCAAACCTGGGATCCAAGAATTTTCATGACTGATGACATATTTTCCAAGGTAATGCAGAATAAAAGTGTGGTTGAAATCAGTTACATCGATGTAGTGCAATGGATTGGCCAAACAGTGTTCCTGAGGTTGGTATGGGATCCAAGCATTGGGTTTCAGCATGCAAGTGCAAATTGCTTGGGGAAAAGCAATCTCTAGGAAGGGAGGACTGTATGTCCCCAATTTTGGCGAAATAATTAATTAAAATTATTATTTCAAGGTTATCCAAATAAGTTAAATACTAAAAGGGATGACTTTCTTTTAATTGATTTAATAAATAAGTGGCTTAAATAAAATAACAAAGCATTATTAAAAGTCACTTTAATAAGTCATCCAGCATATTGCAGAAGTTATGCCATGAGGATTCCGAAAGGTTCACCAGATTGTTTATAAAAGCGGGTTTGTAGTACATTTTGATATGTTCAGGTTTATTGAATTTGACAATTTGTCTAAAGCTTTGTATGAAGCAATATTCTAAGGACGGAAACCTTCAAAAATTAAACAGAAGAGTTGGACGAAAACCTAGATCTCCCTAAAGGTGGATTCACGATGAAATTCATAGTTGGACCCAATTTGTAATGTCTCTAAAGACCAATTTGCAGAAATAAGGTTAAATATCAATCTCAGGTAATTTGTAGTTGTCTCAGAAGCAAAGATAATTTGTTGTAAACAATATCGACTGGATATATATATAACTATAGTTGCTGTAAACTTTTGCCTTAATAAATTTAAGACTGTGTTTGGGACTATTTTATAATTGAGTATTGTTTGACAAATACTGTGGGACCCGATCTTTATATCGTGACTATGATTTAAGTCCGCTAATTTATCGAGCCTACTTTCATCAGGGATGATAAATATTTTAGCCACAACCTAATGGTTGAATGCGGCAACCATATCAAAAAACCTTTGCATGAATATTAATTATGTGCCCGAGCTTTATCTATTCTATGGTTTGAAATGTGTAACGCATGGGGAGTGCTGCTATAGATTTCTTTAAAATGTAAAACCTTACAGAAGAGGTGTCGTGAGGTAGAAGACTCATTACCAGACATCATCAGGTTCATTATTCACTTCCATTTACTAAATTGTATGTGTTGTTGGGCCTTGGTAATTATTGTGTGAGCATAAACTATATTGAGGAGTCATTTTTGGCAAGACAATGACCAAGAATTACAGTGTAGGTTGCATTTGACTTGGGTTCTCACTGCAAGGGGAGGATTCATGGGAATGTCTGGGCATTGCATGGAGGTCACTGAATAATCTTTTTTTTGGAAACACCGAGTTAGGATACCAATCCTAATCCCAGCCCTCTCCTCATACTTGGCAACTATTCTAGTCCTGTTGCCGCAAATCTTCATCACAATACAACACTAATACAAGAAGGGATATCAAATTGTACCCAATATCACAGTTGTTGTTACATTCTCAGGCAGGGATTTAAATACGGATAAGGAAGCTGGAGCAAATTCCCTATCCCAGTATCTGGTTATTTTACAACAAAGGTCAGGACTGTTTGTATTGGCATTTGCATTGTCTGAAGAGGTTTCAATAAAATATTTATGACGATAAGCATATTTCTGTTCAATTGATGTTTTATGTGCAACTATTTAATATCATCTAAGTATGGTGAACCAGTGATATTCTATTCTCTTTAATTCTGAACAAGCAATGTGAGTCAAACTAACAAAACTCCTAAAACTGAAACTGCAAATTACACCTTCATGTCATTTGTTTGACAAATTGCATAAGGAGAAACAAAGAAGTTTTGGTGAAGAACATTAAGGGGTTCTAACAATGGATTCACGGGTTGTATTAACTATAAGACAGTTATCTTCAGATGTTATTACTGTCATTACTTCTCTGTTATTTAGTTGTGAATACATCAGACCAACTAAAACAATGAACAGCAATATACAAACTCAAATTATTCATTAAGAGGACGGGTCTAAAACATAACAGTTTATCATTGTGGTTGTGTTATGCCCTGCATACCCATCCCAACATTTTTGTTCGGCAAAATGTTGAGTCCCCTTTTTCTTTTCCTCTTTACTTTTGTTTTGGATTAAGGAAAAAACAGGTTTTAACGGGGACCCGAAACCCCTTACAGCAAGAAATTACATTTTAGCAAAAGAGACCAAAAGTAAGAGACATTGCTGGCCAGAAACCACAACCATCGAACTAGCACCCAGAACCAAACAAAAAACCAGCAAAACAAAAAGAAGCAAAACACCAGACAGGAAACACGGGCAGAAGGGAAACAATTAAGCAAGCTCCTTCAAAGCTTTAGCAGTCTGGTTCCCAATGATGGTAACCTCTTCCGCGGTATTATCAAGATGTTGGATGACATTAGCAGAGGCTGCAGCTTTTTTGTTCAGTCTTGCCAAAGTAAGAGACATTGCTGGCCGGAAACCACAACCATCGAACTAGCACCCAGAACCAGACAAAAAAGCAGCAAAACAAAAAGAAGCAAAACACCAGACAGGACACAGGCGGAAGGGAAACAATTAAGCAAGCTCCTTCAGAGCTTTAGCAGTTTGGTTCCCAATGATGGTAACCTCTTCCGTGGTATTATCAAGATGTTGGATGACATTAGCAAAGGCTGCAGCTTTTTTTTTCAGTCTTGCCCTGGTTCTTTTCCCTGGCCCATCTTTACTTTTGTTTCTTTGTTTGTTTTGATTTGTTTCTCTTTCAGTGCTTCGAAGTCCGGAACCCTGAAGTCATTCCCTTTTTCCCTTGTTTCGGGTCAAATCCTTAGACCTCGAGGTCCCATAATGCTCTTGGGGTCGTCTAGCTCTTTGTGGTATTTGGATCTTGTGATCCTAGTCTCTGGTGCACAGAATGTCAGCTGTCAGCAGCAGAGGACAGAGTGCATTTAATGCACTTTGACCAACATGTTATAAAAGGTCTTTTTGTAGCTCATTTTAATACACCCAATGATTAAAGGCGACTAGTGAGCTCTGAGTGCGACTAAGCTTCCAACGCCCAAAATTGCTGAATTTTTCAAGGTTATTGTTGCATTCTTGGGTGCTTTTCAAGTGGATTTCTGAGTTTTCTCATGCAGCTTTCAAGCAGGTTGGGATTTCTTCACTGCTTTCTTGAAGTTTTTGCATGTTTTTTTTGTTTTGATTTTGTGTTCTTTCCATTCCATAGTTTAGGGTTTGTTCTTAGCTTAGAAATAAGTGATTTCCAAGTGAAATTTGTGCCCTAGCCATGTTAGGGTTCTTCAACTTTGCGTTTTTGAGTTTCCTTGTGCCCTAGAATTGCAATGTAGTATATTTTGGTGCGGGAATTTTTGCACAGTTCTGTAATATAGCACTTATTCAGTGTTCTTCCTATTTGCCCTATGTCGTACGATGATAAGTTAAGGCACACCTCTAAGGGCTTGGCAAGTGCATTAATTGCTAGAATTTTTCTCATGCCCTATGTGAATTTCCCTTTTCAAGTGTACCTCATGAGCAAAGCCACCCTTCTGGTGTGTTTCCGCTCTTTTTCGGCGATTTTGGTTCTAAATACATTATCATTTTTTCAGCCTCCGAAACTCTTGACCCGAGAGTCTTGTCATGCTTGTCCCCAAGTTTGAATTTTCAAGTTCCTTTATTTCCGAGCCTAGATTCCCAGGCCTCCTTTCCCAGAATCCCTACTTGAGAACCAACACCTTGGTCGAAATTGCACCTTAGAATAGAAGTAATCAAGACTTAATGGATATCAGACCTATTGGTCTGCAACCCTTACCTTCAGTCTACCTTATCCCACCAAGAAAGATTTTCCTAGATCCCTGATCCAATTGGCCCAGTCCCCCTCTCTCATAGCAACATGTTGATACCAAGGAGAGTCTCCGGACTTCACATCTTGGGGATCCCTCCCCAACCATTCCTTATTCTTAAGGGAAGCTAACACCAGGATGTCCGGACCAAGAATCTCAGACCCTAGTCCCCAAAGTATTAGTATAGAAGAATAAAATGCTTCAATATGGTACTGAATAAAGTCTTGTTGCTTTTGTGGGACACAATTTGATATGATGGCAACCCCAACACAAGCGCTTGAGGTAAACCCGCAGCCAACACTACCAGCTCCTCCTGGCAAGAAGACTAAGGGTTGCTTTTGGAAAAGACCCCCATTACCATAAAATATGTATACCAGGGACAGGTCAAGATCTCCAAGTTGGAGAATAAATTTCAAAACATTACAAACACCGACATCGGGGATGTCGACTTGAGTGCCCTCAAAACCACATCGGAGAACCCACCAGCGAGGCCCCATTTCTACCAAGAATTGCATGACTCTGTGCTCTTCCACACAGCTTCCTTCCCACAATCATTCCAATCCTTGAAGTTAGTCCTAACCATTGCCCACAACTACTCTGATGCCATAAGGAAGTGCGTAAATGCAAAAAATAAGGAGATTGCAAATTTCACTTGGGACACAATCCACATCATCCTCCAACTCCCAAGGAGACACAACCCACCATTATAAGTGAGGAAGAAGCATTGGTCTAGTACGCACGACAAGAGCCCTCATACAAACGATTTTTGAATGAAAATTGACACATTCACCGAAGGAAGGACGGAGCTAAGATGTTAGACACGATCATGCACTCCGACTTTCTCCCACCAATCCAAGCCATCATCACAATGCTATGCCACATCTTCAGGAAACCTAATGTGAAGAAATATCAACCCTAGATGTATCTGCAGCTGGCATATGCGGTGGCTCCATGTATTTTGACTAGGCGCAAATTATATCCAATGAGCTTAATAAGCAACTCCTCGTAGTCACCGAGTCACGCAATTCTACATGACGTCCTATGTCATTTGGTTGGTGGCCCAACGCATCGCCAGGAAACCTTGGAAACTTGGGGGTCCCGAGGAAATGGTCCAAATAATGCCCTCCCCTGGGAGTTCTACCCTCAGCTACATTTTGATAATTTCGCAGCCAAATTTCACTGCATCAATGACCCTTTCATTTTTGACAGAATAAACAGATTGACTAGAGATGTCAAGTTTCGGCTCTCCAAGGACGCCATGGCACGAGTGGAAGGATGGGGATGTTGGTTCACCCAATTCCGAACATGTACATATATGCGGATACATGGTTTTATCAAGAAGCCTTACCTCCTTCCTCGGCATTGTATAGACAAGGTAATTTTGTTGGAGTTTTGTAGGCAAATCCTAGACGCATATGCATTGACGACTCAAAAGCATAAACCTAGAGTTGGTTTCCCCTTCTCCTTCGGCCATTACAAGTGTGCATCCACCACCACTGCCAAAGAAGCAAATTTTGAGTTGAAGAGCTTAAACCTCCGAGAGTTCAACTGAGCGGGATCCCTATGACCCGAAGAGGAAAATAAAAGGCATTCTTCCTAATGCCTACCGTGTACATAAGCCTGAAGTCGAAGAGTTCTGTGCAGCTTTGCAAGATAATTTTGACAGGAGCCAACATCATTTTTACAGGCTGGCAACCCCTTAGATGTGAAATTTTGGACTCCGAGACATTCTAGAGAATTTTAAAGATGAAAAGGACATTTTGGACCCGGCCTATGAGGCCGAAGAAATAAGTCAATGGCGCCTTTCCCCAGTCCGATGGGACCACCCATAAGACTTAGATATAATGGCTCTCACTACAGAAGTAATTGCCCACAATCATTAAGTTTTTGACCTCCGCCTTCCCAACAACTCACACAAAGCCAAGAGATGGAGCAAGCAACCTTCGAAGAAATACGAGCAAGGGAAGGAAAAAGTAAATAAAGGAGGTAAATCATCCAAACAAGCAGACCCCCTGGAAGGCACTTCCCCGGCAGTTATAATGCAAGAATTGGGGAAGAAGATGCACCAAGCAAGGAAATTGGCATCCGTCGTGGATCAAGGGGTAACATTCAGGCTTTTTGTCATGCCCCCGGTGTCCGTAGCTCCCCCACGAACAACACTTGACACGGATACCCTAGAAGAACAAGTTTTAAGTGGATTGGTCCCTGCGACAACCACCTTGACTAGTGAAGGTTCATTGTCCCAGCAAGAAATAAGGCCAATAAACATCAATGAGGACAGCAAGGAAACCACGTCCAATGATGACACCCCACTCATCTGCTCCCGGATGAAAATCTTCGAAGCCCGGCCACCTCCCAAGAAGACAAGCACCAACAGAGGCAATCGTAAGCCTGTAGCCACACAACCAGACTCTTCCATTGTAGACTCCTCAACAACCAGCAATAGAGACTCCCGGGAATCCTCCTCCTGAGCAAACAAAAGGGCAAGGAGGAACAATATCTACCTCCCAAGACACCATGGAAACAGAGCTTAATGCCCTGACCGCACCCCAATGGTTGGAGTCCAAATTCAAAAGAAAGCAACCCCCAAAGCGTCAGAAGGCCTCCCTCCAAGACATCATGGCCGAACTTGAGCCTCAAAAGAAGGCAAAGAAAGCGAGGAGCATTTTTGCAATCAAAAGGAATGAGCAAGGAGAAACGGTGGCTAAGGTTGCCATTGCACCTCCAAATAAAGATCAGTCAGAGGTCACCCCCACAAATTACTAGACTACCCAAAGGGCCAGAACAATTTGGGGAAATGGTCTAAGTGGGGAGAACTCAACAACCTCGATGATGCCACCAACATGGTGCACGAGAGGATCAAGAAAGAGTACAAGACAAAGAAGATGTTGAAGGCTAAATTAGCCCAGTACAAGGAAGTTTTGAGAGAGTTGGCATCTCCCATTTCCTCCCAAGATCCTGACCTGTCTACCCCAGCATTTAGACCATGGGAAGAGATGAATTCTTTACAGGCAATGAAGAGAAAAGCCGACATTATGAGCCCATGGATCTCCAAACAAGTGGAGAAGTTTTGTGGCTTCATCTCCAAGTCAATTAGCTATTATTTTGAGGCAACACAGATCAAGCGCAAGGTTCGCAAGGAAGTAGCTATATGGGATGTCGACACCTCCCGGCACGATAAGCAAATGAAGAGCTTGAAGAAAATATATGCCTTAGGCAAAGATGAGATAGTGGCGGCCGACATTCTCGAGAACGAGGTTGTAAGTTTTGTGAACATCAATCTCCGGAAGCTCAATTTCAAGGTGGACATCATTGTTCTCTAACCCTATCCTATATTTTTCTGTTTATTTTTAATTTGCTCTAACACTCTCTTTAAGGAGTCCAAGTATCTAGGTGCTTGGGAGGATAAGAACCCCAATTCTTTCCCCTCTTTCAGGCGGAGTTGGTTGGCAAACACACCCGGCTCATCTCTTTGTTGGCATGTGCACAAAAGACCCGTCAATAGGTTGAAATTCAAGGTTAGATTGTGTAAGAGATCTAATGATAACAGCTTTAGGTGAGTTATTGTAGAAACAGCTTGATAATGTCCTTTCTTAATTTGATTTCTAATGATAACTAGAGGTTGATCAATGCCTATGCTCCTAGCTCTAAGTTTGTGAGAAAATTGTTGTGGGATAACCTCACCAATATGATTTATGGTCAGCTTGATTGTAATTGGATGACTATAGGGGACTTGAATACCGCACTTTTTCCTTTGGAAAAGCTTGGAGGTCTTTATAATTACTTTGATAGTATGGTGGGTTTTGTTAATTTCCTATCTACTGTTGGTCTCATGGATGTGAAGTTGTGGGATACCTCTTTTACCCGGTCCAACATAAATATGTGATATAACCTTATTCAAGTTAAGTTAGACAGATTTTTAATTTCTAATAACTGGAATATTCTTCCTAATCTCAATCTTAAGGCTCTCCCTAGAGTAGGATCGAATCACGACTCTCTTCTTTTGCAATGGGACAACCAAATGAGAAAAGGTTTGTATCCTTTTAGTTATGAAATTATGTGTGCTTCTCATCTAAACTTGTAATGTCCCCTTTTGAAATAGGATTTCATAATAAATAATAATAAATTTAAAATATAAAAGAATAAAAATAAATTTAATTAAAAATATAAGAGTAAAATTAAAATATAACATTATTAAAAATTAGTTAAGTTTAATGAATTGTCAAAAAGCATGAAATGAAAAGTCGTGACTCCCTCAAACATAAGATATAAAAGGGAGAAGAGAACTTCATTTCAAAGTGGTGAGAGGGGGAGGAAGAGAAAAGGGAAGGTGTGAATCAAAATAGAATTAATGGAAGAGAAATGAAGAGTTGTGACTCTTTCAAAGAGTGACAATTATGAAAAGTCATGACTCTTTCAAAGGGCAGAAATGATGAAGGATTGTCGCTCTTCCAAAGGGCAGAAATGATGAAAGGTTGTGACTCTTCCTAAGGGTGGTAATTGTGAAGGCTTGTGACTCTTCCAAAGGGTGGTAATTGTGAAGGGTCATGACCATTGCAAAGGGCAGACATGATGAAGAGGTGTGACTCTCCCCCACATTGGAAGATATAAAGGGGAGAAGGTTTCATTTGAGAACATTGAAGCGAGATCAATTTGGGGAATAATATATTATTCTCAAAGGCAACAATGAAAAGTGTTGACTCAATTCTTATGAAAGGTGGTGACCCTTTCACCGATAAAGTATAAAGGAGATTTCATTCAAAACATTAAAGGAGGACTTATTAATCATCATCCATCAATCATTAATCCCTCAAGAAATCAAACAAACAATCAATCAGCAAGATCGAGCAAATAATCATCAAATCCACATCAATCATCACTTCATCTTGGGATCAAGAAAACATACAATTTAGCAATCAAGCATAACTCTATCAAATCAACATCATTCAATCATCATCCACCAATATATCTAATTAGCATTCATTATATTGTCACTTTTCAATTATCTAATCAATAATTACTTAATCATAACTCACCAATACCTCATATCATCAAATCAAAGGAATCATTCAATCAATCAATCATTCAACAACAATCAAATAATCAATCAAGACAAGCATCAATAATCTCGTAGCAGCGATCAGATCAGAATTTGTCATTGATTTGCAGGCAGTGGCATTCTTGTTTATTGTTGTATGCTAGATTATATGTTTAAATATGTATGCCTTGTATATGCTGCAATATTATACACAATTCATTACATATTAAATAGGATAATATATTTGGCACATAACATCATATATATTGGACATAAGTAAACTGTAAAAATATGGATTTCCAAATAGCAGCAATCAATCATGGCAAGGTGAGGAAGGGAAAACAAGAAAGGAGAATGGCTATGAATACCTCACTAGGTACACCACCTCATATGAGATGGCGAAAGGCCACATGAGGCCAAGACGGATGGTATACCTGCCCTTGGGCCTAGGCCAGAGGATCGCTTTGGGCACCCTATTGTAATTCCTACTCCAACCTCTACATTGAGCAATTGTTGGGATGGATTAAATGAAGTTTCAATCATAGGAGGATAAATAAGGGTAGTATGATGAGGGAGAATGGCTATAAGATACCTCACTAGGTACACCACCTCATATGAGATGGCAGGAGGCTGCATGAGGCCAAGAGGGATAGTATATCCGCTCTTGGGCCTAGGGTGGAGGGTTGCTTTGGGATGGTTTGCAGGTGTTATGGTGGAAGCTCTAACGTTTTGTTGGGTTGTCGTGGTTAATGGCCCCTAGGAACAATTTGGCTAAATATAGGGACCCTTTCTATAGGGGTCCAAATTCTAATCAACACTTGCATTCCATTTGCCACTGTCCAGATTTTGCATCTTTGAATTGTGCTCAGCTCATTGATCTATAGAGACCCAAGCACTACTCATTCTAGGGCATCCATGTCATTTGAATTTCAAGAATATTTGACTGTGGTGTTGTCTGTGATGAACCCATAAAGTTGAGGCCACCTAGCTTGGACAACAGTGTTGGCTGCCAACTATGAAGTTCCATCTCTTTCTAGAAAAATCAGGAAAAGATCAGATTGTTGCCAGTCGTGCAGTCTTATCTTGTGTAGAAAAAAAGAATCAGATCTTGGCCTTGAATGTTCTAGTAAGAACCACTGACTTCTTGAAGAAGTCCGGTTTTGTCTTGTAGTGACAGCTGTCTCCTAGAAGGAAAACATCATATTGCTGCCAACTGTGCAATTTTGTCTTCTTCCAGAAAATCCGATTTGTGCTTTATTTTATTTTGTTTTGTGTCTTCTACTGACTTCTAGAAAGGGGCGAAAGCAGATTGTTTACTTGTCTTGCATGGCAAGTTAATAACTGCCCAAAGTAGGTATATATAGATGACTCAGCAATGTTTTTTGTTATGTTGAATATTTAGGTTTGCCTTTGTGAACAATTCGGATCTTGGGATGGAACCCCCAAGAGATCACCTTTATTGTTGTATGTTGTTGTTCGAGCTCTACATGGTCTTGGGACGAAACCCTCAAGAGTTATTCTTTGTTGTGTTACTGTTCAAACTCTATATTGAGTTCTGTGTAATCTGAAAGCTTAAATTACTGTTGTGAAGAAATTCTATATCAGTTTCAAGTACAAATACATTCCTGAATTTATAGTTATTGGGTAAAACTTGTTATTTGATGATTTGAATCTGCATAAGTATTATTGACTATTTCTTTCCCTGAATCAATATTGTGTAATCAGTTATTTATTTTGAGGATTAAATAGTTCAGAAAAATAAAATTCAGATCATATAGATCTTAAGGTCTTTATGGCTGTATCAGTGTCTAAGTCTTGCCAGTTGTGGATTTGATTGATGAGCAAAAGAGCATAAAAGTATTTTCAGAGAGAGAATATGGGTTTCAGTATGGGTGATGGAGAGGATGATGCTACTAAAGCCTTCTTTAAGAGATCAAAAGAGTTGTACATCAACATGTCTGAAACATTGGAGGGAGTGGCACAATTGTTGAGAGTTCTCAAGCAGGAAAAGAGTGTTGATAAGCCTGCATATGACAAGGGCGAAGGACAACTAGAACGAGCTAGTGAGATGGACTAACTTTATGCTGAATACAATGCTTTGATTGCAACAGTCCATGATAATATGACCTTCACTGAATACTGCAAGCTGAAAACAAATGGAGGGCATAGGAAGAAGAGGTGTTGTCTTAAAGACCACGAAGCTATCCAACTCTTTGAAGAGTACCAAAGCATGCTTGAGGGGTTTAAAGAACAAGTTCCCTTTGATGAATTCTTAAGCGTGGCTGTAATTTTGAGAGCTGGTAAAACAAACATGGTGAATTACATCAGAAGAATAATGAAAGAAAAATCAGTAAGTACCCTTCAAGAATGTTTAGTGAAGGAAGAAGAAGCACTTGTTTGTGACTTGCATCCTATAGGTGATCTTGGAGAAGATAAAAATCAGTCAACATGCATGGGAGTTTGGACTATAAACTCTAAAGAAAATAGAGCCATTGGTTCACTCCAGCCCTATGAAGAAAAGGACATAGGAGAGTCACCTATTGAAGCTATAGATGAAGAGTACGTGAAGATTGAAGGAGATACCATCATGGAGATTACCAAATCAGAAAAATCAGTCATCTATTACAATAACATCCGAGGAGCAATTTTCACTTGAAAGTGCAAGTTTCAGTCTTGAGAAAAATGGTGCTATAGGTAATGAATGCTTAAGTTTTTATGTGGGTGATTTGGAGGTTACTATTGATGAGTAAAATGAAGGGATGGATTTCATTCATAATGCTATCTCACCTAGTGAGGAATATATGGTGTCTCCTAGTAAGTCACACACTAATGATGAGAAGAGTTTCCCTATAAATGAAAGCAAATCAGAAGATTTGTTGTCTGATAGTTCTAGTCACTTTTATGAGAATAAGCAGAAAATTTTGGCAGAGCAAGATTTGAAGGAACAGTTATTGGTCACAGAAGAAAAGATTGTGCAAGTGTTATCAAGGGTTGATAATACCCATAAACACATCAAAGATATTATGTGGAATTCTCATAATTGTTGGGGGGATTATTGGTCCACAACTACAAACAATCAAAGTGGCATTAGAGATGATGAAATCAGATTACTTACAACTGCTTTTGGATAGGGACCTTGCCATCAAGTTTGTTGAAGACAAAGAAAATAAGATTGATGAACTCTGCTACCAGTTAAGTTTGGCTCACTACTCCCTATACCAAGTAGAAAATCAGATAACTAGTGCAGTCACACCTCAGAAACAGGAAAATAATACAAGGAGTAGGGAAATTCAATCAATAATTGATGAGATTGATGAAATTAGTAGGAGTGAAGTGTTGCAACATCCAAACATGAGATGCTATGTGGAAGATGATAAAATGAATAGAGAGGAGTCAGTAGAAGCAAAGAATTCAGATCAGCAAAGGGTGGTGAATATGATGGACGAACCTCTTATGATGTTAGAGAATGATGATCGGTCAGATTTCCATAAACTGGTGGGAGATAGCAAGGTATGGGATTCAAGAAATGATTTAGGACATGATTTGGAGTTTCGTTTACAGCATGAAAATGTAAGTTTTGTTGAGTTTCCTGATGTCAGCTCTCAAAATTCAAGAGTCATACATAATACTTACAACACAGACCCATCCCTCAAGAGGTCTGAAATCATCTATCATGGCATTGAAGATGTTATAAGGGCCCAAGTATATGTAATGAGTTGATGGGAAGAGCTAAGGAGACTAAGTTGTTGGCTGCCCATGCAAGACAACACCTTCAAAAAAATGAAGAACAAGTCAAACACACGAATCATGTGAGACATCAAAGAGTAGGAGTATCATAGTTCCCTACTTCCTCAAAGGGAAGGTACTATAGACGTTGAATATTTGATGGATAAACCTCTTATGACAGCCAAGCTTAGAAAGCATTCAGAATTGTGTAGACATGAAATAAGTTATGAATCAGAAATTTAATGTTGTGCTAATGATTTTGGGCTTAACAATGATGAGACAATCATTTGGGAAGTTTAATGAAGACTCAAACCATGATGAAACAAGAAAAGATTGTGCCTACATATTTTGGATCAGGTAGTAATGGATTGCAAGCAAAGATAGAAGAAATCAAGGATGAATCTGTCTTGATAGGGGCTCCAAATACCTTTGAACTGTTTGATAAGTTGCTTCACTACACTGGACATGATGCTGTCCTAATCTCAGAATGGGCAGGGAATTCTGATTTTCAGTATGTGATCAGTAGTTCTATGTCATCACTTGAGCCTAAATCCAAACTTTGCAACAACATTCAAGATTGGATAGACAAGTATGTGGTTAAGGTTGAAATTTCAGATTTACCACAAATTAATTTTAGATCAGCTGATGAAAATGAGCACGGGACGATTAGTGTGTTAACACGCCACTATTATGATGAGGATCCTTTTTGTGAACATGGGGACACTCTTGGAGAAGTCACGAATACACTATTCCCTCATGATGCATTATTAGAGCAAGGAGCCTTTCCATCTTCAGGGAATGAAATGTGCACGATCATTGTTATTCATGTTGAGTAGCATTTACTTGGAGTGGAAAAGTTTCAGCTGAGCCTTGGTACATGGAAAAATGATTTACATATGTGGAGAAGCATTTCAATCTTAATCCATCGGATTGTGACCCACATATTGGTGTTAGATAGTTGCTCTGTACTACTGATCACAAAGATTTCAGAATATCCTTTGGAGACAGCAGCTAATTGGTGGAATTAGGAAGGTTTGTATCATCTTCTCCCTTTTGAAGGTTGGCACATTGATGACACCCTATCATCCCTTGTCATTAGAGGTACTATTTGCTTCATTTGGAGCAAGGTTCTCAGTTGGATAAATGCTGTTCTGATTCATAACAGTCGCATATGGTGGTTTGGCATGACTGATCATGCACTTAGGATGAGTATTTTTCACATCCATGGGAGATCATTTGGAGTAGGAGAGTTGTAAGCTAATAGCTCTTCGAGATATTTCTATCCTCATATTTGATGAATATGACAACGTGATGATTTGGGATCCTAGCATTGGTATGTTTGGTACGGTATTTCATTGGGTTCATGATTTGTTGTTTCACAAGTTCAAGCGTGGTGATGTTTTTATCAGAGTGGAGCAGCGGAAGTTTAAGGGCGGCGTACAAGGGAAAACACACCAAGGTCCTAGATTAATTTAGGCTCTGGATAATGACTGGTGTATTTGGAGTCACTGCAGAGTTGACACATGTAATAGCTTGAGAACAAGCAATTTTGGGGAATACTGCTACAATACAACTTACCTTATGTCGATTGTAATATTCCCCTTTAAAGTGTTGTATGGCTATGATGCAACTTCTTTTGTGGATCAGATTCTCTTTGATAGTAGAGTACCTAGTGCTCAAGATTTGATTCAGCAAATCAAAGATATTCTAGAAGCCGTCAAAGAGAACTTGCAACAAGCCCAAAGTTGGTAGAAGTTGTATGCAATTAGACATCAAACATAGAGCATTTGAAGAAGATGATTTGGTGTTACTGAGGTTACTGTTGACTTGGTGGTCAGCACCGCCTTGGAGATTCATGACATGCTTAACCACCTCTCGTGGATCAGGTTAAATCTGACATTTGTATCGGGCATTGACAGTTCAAACTTTTGGTGCAACGACAAATGATTCCAACAATTGGTATCAGAGCCTTGGGTCACGGGTTCGAGTCTCCCTTCAGTAGGTGCTGAGGGGGAGATTGTTGACTTGGTGGTCAGCACCGCCTTGGAGATTCGTGACATGGCTTAACCGCCTCCCGTGGATCGGGTTAAATCTAACATTTGTATCGGGCATTGACAATTCGAACTTTTGGTGCAACGGCAAATGATTCCAACAGTTACAACCTTTCAGACAATCGTCTATCAAGGGAAGCGAAAAACAGAAGCTAAAATCAGGCTTATATGGTCCTTACCGGGTGATTAGTAAGGTGGGACAAGTTGCTTATGAGCTGGACTTTGATGGAAAATCGATCCTTGAACCTGAATCTGTTCTAGATGTAAAGACGAAGAGAATACATAACAGAGCTATTCCAAAATACTTAATCAAGTGTAAGGGACTACCACCAAAAGACGCAACCTGGGACGGAATTGAAATCTCCGAACGCTCTTAACCTGAAATTGCTTGAGGTCAAGCAATTAGGAGAGGGGAGGATTGTGATGAACCCATAAAGTTGAGGCCACCTAGCTTGGACAACAGTGCTGGCTGCCAACTATGAAGTTCCATCTCCTTCTAGAAAAATTAGGAAAAGATCAGATTGTTGTCAACCGTGCGGTCTTATCTTGTGTAGGAAGAAAAGAATCAGATCTTGCCCTTGAATGTTCTAGTAAGAACCACCGACTTCTTGAAGAAGCCCAGTTTTGTCTTGTAGTGACAGTTGTCTCCTAGAAGGAAACATCATATTACTGGCAACTGTGCAATTTTGTCTTCTTGCTGAAAATCAGATTTGTGCTTTATTTTATTTTGTTTCGTGTCTTCTGCCGACTTCTAGAAAGGGGCAAAATCAGATTGTTTACTTGCCTTGCATGGCAAGTTAATAACTGCCCAAAGTAGGTATATATAAATGACTCTGCCATGTTTTTTGTTATGTTGAATATTTTGGTTTGCCTTTGTGCACAATTCGGATCTTGGGATGGAACCCCAAGAGATCACCTTCGCTGCTGTATGTTGTTGTTCGAGCTCTAGATGGTCTTGGGACGAAACCCTCAAGACTTATTCTTTGTTGTGTTATCGTTTGAACTCTATATTGAGTTCTGTGTAATCTGAAAGTTTAAATTACTGTTGTGAAGAAATTCTATATCAGTTTCAAATACAAATATATTCCTGGATTTACAGTTATTGGGCAAAACTTGTTATTTGATGATTTGAATCTGCATAAGTATTATTGACTATTTCTTTCCCTGAATCAATATTGCGTAATCAGTTATTTATTTTGAGGATTAAATAGTTCAGAAAAACAAAATTCAGATCATATAGAACTTAAGGTCTTTACATTGTCATCACCTAAGGTATAGAGCTAGGTGTTGCATGTCCTCCTGCAATCTTAGAATGGTTTGTGTGGTTTGGTTATTGTAGGGAGAGTGGTGCAACTAGAATTCAAGACATCGGGAACCATGGGGGATATCAGTGTTATTGTTAAGGGACTGTTAGCTGTCTACAATGAATCTTAAAGTTGAAAGCTTTCAGTCTGGTTTTGAAGATGGTATTGAAAAACTTGCTTGTTACTCATGCCAGGGGCATATTGAAGGTCACCAGGGCATTCACTTTGCCAAATGATGTGCTTGAACGAGCATTGTAGAGGGAGGAAGTCATTCATGGGATGAAGTTAAGGTTTTGGATGACTGTGTTAGTGATCTTTCTTCAGTTGCCAACAAGCATTTGTCAGCTCAGGATGCTTTGAAGTATTCTGGTGGTAGTGCTGGAGGATCCGCTGCTGGAGTTGGCAGTTGTGGTATTACAAGGGTGGATTTGACCCCTTCTGACCTGTAATGGTGTTCTGTTCTCCATTGGGTGTGTTAGTTTTTGGATGGTTCGCTGTCTGTTGTCTTGTAGGCTTAATTTGTTTCCCGTTTTGGACTTTCCACTGTTTGGTTGTCTGGTCGGTATGACCATTTGGTAGCAGTTATTGTTTTTAACTTTTTTGTTTAACTGCTTGGACAAGAATCCCTCTAGAACTCTCACTATATAATTTCTTTTTTTAGATTCATCTCCTCGTGATCAAATTGATTCAGAAATTATTTTAAAAGATTGTTTCTGTAGGTATAGAGTTTTCAAATAAATTCTCATCACTGCCTTAACATAAGATTTCAAAGCACTGGGTTATCTGCATAATTCATCCAATAAATACAGATCAAACAGGATGAGCTCGACCCACCAGAAGAAGAAACAAATGTTAAAATAACAACAATATCGCATTCAGTATGCTGGGCGTGCTGTATCCCACGTTTAACATGGTAAAATTTTGAAACATCACATCCAAGTCACAAACCCCATGTTCAAAATGCACCCCAGATGATAAAATAATGAAGTTAATAAAACACCTCATTCAAGTCACTGGTAAATGAATTTTGAACAAAGAAATAATCATCGATCGTAGTAACAAACCCAAGGAAAGAAAAGAACAAACCCAACCAAGCAAAATAGGTGTAAATCCTACCTACCTGATCAATCATCTTGTTCTGAAGCACCTTGTATTTATCGAGCACCTTAATGGCAACACCCTCACCAGTCTCCATATTCCTGGCGAATCTGACCTTGCTGAAGGCTCCTTCCCCAAGAGTACGTCCCAATTCATATTTGCCCACACGAGTCCTCACCTGCTGCATTTAAAATTCTCAGTTATAACACAAACCCACATTAGTTTTTTGCCGCAGAGGAAACGGAAACAGGCTTGTCCAGAATTATAAGTTCAGAGGCCACTGCAAAAGCTCAAAAAGGATGGGCTGACAATGGTCCACCATATGCTCTTTTCTGCTTTTGACGTGAGCAACTGCCTTCTTCCTTGTAATTTTAAAAAGGTCTGAGCACGCCTTTTTTAATAAAATAAAATTTGGTCTTTCGTGGCTCAAGGCATATGGGTGTGATTCCACAGCAATGATATAACATGCTTGTGGCTTATCAGTTTTCATATTATAAAGTCTAAAATATATTAATTATTAAATAATAATTTGGTAGAGCCTAGAATAAATCAAAATTCGAACTTGCATCTACCTAACAAAAATTATTATAAGTTGGTAGAACCTAGAATTAATTAATAATTAATAATAATAAATATATGAATAATTTGTTTGTGAAGTACATTTATTTAAAAATCAATATTTGGAGTGAGAAGTTTTTAGATTTATTTGGTGGCTACAACAAAATTAGAGATATGGTTACACAAAATATATATTGAAATATAATTAATATTTAAGCATTTAATTAGTGAGGTACTAAAATAAGTTATACAAATTAATTGGAACAAAATATAATTTTTTTAATGAAAAATGAGGTGTACAAATTTATTCAAAAAGACTCAAAGAATACAAAGCAACACGCAGAAGGCCAAAACAAGAACACCTAACACCTAAAGAAGGAGGAACTCCCTACAGAGGAGACAACTACACAACTTTGTCCTCCATAATTAACCGATCCAACATCTCCATATGCTTTGGCCTCAAGACGCCTTGGTATTACATCAACATCCCAACCATCAAGGTTCTCTTATGCCCATTTTGACAGACAATATGCCACTCTATTCCATTTCCAAGGAATATGAGAAAAGGAGATATAATCTAACAAAGAACACAGATTCAAGATCTATTTCACCACCATAGCCAATTGTCAGTTAACCTCATTCAGGTGTTGTGCATCGAGCATATCTGATGCAAGAGTTTCTGAGGGTCATAACTTTTGTCCCAGAGGTCCATTTTTGTTAAAATTTTGTAGGTGGCTTCATTATGAGGAGTTATTTGGATTGTTGACCGAGCTTAGCTCAATAGGTGGTCGTTTCCTCACTTTTTCAAGAGCTGAAAATTTAATTTGAGCTTCTAAAATCAGCTTTTAGTATTTTTTTTCGAGTTTTTAGAAAGTTCTTTTTTTAAATAACTTCAAAATCATGTTTCTAATTTCAAATGTCAGTTGGCAATTCATCTCACCTTAGTTTTAGGAAGTTTAAGGGAAAAATCTGGGTTCTTAGGATTTGTTTGGAAAATTACCAAAAATGGCAAAAAACTTATTTTTGTGAAAATCTGTCAAAAAGGGTAATTCTTGAATTGTACTTAAATTGGTGTTTTTTCTCTTTGTTATAGAAAGGTAGTTTGGAGAATAATGAAAAAGAATTGGGGTTCTGGAAATCTACTATGTTTTTTCTTTCTCTTATGTGTTATGTTAATGCTTAAAGGAATCTGGTTACATCAATATCAATCACAATTTGAGGATCAGAATCACAATCTTCCTCCAACCAAGAGAGCATCCTTTTTCAATAGCATAAAGAATAGCTAAAGCCTTCATAATGTTATTGGAGCAATGTCCTTTGTAGGTAGAGAAGAAAAAAATAACACTTCCATTACTATCTCTACCAATACCTCCAATTCCCACATATCCAAGATTCCCTCTAGAAGAACCATCCATATTAATTTTTAAAAATCCCTTGGAAGGAGGGAGCCACCTCCCTTCTCTATGAATCTTTTGTTTAGATTGTCTCAATCACCTTCTAAATGAGGATCCCACCCCATTTATGACTAAATTCATATTTCTTATCACAACAAGATCGTCAGGATCAATAGGCCTAGAAACATCACATTTCGCAAGAATAGTTTCTTGAAGCCTACAAACAATTTTTCTCCATACAAGAACACTTACCATTTTTTAATCTTGAAAAATCCTTATATTTCTTTACAACCATAAATTCCAAATGATAAAAGTTGGACCAAGAAGCCAAGGAACCTATAGAAAAAAGGGATTCAGTTGGAGGACGGCCAAGACTATCCTAAAAATCAACTAAAGAGGTGACATGAAAAAAATCTTGATTCCACACCCTACACCATAGTTACCAAATCTCTCTACGGTAAGAGAATTGGAAAAAAAGATGAGAAACACATTCTTTGCTCATCTTAGAAAGGGCACACCTAAATGGGCCCTAGAAGCCCCTCTTTCGTAAGTTCTCCTAGGTGAAACATTTGCTATGGGTGACCAGTCAAAGAAAAAAGTTACATTTAGGACAAGAGAAGCAATTCCAAACCTATTTCCACCAAGGCACACCCCCGTGGCCATGCAATTGGCTATCTAACTCCTAGTATCTAGAGGCAACAATAAATTTTTCCTTTGAATTAGGATCCCAAGCCAACACATCTCTTTCCTAAAGAGAGTTACACAATCTGCTAACTAAAGTCCCAACTAGCTCTTGATGATTATTTGTAGTGCCACCTAGTGGCCACTCCTACGGGTCCTTCCAGAAAGTCGCATGCACATGCCCCCTAAGAACACCTCCCTTAAACTATGCCACCCTACTCCACCTAGCTTCAACAAAAATGTCACAAAGGAGCTGGAGGTGAGGAAACTGAGAAATAATTGGGGGTGACCATCCCAAGAATCATGCCAAAAGTGAGCTTCTAAACCACTATTACAAATCTAGAATAGGCCTTCCTTAATAAGCTTTGCCTCTTTTTTGAGAGTTTACCAAATCATGGAGCCTTTCCCCATCAAATCACATCAAGGCACACCCAAACTATCCACTCCCTTGAGGTACTTATGTGTAATAATTATGGCCTAGTCTTGATTCTAACAAGTGCACCATCTCCAATACATCTTGGCAGCTAAAACCTAACCAATCAAGCCTATTGTCTAAAGACCCAAACCACCCTCTTTCTTTGGTCTGCAAACTGGTGCTCATCTAACCAAGCTCCATTTGGAAGAGAAAAAATTACCAAACCAAATCAATTGACAAGAGAGGGCATCAAATTATTTCACAAAACTAGAGGAGCAACTTGCACAAAGCATCTATAAATAAGATGGGCATGAACCACAGATTTCAACTAAGTCACTCTTCTAGTAGATGAAATCCATCTACGAGTCCAATGACTAACCCTCTTATAAAATTTGTCCAAGATCTAATGCCAAAAATCACAATGCTGAGAACCCACACCAATCGAAATCCCAAGGTAGACCAGAGGAAGAGAACCGATAGGAAATCTTAGAATCTGAGCAATCCTATTCTGAATGAGTTGAGGAGTATTAAAGAAGTGGATAAATAACTTGGCCTCATTAATTCTCTGCCCCGGGGAAAGAAAAGAATTGTCCAAAGTTTTCCTAAAGCATACAACTTCATTAATTCTAGCCCTTCCCATCAGAGTAGTATCATCCACAAATTGCAAGTGAGAATAGGGAGGCAAATTGTCAAACCATCTCTAGCCTAGTATCATACCTTGTCTAGCTCTAGATTTAATAAATCTACTAAGCTCTTCAATCATAATAATAAATAAATAAGGAGATAAAGGGTCCCCCTACCAAAGACCCCTAGAAGCACTGAAAAGATCTGAAGGATGGCCATTAACTAGGATCATAAACAAGCAGAGGAAACACAACTAATGGCCCAATTTACCCAGTCACCACTGAAGCCAAAAGCCAAAAGAACCTTATGTAAAAAAAAACCCATTTAAATCTATCATAATCCTTTTCCATGTCAAGTTTGATAAACATGGCTTTCTACTTAGAAGTTGTCATAGAATGAATGGCCTCAATAGCAATCACAATCCCAACAACAATTTGTCTACTAGCAACAAAACCACCTTGTTCATTAGACATAAGATCCTTGAGGCAGAGCTCGAGTCTTTTCGCAATCAATTTAGTGATGATCTTGTAAACCACATTGAAAAGAGAAACTGGTCTAAATTGGTCAAGGCTATTCACATTATTCTTCTTAGGAATAAGAGCCAAAAAAGTTGAGTTCATGGATTTTAACATTTGCTTATTTTGATGTGATTCTTGAACCACTTCTAGAAGGTTCCTTTTGATAATTTATGGGGACTACTAGTAAAATTCCACTAGGAAACCATCAAGGCCTATGGATTTTCCCTTTTTTCATATGAATTACAATGTTCTCCAGTTCCTACAATGAGATAGGTCGAATGAGGGCCTCATTCATCTAACCAAAAACAAAAGGAGGAATGTAATCAAGAATAGCAAATTTCTCTTCCCCAATGGGAAGATGGTCTTCCTTAAACAAATTAGAAAAATAATGATGAGCTTCTTGAGAGATGACTTGCATTGAGGACAAATGAGCTCCCTCTGAAGACACTAAGGAAGTAATGACATTACCAGTTCGTCTTGCCTTCACAGAATTGTCAAATAAAGTAGTATTTTCATCTCCTTCCCATAACCAATCAATTCTAAATGTATTCTTCCAAAATATCTCCTCACGAAGCTCCCATTCTTCCAAATCCTTCACATTGATAGCACCCTTTTGACTCAATTTCAAAGTAAGCCCCTGATCATAGATCAAGTGTGTGATAGAATCCAACCGAGCTTGGGTAGCTTGCTTATTATAATGCAAGTTCCAAAAACATTGCATATTCCACCTCTTGAGTCTATATTTCACATGTTGTAATATTTTAACAAAAGAATACATAGTTGTACCATGAGAAGGTTTTTCCTTAGACCACCAAACAATAACCAAATCTAGGAGAGTAGGATCCTGCAACCACATAAGTTGAAAACTTAAAAGAGGGTTTCTTAGAAGCATTGGAGGAAATCATAGATATTTTAATCGGCCACTGATCAGAACCCCTTCAGTCCAAAATCTATGAACTAGTATTCCATCTATCCCCCATCTAGAAACAAGAAATAAGGAATCTATCTAATCTCTCATAAATTTCTTCCACTCCACATCTCATATTATTCCAAGTGAACATGTCATTATTTGGCTTAACATCGATAACATTTAAAAGCCCAATATTATCATTGACGAGGATGGAAGAATGATCAAGTCTAGCCATACCTCCTCTTTTTTCATCCAAGTTACAAATTGCATTAAAGTCTCCAGCCATAATCCAAGGAAGAAAGGGAGCCAGAGAACATACATATCCAATATGATCCCACAACATAAATTTACCTAGAAGAGTAGTAGGAGCATAAGTATTGGAAGAAAAAACATGTTTCACCTGAATCCATACAAGAGGCAACCATAGAGATAGAAGATCAACTTCAAATCCACCAATGAGAGATAAACTTCCTTGAGTCCCATAAACAATCTATTCCACTAGAACTACCATGAACACCAATATACTAATAAGCCCCACACGACTAAATACTAGCAACTATTTTTTCCATACCCCCCACTGACAATTTAGTCTCTTGAATGAATACAATGTCAAGAGAATGAGAACTAATCAAATCCCGAACAACCTTTTATCTAGGGATGTTGTTCAAACCCCTCATATTCCAATATAAAATAATCATTTATGAGGAAGCAAAAAATGTGAATTAATGGGTTTCACAAACCCAAACTCAGCCGATTTATCCCCAATAATTTTCACCTTCTCTTGATATGTCTTTTGTTTACTCCTTGGCAGTTTCTCCATACTCCCTTCTTAAAGGGTTTCTATTGAAGGCCTAAAGATAGAGAAGCCTTATCGTTCTTCCCAAAGTTTGAGGAAACCTTCACTGAACGAGGGTTTGAGACCACCACAACTGCTTCATCCTTCGATATTACAATCCCACAAGGCTCTGACACAACTAGAATCTTTGGAGGAAGATATGTATCCATTGACCATACATCTGACCCTCTTTATTTATATTCTAGTGACTCTACCCACTATATTCATCCAATGTCACTCTCAAAAGTCTAGCACCCAGAGATAACACAACTAGAATTCCCTCCTCTTGAAGCTAGTTATCTAAAACCTCAAACTTGTTAAATGTCTCATTAGTCTTCCTATCCATCAAAGTTCTCTTTTGGCCTCTTCCCTTGTTATGATTTTTGACATAAGTGTCGAGAGTGTTGAGATTGTTGAGATGTTGTCATTATTGTCATTTATGTCAAAACCTTTGTACCAAATGGTTGTATCGGTGATTATGCTTTGGTAATATGTAGATCAAATCTATTATATGTGATTAGTTTTGATTATGGATTGTGTGGATGGATATCCCTATTCTGATTATGATAATACATCTTTTTGGTACATCCATGGTATTCAATGAATGCAAAAGTATGAGATTTCTTATGGATATAATTGGTTGTAATGTTTCAGAGCTCTACTGATTATCTCTATTACCTGAACCTTCATGCAACATATTAGAAGTTTTTGGTATGACAGTTGTATTAAGTTTTAGACAGGTTATATTTGGTTCTATCCATCGTCTAGTTCAAAATCTTTGTAGGTCAAGACATGGTCTTGGTTGTGGCATTCCCATCAATCCCATAATATACTTATCTTTCATTATTTTTTATATGTAACATACTTATCTTATGAGTGACCTATCTTTAGGTCCTATGGTAGTGTGGTATGAAGTTATCATATGTATGACCTATCTTTTAAGTGTGGTGCTATATATATATATATTTATATATTCAGATCAAATGGTATGAGAGTATGAATATGCTAGAGGTGGTATGATATGAGCATGATTATGTGAACAAATACTAGATGGTGAAGTGTGTGAGCAAAAATAAGAAGTGTGAAGGGTTAGTGTGAAATTAGAGAGAAGTCTTGAATTTAGTTTTGTAGAAGGTCGATGTGCTAGTAAGAGATCTCTAATTGGATTTTCTATAATTGGTTGTTGTTGTGCTTAGACTAGCCAGAACTGTTTCATGCATATACATATGCAATTTTATCAATTCACATTTTGTCTGTTAGACATTTTTATAATAATTCTATTTATATTAGGGCAGTTATCCCAACAAACAATGAGCCTACATGCTATGAGAAAATTGGTAGTGAGCCCTTGTAAAAATCACCTTAACTAGTGTCACCTTAATTGGTGCTTTATACATGAGAATTAGTTTCTATGTGGTTTTTCCCATCTTGGGTTTCCACGGTAATTCTAGTGTTATGGTGTTTGTTGTGTGTGTACTTTCAAGTTCTTAACTATTTTAATTGTCTAAATGATTTAATATTTTACCAAATTAATTAAGTTTATGAAAAGTGTTTTGGAATAACTTTCAAGTTCTTAACTATTTTAATTATCTAAATGATTTAAGGTTGTACCATGTTAATTAATTTTATGAATATAATGTCAAGAGAATGAGAAATAATCAAATCCCGAACAACCTTTTATCTAGGGATGTTGTTCAAATTCCTCACATTCCAAGATAAAACAATCATTTATGAGGAAGAAAAAAATGTGAATCAATGGGTTTTAGAGACCCAAACTCAATCAATTTATCCCTAATAATTTTCACCTTATCTTGATCTGTCTTTCGTTTACTCCTTGGTAGTTTCTCCATACTCCCTTCTTAAAGGGTTCCTATTGAAGGCCTAAAGTTGGAGCAACCTTATTGTTCTTCCTAGAGTCTGAGGAAACATTCACTAAAGGAGGAGTTGAGGCCACCACAACTACTTCACCGTTCAAGATTATAGTCACACAAGCTTCTGCCATAGCTGGAATCTTTGGAGGGAGATATCTATCCATTTGACCATCCATCTGACCCTCTTTGGTTATATTCTAGTGACTCTACCCAATATCTTCATCTAATGTCACTCCCAAAAGTCTAGCATCCAAAGATAACGCAACTGGAATTCCCTCCTCCTGAACCAAGTCACCTAAAACCTCAAACCTGTTAAATGTCCCTTTAGTCTACCTATCCATCCAAGTTCTCTTTTGGCCTCTTCCCTTATTATGATTTTTGACAAAAGTGTTGAGATTGTTGAGATGTTGGTATTATTGTCATTGATGTCAAAACCTTTGTATCAAATGGTTGTACCAATTGATGATGCTCTGGTAATATGTAGATCAAATCTATTCTATGAAACTTGATTCAATAATGGATTGTGTGCATGGATATCCTTGTTTTGATTATGATAATACATCTTTTTGGTACATCCATGATATTCAATGATTGAAAAGTATGGGATTTTGGATGGATATAATTGGTTTTTATGTTTCAAAGTTATACCTAGTATCTTTGTTACCTAGACCTTCATGTACCATATTAGAAGTTTTGGTATGACAGTTGTATTAAGTTTTGGATAGTTTCTATATAGTTCTATACTTCAATTGGTTCCAAATCTTTGTAGATCAAGACATGGGATTGGTTGTGTCATTCCCATCAATCCCAGAATATACTTAGCTTTCAGTGTTTGTGATATGTAACATGCTTATCTTATGAGAAGCCTATCTTTAGGTCCTATGGTAGTGTGTTATGAAGTTATCATATGTATGATATATCTTTTAGGTATGGTTCTAGCATGTTGAACTATATTGAAATATATTTTTGTATTCAAGATGTCATGTTTTGTTGCTAGGATGACATATGTATTTGTTTCAATGGATATGTATATAAAGAAAATCTATTCAGATTCAACGATATGAGAGTGTGAGTTGCTAGAGGCGGTATGATGTGAACATGATTATGTGAATAAATACTTGGTGGTTAAGCGTGTGAGTAAAAATAAGAAATGCAAAGGTTTATTGTGAAATTACAGAGAAGGCTTGCATTTAGTTTTGTAAAAGGTCAGTGTGTTGGTAGAAGATCTCTAACTAAATTTGCTAAAATTGGTTGTTGTTGTGCTACTAGTCAGAACTGTTTCATGCATAAATAGATGCAATTTTATCTGCTCACACTTTGTCTGTAAGACATTTTTGTAATAAATCTATTTGTGTCAAGGCAGTTATCCCAACCAATAGTGAGCCCACCTACAATGAGAAAATTGGTGCTCAAGTCCTTATAAAAATCACCTTAATCGATGCTTTATTCATGGTAAGTAGTTTCTCTATGATTTTTCCCATCTTGGGTTTCCACGTTAATTATGGTGTTATGGTGTTTGTTGTTTGTGTACTTTCAATTTCTTAACTATTTTAATTATCTAAATTATTTAAGGTTGTACTAGATTAATTAAGTTTATGAAAAGTGTGTTGGAATAACTTATTCACCCCTCCCCCCCCCCCCCCCCTTAGTTATTAAACCTATTCAACAATTGGTATTAAAGATTGGTCCCTTGCAAATACAGCTTAACCGCTTGAGAGAGATCTTGTCATTTTAAATAGATTGTTGGAGAATACTACTATGATGAGGATTTACAAATCATGATGGATGACATTGAAAGAATTGAATTCAAGAATGAGGAGTTGAAAGAAAACATAAAGGAAGCTAATGCTTGTATCTCCAAGTTGAGGGAGAAGATCTGGAAATTCAAAGCAAAACACAAGGAAGTAAGCCAAGAGTTGAAGGAATCAAAGGAGAATGTGGAGAATTTGAAACAAGAACTGGATGACTACAAAAATATTGAAGAATTTTTCAATGAAAACATCAAGAAAAAAATGGAACACTAGAAGAAGACCAAAGGAGATTTAAAAGACACTATTAAGCAGAAAATGGTGGAATGGAAGAAAAAGTGGAGAAAATCTCAAAAGCATTATTAAGTAGAAATCTGATGACAATGTGAAGTTGGATCAGGAATTAAAGAAGCTAAGATCTAAAGTAAAGATTTGTGAAAGTAGTACAATTTTGGATCAACTTTTAACCCTGCAAAAGTGTCACAAGGATAAGAAAGGATAGGTTTCATTAGTGAATGTTCAGATCAGAAGACCAAAGGTACAGACAAGGAAGTTGGTTCCGAAACAAAGTCTGCGGTAATAAAGTCTAAGGTAGCTGTCACAATTTTGGTCACAAGGAAAATTAGTGCACAAGTAAAGTATCTAATCTATTTAAGAGAAATGGAATGGACAATATCTTTCATGGAAATTGCTATGTGTGTCACAATTATGGTCACAAGACTAATCAATGTAGATCTAGGTTTCGGTCAGTGAGATTAGGATAGAGGATGTCAATTATTTCAAATGTGCTCAGACCGGTTATTATGCTAACACTTGTAGATTTGTATTGGTATTTTTGTAGAGATTGTTGAGAATAATAGATTTTGTGTATAGGCATTAATGTTTTTCCATTGATGTCAACATATTTCCTTATTCTTGACATTGTTCTTTATTTGTTCAGTAGAGAGATTTCACTAGTATGACTTCAGTTTTTAGATCTAGATGGTGTGTAGGTACAAATAGTTGAAGAGATATGTGAAGATTATTCATGTTTGATCTTAGAGCTTTATGTTGAGATTTGAGCAAGTTTTAGTTGATTGATCGGAGATTGTTTATTGGATTTTTTGGTTAATTATGGAAATGACAGTGTTGTAGTTTTTGGATCGGTAATGATCAGTTATGAAATATTTCTTGTTGATAACCTGGTGGTGTGTTCAGGACTGGTATTGGTGTCCTCAGTTGGTATAGCTCATTATTTGGATATGTGCAAGTAGTATTTATTTGATGACAAAGTTCCCTAGTTGATGTTCATGATGAACAATGTAGTGATGGTGATGAATTTTGAGTTAGAGATGGTTTTTCTATTGTTGTAGTATTTCAAGATGTTTGTTCATGTTTCTTAATGGTGTCATGTCCTTATTGATGGATTGCTCTTGGTTATGTATTTGAGTTTCATGAGGCATCTTGGTGTTCTTGGCTGACTGGATGGTGTTATAGCATGGATTTTGGATCATAGCGTGTTTGAGTTTATTTGAATGGATCCAAGACATATCTTATTCAACATGTTAAGGATCACATTGGTTTATGTAATTCATTTTTATAATTAAGGTTTTGGTTAAGGCCAACCTTATTTATCTTATTGTAATGTATAAAATGATGAAATCATTTATGCAATTGAGAGTGTGTGATGAGAGATGACATGTGAAGGATGATGCGAATGTAAATATTTGTAATACAAATGATGGCGAGAAAAATTGATGTATCAAAGATTTGAGAAGAGGTATGAGTGGAATCTATTATTGAGTCTGTATGATAGTGTACTTCATTGGAACTATATTGGCATGACAGATGCTTTCAGTTAGTTCATAATATAGTGGACTATTATCCACGGTGAATTGTAGTCCATTCCAGGGTTGTTTCCCTTCATTCTATTATTGGGTTGTTGTCTTAGTGTCTTTGAGTAGTGAGCTCTAATTAGTGTGCATGAATGCATGTGCATTCTCCTTCTATCTTTAACAAGGTTTATGTTCTAGTACATTATCTAGTGGGTTTGATCCCCATCGTGGTTTTTCCCCTAACAGGGTTTCCATGAGAAAAATCCAGTGTTATGTGTTATGGTGTTTTTCATTGCTATGGTTTAATGCTTATCTTTTACATATAAGTTATTGTGGTGATATATGATTTAAAGTTTTCAGTTTTGGGGCACAAATGATTCACACACTCCTCTCTCAGTTGTGTTTGTTGCCTTGTTTCTAATAATTGGTATCAGAGCTTGGTCCTTTTTTGGAAGCTTGATCACTTGAGGAGATCCACCATGGCAGCTTTAAGAAGGACAGTCCTAAATTTCATGGAACCAACTATGCATCATGAAAATAAAGGATGATTACTCACTTAATCTGCATGGGGATGGAATGTTGGGAAGTTACAAAGAAGGATTACAAAGTTCTTGATATTGCTACTACTGTTGCTGATGAGAAGAAGGAATTTTATGATAACATGAGAGTCGATGAAGCCCTTTATAGTGTCTTTCAGATATAGAATATACAAATGTCATGGAATTATATATTGTTCATGAGATTTGGGTAAAGTTGGAGTAAATATATGAAGGAGATATATATGTGAAGCAAGTGAAGTTGTAAAGTTTGAAAGGGAAGCTAGAATCCTTGAGAATGAGTGAAGATGAGACAATCAATACATGTGTGCAAAAGGTGACATAACTTGTTAGTGGAATTAGATACACTAGAGGTAAAATTGATGAAGATGAGATAGTGTCAAAGACATTGAGATCCTTTCCACCTTCTTATGATGTAAAGGTTGCCGCTATTGAAGAAATCCAGACAGTTACAAAAGTGAACAGAGATTCATTGGTTGGTAAGTTATCTGATTTTGAAATGACTAAATTTTGAGATAGTTTGCCTAAAATTGATTTTGCATTTATATCTACAATTTCTAAGGATAAGAAAAAGTATGATCTTGGTGAAAGTTATTCAAGTACTCCTAAGTATGAATCTAGATCTGCTAAAGAATTGAAAGAGATTGAAGAAGAGGAAATGAAGATTGAAGAATTGGAAGCCCTAATTGCCAAGAGATTGCCTAAAGGTGCAGGTAAGTATGAAGGGAAATTACCTCTAAAATGTTTTTCATGCAATAAGATTGGACATTTTGCTTCTAGATGCCCTAACAGAGTGCCAAAACATAAGCCTAAGAAGTTTCAACCTAAGTACAATAAATGTTACTATTCTAGTGAAGGTGTGATTGATGATGAATCTAAAAAGAGTGAGGATGAGATTGTGTTTATTTCTATAAAAGAAGATAATCCTATTTTCTTGAATGAAGAGAAATCCCTAGTTACTCATGATGAATATAAAGATGAATGGGTAATAAATAGTGGATGTTCACATAATATGACATATGATAAGAACAAATTTGTGAAATTAGAAAGGTATGATGGAGGTTTTGTCAGATTTGGTAATAATGCTCCTTGTTTAATCAAAGGAAGAGGTAATATAACACTTGATGGAAAGAATAACATTGATAATGTTTTATATGTTGAAGGTCTAAAGTACAATCTTTTGAGTGTTAGATAACATATTGACAAGGGATACAATTTACAATTCAAAGATGGAAAGTGCATAATGATTGGAAAATCAGGTGAAGAGATTGTATTAGGTACAAAGACTAAAGGTAATGTTTTTTATTCGAATGCTACAAATAATAGATGTTTGATTGCTAAAATTGATGACAGTTGGTTGTGGCATACGATATTTTTCATGTAAATTTTGATAACATTGTGGAGATTAGTTCTACAAATGATGTGAGAGATTTTCCTAAATTGATGAAGCCTACTAATGCTATATGTAAGGAATGTCAATTGGGAAAGGTAACTAGATCTACATTTAAGAGAAAGACCTATAAGTTTTAGATGGAATTTTAGATTTGGTATATACAGATTTGTATGGTCCTACAAGAACAAGAAGTTACCATGGAGATAAATAATTTATTCTTTTCATTGATAATTGTTCTAGGATGACGTGGGTTACATTTAAATAAGGATACATTTGAGTCATTTAACAAATTCAAAATCTTTAGAGCTATGGTTGAGACAAAGACAGGATTGGAGCTGAAGTGTTTGAGATCTAACAGAGGAGGAGAATTTACATAAGAAGAGTGTGTTTCTTACTACAAAGAGCATGGAATAAAGAGATAGATGTCAGCTCCACGAACCCCTCAACAAAATAGAATTATAGAGAAAAGAAACAAGGCAATCCTAGACACTGCTAGGACTATGATGTTGGAAGGAAAAGTTTCACACTTTGAACAAAGTTCAGATAAAACATGTAATAGGTAAAACTCCTTATGTGTTATGGTATGGTCATGTCCCTACTGTGAAATATTTTTGAATCTTTGGAAGTAAATACTATATTAAGAGAGATGAAGACCTAGGAAATCTTGATCCTAGAAGTGATGAAGGGCAAAAGTACAAACTTGTGTCACACTTTTATAAAGGAAAAGGTCAACAACACACAAACTGTTCAACTTTAACGACATAAATGTAGCATTTGTGTTTAGAAATTAAAGATGATGTAAACTGATCAAATGTGTAAAATTGGATAAAGTTTATGTATATAATTTTATTCTATTTAAATTGAACAAGAATTGACATAGTTTTTAAAATTTTTGAAGTCTATTTTTTAGTTGCTGAAAATATGGGGTCTAGTTCCCACCAAACAAGTATATATACAAATAATATTTTTTCCTCTAACTTCAAAATATGTTATAGATGACATGTGTAGCTAGTGCAAAAAAGAAGAAAGATTGATTTTCGATGTATATTTTATCAGATATAACTACTCAAAGTTGAACTTATCTGAAATCGATAGTTTTCATCTCCCGTCAAATTTCCCCTATCAAATCTAACACCATTAAAAAAAAATACATATTCTTGAAGATGACTCTCTCCTCTAGTGTTAAATATAAATTTTAATTTTTTATATGATTTACTATTTTTTTCTTTATTCGAAGCAACATCTTCTCTAGTGTTAAAATACCTACTTGCAATATTTTGAAATTATAATATATTAGATCTAATCAAAATACTATAAAACTTATATGACAATAATCTTGACTCTGAGCTCTACAAAAGGGTATTTTTATATTTAAAAAAAGTATCATTAAAAAGAGTAGGAGTTATTGAAACATCAATTTTCTAAAATAATTTTTATTTCTTTGGTAATTGGACCCAAATTGGTATAAAACATGCATTTAATAGATATTTTCAATTGGGAAAGTTGAAACACTTATCTAATGAATCTAGCTAGACCATATGTTTGAAAAAAAATTTAAGTTAGAAATACTCAAATTCAGTTATGCTAATAAGTTAGCCTGAAATGTGACACAACTTTGTTCTTTTACCCTGAAGGATTTTTTCTTGGATATTCTAACAAGAGAAAAACATATAAGTGCTATAATAATAGATTGAGGAAGATTGTTGAAAGTGCTAATGTGAAAGTGGATGAAATCTATTAGATAGGTGAAAGATCTTGCAGTTATCAATCAGATGATGAAGAGGATAACCAGATTTTAGCTTTGCAGAATCATAATTAGAATTAGAATCAAAGTGGATTGGTAGAACAAGGTGAAGAAGATGGAAATGAAGTTGATACACAAGAATTTTCTATAAGAGAAAATTAGAAGACCTCGAGATATGTAAAGCTAAATCATAAAGAAGATCAGATAATTGGTGACATAAATCAAGGTGTGATGACAAGAGGTAAGATTGCTAGGAATGAAATTTGTTTGATATCACGAGTTGAATATAGTAATGTTAGTGAAGAATGTAAAGATGAAATTTGGAGTAAAGCTACGAGAGAAGAATTGGATCAGATTGAAAAGATCAAAACATGGACTTTGGTTCCCAGACCTAAAGACAAAGATGTTATAGGAACTAAATGGATTTTTATGAACAAACTGAATGAAGAAGGTGTGGTAATAAGAAATAAAGCTAGACTTGTTTGCAAAGATCTTCTCAAATGGAAGGTATAGATTTTGAAGAAACATTTTCCTCTGTTACTAGAATTGAAGTTGTTAGGTTATTTCTTGCATATGCTACTTACAAAAATTTCAAGGTATATCAGATGGATGTTAAGTCAACATTTCTGAATGGAGACTTGGAAGAGGAAGTTTATTTTGAACAACTAGATGGATTTCCATTGACTGATCAGAGTGACATGGTTTGCCAACTGAAGAAAACCTTGTATGGATTGAAGCAAGCACCTAGAGTCTGGTATGGAAGGTTGGATAAGTATTTAATAAAAATTGGTTTTAGTAAAGGTACTATAGATAGTAATTTGTATTTCAAGATTGACAATGATAACCTTTTCATTGTTGAAATCTTTCTTGGTTTACAAATTGTATAGTTAGATTTAGGGATTTTCATATCATAGTCAAAATATGTGAAAGAATTACCAAATAAATTTGGGATGGATGATTCCAAACCTATTGGAACCCATATGGTAACTGGTTGTAAATTATCAAAAGTTGATGATTCACCTGACACAAATCAACAAGATACAAATCAATGATTGGAGGATTGGAATATCTAACTCACACTAGACTAGACATATCAAATGTAGTTGTAATTGTTACGAGATTTCAAGCTGAACCTAAGGAAACTCATGTGGTTGCAGTTAAAATAATTTTTAGATATTTGAAGGGTACAACTGACTATGGATTATGGTATGGAAAATATGATGATTTTACTTTGAGTGCATATACTGATGCCGATTGGGCAGGAAATGTGGATGACATAAAAATTAATAGTGGTGGTGCATTCTTTTTGGGAAAGAGCTTAGTTGCATGGTTAAACAAAAAGAAAAATTATGTTTCTTAATCTACTATTGAAGCTGGATATGTTGCTGTTGTTGTTTTCGTTGTTAATTATACACAAGTTTCTTGGATGAAGCAAATGTTGAAGGATATAAGAGTAAGCATTGATGAGCCTATAACTATTCAATGTGATAACTCAAGTGCTATTAATATCTCAAAGAATCTGGTGCTACATTCAAAGACAAAGCATATATCTATCAAATATCATTTCTCGAGGGATAAAGTGACTGAGAAGGAAGTGAAATTGGAATATGTGGCTACTAAGCAATAGATTGCAAACATTTTCACCAAGCCTTTTCCTAAAGTTACCTTTAAATATATCAGAGGTAAGCTTGGGGTGATGGCCTCTCCTGATCAAAGCTAGTTGATGCATGGGATTGCATTAGTCTAGTGATCTTAACAAACTATTATTTTTCTGGATTGATGTGTTGAGAGCTTATCCTTGGGTGGAGTAGTTATTGTAGTAGTTGTTGTTGTTGTGTAGTTGAGGAGATAGTATGGTTTTCTTTTTCCTTTTCCATTCATGTCAAAGGGGGAGAGAAAGATATGCAAAAAATACTTCACAGGGGGAAGTGTTTATCTTATTGAGAGTGTTTGAGAGAAAGCTATGTATGTTTGTGGGAGAGATTGTTAGAGAAACACTGAAAGATAATATTTTTCGTTGTTGATGACTTTGTGTATCGATTTGGTTTTTCACATCATATGTTGCCATCAATGCCAAATGGGGAAATTGTTGGGACATTGTTGGGATTGTTGCAGAGATTGTTGAGAATAACATATTGTGTGTATTGGTATTAATGTTTTGTCATTGATATCAACATGTTTCCTTGTTCTTGGCAATGATCTTTATTTGTTTAGTGGAGAGATTTGAGTAGTATCACTTTAGTTTTGAGATCCACATGGTGTGCAAGTACAGATAGTTGAAAATATGTGTGAAGATCATTCATGTTTGGTTGCAGAGCTTTATGTTAAGATTTGAGCAAGTTTCAATTGATTGATCAGAGACTGTTTACTAATTTTTTGGTTACTTCTAGAAATGACAATGTTGCAGTTTTTGGATTAATGATCGGTTGTGAAATATTTCTTGTTGCTAACCTGGTGGTGTGTTCATGATTGGTATTGGTGTCCTTAGCTAGTATAGTTCATTATTTTTAGACATTAAAGTAGTATTTCTTTGATGATAGAGTTCCCTGTTTGATGTTCATGATGGAAAATGCAGTGATGGTGATGACTTTTGAGTTAGAGATGGTTTTGTTGTTGTTGTTGTTGTGGTACTTCACAATGCTTGTTCATGTAATGTATAAAAATAATGAAATCTTTTATGTAATTAAGAGTGTGCGATGAGAGATGAGATGCAAAGGATGATGCAAATGTAAAGATTTGTAATATAGATGATGGTGAGTGAAATTGATGTATCAAAGATCTGTGAAGAGGTATGAGTGGAATCTATTATTAAAACTATATGAAAATGTACTTCATTGGAACTGTATTGGCATGACATATGCTTTTAATCAGTTCAGGATATAATGGATTATTGTCCACAATGGATTGTAGTCCATTGCAGGGTTGTTTCCCTTCATTATATCATTGATTTGTTTCCCCAGTGTCTTTGAGCAGTGAGTTTTAGGTAGTGTGTCTAAATGCATGTGCATTCCCCTTCTACCTTTAACAAGGTTTATGTGATAGTACATTATCTAGTGGGTTTGATCCCCATTGTGGTTTTTAACCTAATAGGGTTTCCCGAAGAAATTTTTTTGGTGTTATGTGTTATGGTGTTGTTGATTGCTATGGTTTAATGCTTATCTTTTACATATAAGTTATTGTGGTGATATATGGTTAAAGTTTTCAATTTTGGGACACAACTGATTCCCCCCCCACCTCCTTAGTTGTGTTTTTTGCCTTGTTTCTAACAATCTAATGGTGCTCCAAAAAAGTCCAAAAATGATAAAAATGTTACAGTCTTAGGTGAGTCTCCTAAGATAGAGATATTTTGGAAGAAGGAAGTTGATGAAGAGAATTCTATGGTATTGAATCCCAGTGCTAGCTCTTTCGATAACTGAGCCTACTACTTTGGCTCAGGGGGAGTATTGAAATGCTAAATTCGTTGCTTCCCCTCTCGGGTGTAATATCAGATATGTATGTTTTGTCTTCAATATGGTGTGGCTATTAAGGTATCCTAAGATCAATTTGGTTGATTGATGTGTGTTGTACGACTGATCGCATCAACCATATAAATTCTCAATAAGTAAAAAGGTAAAATTTTAAATCATTTGTCACCATTGTGAAGGTGAAATTGAAGAACTTGCAAAGCTTGTGAGGGTTTAATAATTCCAGTCAAGAGCAAAGATGGAATCACGGATGATTATTTGTGAATTCAGTGATATTGAGTCACAAAAACTAAAATGAGTGGAATTAGAGGAATTTGACCATGAGAAAATCAAACAAATGGAAGTAGGGTTATTAGTTGAAGATTCACAAAGGGTTTGTTCCTTGGATATGGACATTTGGGGAGAGTTTCCCTGGTTTGCAAAGAAGGATACAATTTGTTTTTTGTTGAGTGGGTTCAAGGACATAAATTTGACATTGGACAAGCCCTATACAATGAAAAAGGAGGTAATTGAGGACATTATTGGGTTGTGCGGTGTTTGTGCTCTTCTAGGGAAGAGGATAGTGGAGTATAAGGATGTGAAAGGTTGTCTCCTTCCTCTTTTGTGGTGTAGTATGGTAGTTTCTCTTTGTTCGTTTAGTATTGTGGTTTCTCTTTGTTTTATTTATTTATTTCATTTTCCTTTTGTATATATGTTATTATTTGTTTATATCTATAGATTGATTTTTTGGTTTACATTTGTTATTGTTTTATCTATTTGATTAGTTCTTTTGTCTTATTTTTTTTTATTATATATTTACTTTTTGGTATTTTTTATTGCTTTGGTCTTAATTGAACTACTTTTGTTTGTTTTCTTTTCTTATATTTTTGTGTTCACTATTTTTATTCTATTTTTGTTTGTTTTTTAATTTATTCTTGGCGTAATTTTCAGCTGTGTTTTGGTGTTCAATTTTTTATTTTCCTTTTTCCTTTTATCTATTCACCCATTGAGTAGCAATATTTTGGTTTCAAAACATTGTTTTCTATTTATTCACATTTGTTATTTCTTTTAGCATTCATTACCATTTCTCAATATTGAACAATGTCAAGATCTATTGTTTAATTCTGTAATGAAGGAGGTATTAGTGTATGTAATTAAAATATGATCATGATATGAAGTGATAAAACATTTAAAACATGCAATAACATTGTGATAGAAATATAGCATCCTAGATGATGAAAATGCTAAAGTATGCCTATTAAACGAAAAGCAAACCCTCCACAATGTCATGTTTTGATAAATAATGAGGGCATGTTGTAACATGTGATGGTTTGTTAGGAATAATTAGTCAATAAAGCACATCTAACACTTGCATATTTATTTTAGAACACTTTTCACAATGAGAACAACTATGATAAAATCTTGAATGACATAATACTTTGAATAAATTAGATGTGGCATAATCTAGTGGAGAAAGCATGAACTACACTTTTATTAAAGGATAAAAAGTTGAGAGTAATGGTAGTGAGGGAACTAAATTTGAAAATTTGTCAAAGAAAATGTAAAGAATGTCAATGGAACATGTCAAATAACTTTAATTTTGGGTGAGCTTCTAAGCATGCACTCACTTCTAGAGGATGAATATGAAGTTGACATGTTAAAAATATGTCACTATAAGATAAATAGCTATAAATATAAGAAAGTTAAAATGTTCACCTAAAATTAGATATAAATTGAGAAGAACATGAGTAAATTTCACAAAAATGCAAATGTAAATAGAGAGTTGAAACCATGAAAAATGAATATGTTCATGCGCAAAATGCAATCAAGTATGAAGAACATATACAATCCTAGACACAGTTTGTTATTATTAGAGGCACCATATCTATTATTTGGATATGTAATGGAAGCAAGTCAATTGTCCAATACTATACAACTCACAACTATATTCCATATATTAACTAAAAGGTCATGCATTTACAAACTATCATTGTTGGTAAGAATAGAGAGAAGATCAAGGATCCCATCGTAACTTTCTTGGATATTTTATTGATACCCTAGCATGAATGATATGGAATGTTCAAGGTTTATGTGATAGGTTATATAAGGTTTCAATATCTAATAGATTGATTTCCTCTAGTTGTATTTTTGTTTCTTCCTTATCTAGTAATAATATTTAATAGGGTTTTGTGTTGCCTCTATTAATTCTTTCCCAGCACTCTTTGCTTCTTTTGAAGTTTCAAAGAGAGTATCAACCCTTTGTTTTAACTATAGCTCCATAATCTTTAATTATGATACTTTTTCTTTCTTTTTTAATAGTAGATCCATCACTAAGGCCTTCATTCTCTAAATTTATTCTATGTATTACATCTCTCTTCTCTACTTGATAAACATCATTAATTATTTTGTCAATCTTTCAATTATCTCATTTTTTGGGCAACAATTGGTTGAGAAATAGTCAAGAATTACATCTTATATTACTTTCTTGTTCTTTAGAGACACCAATACATAAATTTTATGATGTTTAAGAGGCATCCCTTTTATAAGTAATGACCTATATAACTGGTTCACATCCCCTACTTCATCTTTCCCTTCTTATGTAATTGGTTGTACTTGTGTCTTTTTTTGTTGGATGATAAGATTTTTATTTCATTCCTTTTCATAGATATTCCTTATTACTTCTCCTTGTATATTTATTTCTCCTTCCTTACCCATTTCTTCAATTTCTTCTACCTTTCTGATAATATATGTTTATTTTCCTATAGACACATGTTTTTGTTGGATTGTGAAGGTACTTCTTTATTTTCTTTTGTAATCATCTATAGGGAATCCTTAGTGGTCTCCATTGTATGCACCCTAAAATGGTCACCTAGACTTTGGGCCCCCATTCATCAATTTATCAATTTCCTAAATCAATGTCTTGCAATATTTTTCAATTCAAATCAATTTCCTTGATCAAATCGTAATTAATTTAATTATTTTAATATTTCCTAAGGTTTGATCATTTTATCCTAAGCCCCATTTAATTAAATAAATCATCTTATTAAAATAAAATTCCTCTTTTAATAAAATCCCCACTTAAATCTCTCTTTGTGTTGAAAAAGGAAATAAAAATAATAAATAAATAAAATCCCTTTTTCTCTCCACTTTGAATGCACATACTTTTAAGTGGTGGGCCTTTTTCATCTTTTTGCCTCTTAAAGAATCTTGAGCACATGGATCAACCAAGATTTAATCTCCACCATTGCTCATTTATTTTTGCCTCTTAATCTTGACCATCCGCTTTCCTTTATAAGGACTCCTCTCCTTTCATTTAGGATATAGAAGATTTTTGTATTGTTATGCTAAAGGTTTGAAGAGCAACTTTGGAGAAGATTCTTGAGTACTTGAGCTTGGATATTGCAACTTCTCTTTTCTTGTCTTCTTCTCTCATGCTCCATGGAAATCCATTTAGATTAATCTTGCACTTACATGTTAGATTAGATTCATATTTCCTTTCATAGAATAATCTTGCATAAGTATTTCATTTCATAGATTAGTTTGCTTTTATGCATTGTTATCATATAGAATAGCTTTCATTTTTATTTGCATGCATGCTTGATGATCATGGAGACTAGCATTCTTGCTTTTCCTCTTTGAATCTCTTATTTTATGGTGTACTTGCATGGGCATAAACTAGGTCTAAACTAAGGGCCTCCATCATAAACCCTTGCACTCCATGAATAGAGAGCTATGAGTCGCCATTTGAGACCTCATTCTTGAGCAATCTTGGATTTAATGACTCATAGAAGTGTGTCAACATTTTAGCACACATCCATCACCAATGACTTTTTCTCTTATTTTCCATTTTTTATATGCCCAAGGTGGTGTTTTTGGCAATTTCCTTCTAGTGATTATTTGTGGTGATCTCTTTTCCAACTCACATTTTTTAAATGCTCCATGTGTTTTTGAGTCTTAGATTTCAAACAATGAAGGTTTTAATTTTAATCATTTAGAGTTTTGAACCTATTATTGACCTACATGTGGTGGTGAGGTGGGTGTTTATATTGTTGTAGGTGTTTGTGAGTCTTTTGAAATTTCCAATTTTTATGTAATTATTCTATATTTTTATACATTTTTTAAAACTTTTTGCTTATCCTTAAATTCTTTATACATCCTTACATGTTATGTGACTTATTTTTTGGCTTATCCATAAGTTATTTATATGTCTTGTGCACTTGAACCTATCCACCCTCTATTAATTACCAATGCAAGATGTCCTAAATGGGTTCTCTAAGTGTTAAAAGATTTAAAAAATCCATAAATTTTCAAGTTGTTTTTGATATTTTCCTTGTTCTTTTGTGTGTTTATTAACCTTTCAAACTTTAAAGGTTGTCCATAGTTGTGATGGGTCTCCCATAGGCTAATTAATATGTAGAGGAGAAGTTAAAAATTCTTGCAGAGAAAAAGTTCAATATTGAAGAGTTATTATTCTTGACAATAAGATCAATTGGTGGTGTGGATCATCATGACACTTTGAGAAGTGATTTTCGACATTTGGGAGCTTTCCAAACTTCTTGGAGGAGCACACTATTTTTCATAAGTCATCCATTTGCCTCCAATCATCATTCCAAGTCTTCTGTATCATGATGATATAATCATGATTTGAAATCAATGTTGTTATAGTGCTTTCTACAACTTGAGTAAAATAATTTAATTATTCACTCAAATTATTTAATGTTAAAATATTTAAGTGATATCTTAATGATGAATTTTTTAAAAGGTCATAAACTTAGCTTCAGAATTGGCTACCTAGGGAAGAAGGGGGCCTTTACACATGACAAAATATTATTATCATTCTATAAGGTTATTTTGGTGAATATTTGAATTATTATTTCAAAATTATGGATTTTCTCTCTAAAAAAATATTTGAGGATGTGAGATGTGATGGTAGACTTGGAAACATTATTTTCTTTAGTTATGGAGAGAGCTTGATTCTTCCAAAATATTGTGAGGCTAATTTTTTTAAAAATTTCTAGTTTCAAGGATAAAAAACCCCTAGCTAGTTCATGTGATTTCATCCATGAATCACCATTGTGCTACAAAGTAAAGTTCCAAGTTTTGGAGATGTGAATAAGGATGTGTTTGATGTTTCTTAAGGTTGCGATTTTTCAATATTGAATGTCTAGTGTTTCCAAGAGTTTTGGTGGTGTTATGAAAAGAAACTGCAAGGAAACTGTTGTTGTTGGATTGGTGTATTCCTAGTAGAGGTCATAGCATCCATTATTGGTTGATTGTGTGGTATATTTTATAAGTTTGGTCCTTTTTGTATGTTGATTAGAGTTAACTTTTTTCATTATTGTAGGTAACACAAGTTTAAGGAATGTAGATGGCTAATTTGTGTGGGATGTGCCATGTTATGGGTTTCTTGTAAGGATGGTGTGAGCATTCCTAACCTAATTTTTTTCTCTTTTTATAGTTTTTCCTTGTTGTTTAGTGCCACCTTGATCTCATTTGGAACTTTCATATCATTGTGAGGTAGAGAAATGACATAGAGAAAGTTCTAATAATAGTTGTACCTATTGTAGCAACGATTATAAGACCTATTTGATATATAAATTAAACTACAAAACACATATATCTTCCTCTCTCGGTATGTTTTGATGGATTTTGAAAATATTTTGGGGAATTGTTCTAATTTGTGTTATTGTTTAATAAGTTGGGTGAGACTTGTGAATATTTCTTAGGATTTACTTGTTATTATATGACCTGCACTAGCATATAATTCATCATTTTTAAGGTATACTGATATTGCTTCAAGCCATATGAGTTTGTTCATGCTATTTGGATTTATTTTGTGTGTTACGATAGTTTATTTTATACCAACACTTTATATCAATAGTTACTTAGTGTTTATATTGCACATGGACTAATCTTATAATGCTTTAGATGGTTATACGACCAAAGACTTACTTTTTCTATGCATTCTATATTGTAACACTAGATAGTAGTATTGCTAGTGAGTTAGCTTTTATTTATTGCTGACGGACTCATTAAGTTTTCCCACAAAATAATAAATTAAGGTGCCCATAAGCTTTCCTACTAAATAATTGGAAATGCATTTTTCTCGCCATTAAATAAGCAGAATAATATTTTTTTAATCTTTAGTATTGTATAATCACTCCACTGAATAAGTGGTATATTGGTTGGCTTTCCACCTAATTTATTACCTTTTAATTACTATGTTTTAATTTAATTGTAAATCCTAAACACTATAGCTCTCACCACGTCTATTTTGAGATATGGATAATCGTGTCTTTCTAATCTTGTTCTCTTTAATGTATGAAAATAAAAGACTATATATGCTTTATGGAATCATATTAATGAGATCTACCAATCCAAAAATCTTGCAAACAAACTTTACTTGAAATGAAAATTATTTTCTCTAAAGATGAAGGAAGGTGAATCAATAATTGAACATTTAAATTCCTTTAATTTAATTTTGATTCAACTAACGATAGATATATTATTTGAAGAAGAGGATAAATATATCATGCTTCTTTATTCTTAACCTAAATTATAGGAAAATTTCATTCTTGCTATCATTGTTAACATTGAAGATCCAAAGATGAATGCACTTGTTGGAGCTTTGCTAGCACATAAAATGAGGAAAAACGCTATGGATAGTTCTAATGAGGCTCTCAATATCAGAGGACTAGAGAAAGAAGGTCTAAAGGAGATAAGAATGGATATGTTGTCACAAAATTTTGCACCCCTGCTGGGGGTATGACCCCCCAAGAAACCTTGTGAAACATGGACATGACCTACAAGTGTGGGACCTTGTGCATGTGAGGTTGAATCTTTGTAGAAGGTTGGCTTCCTTTCTAACCAAGGTGAAACATTGAACCAAATCAACACTTAAACCTACTGTATCCTAATCTAACAACCTTAAGGTAAAAGAGGAGAAGGATTACAATAAAGTAAAGGGTGATGCACTAGATTGAAACATTGTTTCTCTCTTCCTAGGATGACACAAAACATCAACAAAGCACTTAAAATTACATAGATCTCAACTCTAATCTATCCCTCAATGAATTATACTTGAGTCAGAACCAATGAGATGTTGCAAGGAAAGATGCATTCACAATACAACATTCTTGAGAATGTTAGACACAACGTACAGACTAAAAGGAAAAAAAAGAAGCATTCAACACAAGGCTGTTAAAATGTTAGGCTGATACTATTCATGTTGTTGTCATTAATGGTTTTCATTGATGTCAACATATCTAATTCATAGATTTGGTTCATTTAAGATTTGGTTGTTTTGTTGTATCGATTGATGTGTGTACCAATATCTTTGGTGTATCCGTAGCTAGTGTTGGTGTTTCAGTAAAAGTGTTTATCGAAGGATGTACTTTAAATGATTTTCCATATCCATGTCAGTGATTGTCCCTTTTAGTGTGAAAGATATGGTGGAATGATTATTTGGGTTCAATCTTATCTTGGATGTGTTTGTTGAGTTTCGGTCCCAATAGTTATCGTGTAATACATTGCTGATATCTATTGGTGCCAAAAGTCTCTGAGAAGGTGTAGCATGTTGCTATGCACAAGGCATGTTGTATTGAGAGAGGTGGTCCACATTTCATTCCTTACCACTATGTAAATGATTTAGTGTGACCTATTTCAAATCAGTTTAGGCTGACTTGGTTGTTGACATCAAGTTGTATAAGAATAATGATAATCTCAGTGGCTTGAGGGGTGTGCTTGTGTGTGAGTATATGCAAAGTGAATGTGGATATGACAAGAAAATATCTATATGTTGATGTTCATGTGAGTTGGTGTAATTGGTAACACACTATTATATTATTTTTGTATTATAGTGTGTCGGTGATAGTGACTTCAGTGGTAGATTCATTTATCATTTCTTATATTCTGGTAGTGAGCCTAATTGTATTAGTAGTGAGCCTTATTGTATCATTAGTTAGCCATATTTATATTTCAGGGTAGTCAACCTAACCAATAGTGAGTGAAACCGCAATGAGAAAACTAACAATGGGCCCTTGTAAAAATTGCCTTAACAAGTGTTTATCATGAGAATTAGCTTCTCTGTGGTTATTCCTAGTTTGGGTTTCCACATAAATTTTAGTGTTCATTGGGTTGATGGTTTTGTGCTTTCATGTTTACATTTATTATAAGTTTATGATTGTTTAAGTATTGTACCATCTTAAAATGGAAGAACCCCCCTAGTTAAGACCTTTTAGCTCCCACCTTTTAGTGATTTCATATTTTAGGAATGCTCTTGCACTCATTTAGCTCATTTCACCCTATTTTAGGCCCTATTTCCAACTGTTTTAACACCCTTCCCGAACCTTTATCTCAAATCCTGATGTATACTAATAAAAGTATCTTCATAGAATTAGGGTTCATCATCAACAATAAGTGAAATAATAACTAAATACAACCACAATTGAGCAACTATTTAACAAAATAAATGATTAATTGAGCATCCTATGGCTCTCTAACTAAGATGTTAATGAGTGAGCTCTTAGCAAGCTCTCATTAATGACAGTCCTAGAATGAGAATGATAAAGATAAACAATGATGCTAAAGCTAACAATTATCAAGATAAATGCTAAAATTGCTCTTAAATACTTTTCTAAACTCAAATTGCAAGAGGTTTGATGCAATTCTCAGATAGGTGGTTGATGAATTATGAAGGATTTTAGCCTTCCTTTTATATATTTTCCCAATGTGAGGGGGTGTAGTTGTATTTGATCATGATTGAGTTGGGGTTAAGTCTTTGGTTGCACCCTTTGAAGACAAAACAAAGTTTGTGTCCTCAAATCTTGGGACAAGTAGACAAGATGGATGGCTAAGATTCTCTCTCACTTTGAGTGATTGAGATTCAATTTGGTTTGATCCATGTGAATGCCTTTCCTTTAATCTCATTGGTTGATTGATGTTCTCTCCTTTTGGTTTGTTGAGAGTAATTGATTTATTTTAGCCATGTACCCCTTGAATGGGTTGAATTTAATTTAATCCAATACTATACAATTAATTGAATTAATTGTATTTTGATTTGATTGCACTTGATTAAAATGCTCTCAATTTTGATTGATATTGAATTAAGATTTGATTTTCATTTTGATTGGCTAATTGTGCATTGTGATTCAATTGATTCAATTATTTCCTTGATTTGCTTTGATTTGACTTAATTTTCTTTGAATTATCATTAAATTATCTTTGTCCATTTTTAGGTGATTACAAATACCCCTCTTTGAGTTGACGTGCGAAGCATGTCAATTCAAAGAATACTCTGATCTAGCTTGATTGATAGGTCCTGATTCATTGATAATCAATTTTTTATGTCGTTTGATGGTCGATCCTTGATTCTCGATATGAAATTGATGTCAGTATGATTGATATGAAACTCTTGATTGATATGGTTCTCTGATTATCATTCTTGATATGATGATTTGATTTGCTGATTGATCCTGATATGATGTTTAATCTTGATATGATGTTTGATTTGATGATTAATATAATGCCCCTTTCATTTGATTACAAAAATTTTTCTGATAACAACTTTTGATTTGATTTGATGATCAATCTCTCATTTCCATTAATGTTACTGATGATGTTGATATGATTCCATTGATGTTACTGATGATGTTGATATGATTATCTGATGGTATGCCCCCTCAGAAATGAAACATATAGTCATTTCTCAATAGATAGATTGAAATGATTGATTGATTGATATGTTTTTATTTCTGAAAACTCCTTATGATATGCCCCAGTTAATGCAATAGGTTAATATAGGTCAAGGTCAATGAGGTCAGAAATAGCTTAAATAGGTTGAAAAACCTAGATTTACTATTCATTTTCACTTTTGACTTCTGTGATTTTGCTCTGGTTCTGCTTGGATTGTCGAGATGGTTGTACCTATTCGCGAGCATCGATTCGAGTGAGGTCATAGATACGCAAGACCACTTGATTATGGAGCTCCAGTAAGTACTTGTAAAACCTTGGTATTGCTTTTATTGCTCTTTAATTAGCATTTATTGCATTTCCCATTTTAAACACTGCTTTGAAATATTTCATTCACGCGTAGGATAATTTTAATGTCGCGTAGGAATTTTAAATGTCACATCCGTGGTTTTTAATGTCGCGTATGACTATTTTGCTATCGCTTATCAATTTTATTTTGTCGCCTATGTATGAAATATTCACGCGTAGACCTAGGTTAAAAAAAACCCAATTCCATGTATTTTACCGCTTGCGAAACCCTCTCTTTTTGATGTCGCTTATGAGGAATTAGATGTCACTTAGGCTATTTCAGTGTTGCCTATGAGTATTCTGTCACGTAAGACAAAAGTAATGTCGCCTATCAAGATTTTTATGTTGCTTAAGAAAAATGTCGCCTGTGATGATTAAAATCACGCCTATGGTATTTTTCTCAAAATGTTCTTTTGTACTTGACTTTTTTTCGTGACAAATTTAATATGTAAAGAATGACTGATTTGAATCATTTGATTAGGTCAGTTATATTTGTCCAAAACAATCGATTAGGATATCCGTGTAGTAATACCAACAAATTTTAATTGTCAATCTGTTATGATTGGTTGATGGTTTTAATATTTTATTCTCAAGATTTAGAGAAATAAAATCATGATTTTCCTTCCTCACAATATAGAGTTAGGAGTGTTGATATGCTCATGATGAGAAAATGAATTTTAACATAACTTGATTGACTTTAGATGTTCCTTGATATACTATGTTGATATGATTCTTTTGTTTTCATGCCAAATAGGCTCATCTTGATGTTTTATATATCTGATCAGTTGCATCCTGGGTGATTGATCTAGGACAGGCACTGACTGACGTTGAGCTACGTGTCATTGAGACTTGTGGTTTAGGTTTCCTTCTTGATCTTCCTCGGTTCCAGTTGAACCATGGACTACTGACAGCTGTGGCAGAGTGTTGGCACTCTGACCACAATACTTTCCATCTTCCTCATGGTGAGATGATGATCACGCCCGAGGACGTGTATCGTTTGCTTCAGATTCCTTGTCGCGGAGAGATTGTTTACTATGATTCTATTTATGATTCTACTGTCTGCCGATGAGTATTCGGGGATAATTTGATTGATGATGATACTATCACATGGCCACAGTTTGCCTCCTTTCCTACATTGCCTGCAGTTCTGGGTGCATTGATTGGTGGTCTACTCCTTCCTGACCAACGAGGTCATGGTTTTTCCATTGGTTGGGGTAGGATTCTGGAGGATTTACTAGCACAGCCTCGACGTTTCGATTGGGGTTCTTATGTACTAGCACGGTTGTATCGAGATCTTCATGAGGTGGTGTACAGAGAGAGTTCTTTATTTGCTAGTGCTATTGTCCTTCATTTATGGATTTGGGAGCATCTTCCTATTACCAGACCTATTTCTGATAGGAGACAGCCATGTATATTTCCTTATGCTTACTTGTATACTGGTATGGTGATTCAACATCAGTTAGGTCATCTGGATTTTTGTAGATGACAGATAGATGATCTTGATCAGGTGATATGGCATCCGTACCTAGGCTGTGAGGGTTGGTGGGAGGATGACAATGAGTTGCCATATATGTTTGCTCCTTGTTGGATGATTGGCCGATCTGATATTGTTATTAAGAGGTTTTGTTTTGGTCAAGTTTCTAGACAGTATGGTAGGACTCAGGACATGCCTCAGGGCAATGCTTTGTATGCACGGGTACAGGCTGAGAGATCTATGTGGGGCCCTTGTATTGATTTTCAGTTTGCCATGGGTCAGATTACTGGTATGGCTTTTTGTAGATGGGATATGTTACTAGGTATGGCTAATGCCAGGATGTCTCATGAGTATGCAGACTAGTGGGCTCGAAATAGGTTTATTCATTTCATAGATCCAATTGAGCCTATTCCAGCACAACATGGTGGTGGCAGTGGTGATGATGATGGGTGTGGTGGAAGTGGAGGTAGACATCAGAGACGTAGAGGATGAAGAGATCCCCCCATTATTATGGTTAGAGGATGGGTAAGGGATGGACATGATCGAGGTAGAGCCAGAGATATACAAGCTGAGGCGGGCCTGACAGTTCCTCCTAGAGCTACTAGACATGATAGAGCTTATTTACAGCAGAGAGCCCAGAGATAGGCTCATGTTGATGTTGCTAGGCAGGTTCCTAGGGGTTTAGATCCTTTAGTGCAGTTACAAAGAGTTTCCCTGGTACAACAGGATGATGATGCTCAGCAGGTTTAGGCACCATAGATTCCAGCACTGCAGATTCTGTAGCCAACTCAGCAGCCACAAGATCAGGGACATGGTCCACAGGATGCTCCCACTATTGGTACTTTAGCTCAAGATATGAAATCTATGAGGATAGAGATATCTACTGTTGTGGGGCGTTTAGATCAGGTTGCTACCTTGATGCAACAATTTCTTTCAACAGTGATTATTCAGAGACCGAGTGGAGTGAGTACTTCTTAGGCTCCTCCTCCACAAGATGATAGAGATCTGAGTGGTTTTGGTGCTACAAGATCATGATTGATTCATGATAGATTATCATTGTTGTTCTCTGTTGCACATTTCCTATTTTTTGATTGATCGGATCTTTTGATGTACTATTCTCATGATATTGTATCTGGATATACTTTGATGTACTGGATCCTTTGAGACACATATTTTGATGATATATGATGATCTATTCCTTCGTCTCTATTGATGAGTTGATTTATGAGATTATCTTTATATGCAGCTATATGATGTTTTATGATGCCTCTATCTTTAATTATGCTATGGATGCAATGTATCTTATTTTTATGATATAGATAGATGGATGCTTTGATGTATGAATATTATGAAATGTTTTCTATTTTTCAATGTATGGATGCAAATTATTTTATGATCATATGAATGTGGATGATCCCATGTTTTTGTATTTTCCGATGTATGCAATTCTATCCATAACTACATGTATGCAAATGATGTATGAGTTATGATTTTTTTTCTTTTCCTTTCCATATATTTATGTATAATGACTAATGATTAATGACATGCATGTATGCAAAAGATAATCTCATTTTCATTGTTTTAGATCTTAGAATCATGATGTTTGAATTGAACCCTCCCCTTTCATTTCCCCCTCTTGCAATTTAAGCTAAGAAAAGAAAACAAATATATACAATGCACTTAATCTAACATGTATGTAGCTAACTATCATTATTCAAGATTTAGAGCTTATTATCATCATTGAGCATTTTTGGATCCCGTTCTTAAGTACAATCATCACTAGTTCAACTATGATGATATGAATACTTTTGCCTTTTTCCTTGCTTTCCCATCAATCTCTTCGGTATGACTATCACTGATTGAAGCCAATCATGAGAGTGTGAATACCAATTTTGTCAGATTCTATGTTGCAAGTGGATGTTGGTATTATGATATTGAAGATCAAAATATCCAAGGTATCCGTTTGTGTAAACAAGCAGAAATCTCCGTTTTATCCTATGTACAAGTCCTCAATGATTCTTTGATGATCACGTCCCTAGACAAATAATACATGATTTAAAAATTTGATTTTAAGACAATCATTTAGAAATCAAGAAAGTATCATCCTTTCATCGTAGCTTGTCTAGTCTAAAACTTTCATCGATTCGCTAGAAAGAAATGATTTCATCGAGTCAACACTTAGAAAAATTTGGCCATGTTTTTCAAATCCATAGTTCAAATGTAGTTCCATCCATTTCAAATTTTTAATCCTGATAAAAGATAAGGTCATTTAAGTTCTTGGATCAAATTTTCATTTTAGGATCACATTGGATTGGGATGTAGATTTGATTAAGTGTTCCTCTTTCGAGTGTGATGAATTGATTCTCTGATTGAATAAAGCTTGTTGATGAATCCTTGCTCCTTGAGAATAGATTGCCCCCAGTTTGATATTGATTTCATTTATGGGACTCGGGACAATTTTTTGATTAGGTGACCAAAATCTTAAGGTACTTGCAAATGCAACTGTGGGGTTTTATTATGCAATTTATACAAATGCTGGTGAATGCAATATTAACAAGGTAACCTTCTAAGTATGCAACTGACTTGAACTTTAAATGGTGCATGTTTACCAAGTTTTCACCGATTGAATGGATCAAGCTCTTTTTTCTATTTTTAAAGCTTTTCTCTTTTTTTTGCTACCAAGGTGCCTATTTGCTAGGTTTTCACCAAGGCACTTTTCTTCTTTTTCGATTTTTTTGTATTTTTCTCTTTTTTCAATTTTTTTTTCTTCATATTATCAAGGTGCCTATTTGCTAGGTTTTCACCAAGACAACATCTTTTTGCAGATCATATTTGAATGTTTTTCCTTTCTTCATGCTCAATTTTCCACTGTTTTTGATCTTTTGTGCTGTTCAAATGTTTTTGATATTTTCAACTTTTCCAATTTTTTTGATGTTTTCAAGATCTCTTTTGAATTATGTACAATAAATATGATGCTTTCTATCTGATACTCTTTATACTCTTTCATCTACCCTAGGTATAGAACCTCTTAAGATGTATGTTGTTTATGGGTTCCTGAAGCTCTTCACCATCACAATCTGATAACTTGTATGTGCCGGTCCCAAAATCTTCAACAATGAGAAATGGTCCTAACCAGTTTGCTTCCCACTTTCCTTTTTTCTCTCTTTCTGCTTGGTTCTTGGGATTTTCACACAACACTAGGTCACCTATTTGGAATGTCCTTGGCTTGATGTGTTTAGTGTAAGATCTTGACATTCTATTCTAGTATACTTTTAAGTGATCAAAGGCTTCTTTCTATTTTTCATCCAAGAGTTCTAGTTCTTGTAGCCTAGCCACCCTATAGTCTTCCTCATTTATCAATCCATGCATAGATATCCTTAAGGATGGAAGTTCTACCTCCAAAGGCAAAACTGCTTCTATTCCAAAGACTAAGGAGAAGGGTGTAGCCCCTATTGGCGTCCTTATGCTTGTCCTATAAGCCCACAAGGTCAAGTTTATCTTGATATGCCAATCTCTACCAGAATTATCCATCGTTATCTTCAAGATTTTCAATATGTTTTTGTTTGTTGCTTCAGCTTGTCCATTACCTTGAGGGTAATAGATTGAAGATGAATGATGTATCATGTGAAATTTGGTGCACAATTCCGTTATGTCTTTGTTCTTGAAATGCCTTGCATTATCCATTATAATGGCATGAGGTATGCCATATCTACAAATTATATGATTTAGGATAAACAAGGATATTTGTTTGCCTGTTGAAGTTGATAGGGGTACAGCTTCCACCCACTTAGTAAAGTATTTTGTGGCCGTTATGATGAATTTATGCCCATTCGAAGATGGTGGATGAATCATTCCTATTAGATCTAGACCCCACTGATAGAATGGCCAAGGTGTGGTCATTGGATGAAGTTCTTGCAACAGCGCATGTATCAAATTTCCATGAAATTGACAGTTCTTACAAGTTTTTGCAAAGTTACAAGAATCTTTTTCCATGGTAGGCCAAAAATATCCTATCCTAAGAAGTTTCTTAGCTAAAGATAATTTGTTTGAGTGTGATCCACAAATTCCTTTGTGAATTTCTTGTAAGGCTAATTTTGATTCTTCCTCTTCTAAACACCTAAGGAGCATTCTGTCAAGACTTTTCTGATACAATGTTTCAGCAATTATAGTGTATTTGGCGGCTTGTCTCATGAAACTTTTCTTTTGGTTTCTGGTTTGATTGATAGGAAGGGTTTGGTCTTTAAAATAGGTGTAAATGGGTCCATACCAAGGTGAATCAGTTGTAGTAAGTAGGCAAATGGTATAAGGATGGGTTGGGTCATATGCAGGTTGAATCACTTCTTCTACTAAGAACTCATATCTATCACTCTGATCGGGCTTCTGCAAAAGTGATGCTAAGGTTGCCATGGCGTCTGCTACCTTGTTCTTTTCCCTCGGCACTTGTTCAAATGTGATGATTATGAAATACTTCTTGAGATTATCCACCATGGTTTTGTAAGGTACCAATTTTTCATCTTTAGTCTGATATTCTTCATTGACTTTATTTATGACTAATTGTGAATCTCCGTATACCTTTAATTCTGTCACTTTCCACTCTAATGCCAACTTAATTCCAATAACCAAGGCTTCATATTCTGCTATATTGTTTATACATGGAAATAACAATTTTTATGACTTAGGGATAGTGGAGCCTTGAGGCATGATTAGGAGTATGCCTACTCCTGACCCATGGTGAGTGTAGGAACCATCAAAATAGAGCTGCCATGTTTTTGCCTCAACATTCACAATTTCTGCATTTGGGAATTCAACTTGTATAGGATGATCATCATTAAGTGGTGCCTCTGCTAATTGGTTTGCAATAATTGTCCTTTAATTGCTTTTCTATCAACATGTTCTATATCAAATTCACTTAGGATCATCACCCACTTTGCTAATCTTCCATTTAATGTTGTTTTGCTTAATAGATACTTCAAAGGGTCAATTTTAGCAATGAGTCTTATCTTGTGGGCTAGCATATAATGGTGTAATTTTTGGGAAGGAAAAACTACAGCCAAGCATGCCCTTTCCATGAAGGTATAGTTTAGCTCATATTTGACTAAGGTTCTACTAATGTAGTAGATTGCTTTCTCTTTTCCATTCTCATCCTCTTGTGCTAGAAGTACCCCTAATGAATTCTCTATTGCTGAAATGTACAAAATTAAGGGCTTGCATCTAGTAGGTGGCATCAATATTGGTGGATTCATGAGGTATTTCTTTAGTAGATTAAAAGCCTCTTCACATTTTTCATCCCACTTGAAGATTGTATCTTTATGCAAAAGTTGGGTGAAATTATGGCATTTTTCTGCCAATTGAGAGATGAATCTCCTAATGGATTGTATCCTTCCTTGTAAAGATCTCATCTAACTAATGGTTTTAGGCACTTCCATTTCCATTATGGCCTTCACTTCAGCTGGATCAACCTCTATCCCTTTGGCCGATACAATGTAACCTAGAAGTTTACCAGATTGAACTCCAAAAGCACACTTCTTTGGGTTAAGCCTTACTTTGAACTCCTCTAACCTTTCAAATTTTTTTGCCAAAATAGGTAGATGTTATTTTCTTGAATGTGACTTAGCTAGTATGTCATCCACATAATCTTCCATGAATTTATGCATCATATCATGGAATATTGTAGTCATTGCTCTTTGATAGGTCGCTCCAGCATTTTTCAAGCCAAAAGGCATGACATTCCAACAAAATGTACCCCATGCACATGTAAAGGTAGTTTTATCTTTGTCTTCAGGTGCTATCTTGATCTGATTATAGCCACAAAATCCATCCATTAGTGAAAACATGGAGTGTCCCACTGTTAAGTCTACAATAGCATCAATGCTCAGAAGTGGGAAATCATCTTTAGGACATGCCAAGTTTAAATCCCTAAAGTCTGTGTAGATTCTGATTGACTTATCTACTTTTGATACCGGCACTATGTTGGAGATCCATTATGCATAATCAATGGCTCTTATCAACCCCACCTTTAATAGCTTCTCTAGTTCCAGTTTGACAAGTAAGGCTATATGAGGGTGCATTTTCCTTAGTTTTTGCTTGACCAATTTAGCTTCTTCCTTTATATTGAGGTGATGCATTATCAAATTTGGGTATAACCCCAACATATCATCATAAGACCATGTGAAGTTAACTTTCTTTTCCTTAAAGAACTTAATGAACTCTGTTCTTTCTTCTCTGGATAGGGATGATGCTAAGTGAATGAACTTTGGCTCTGTTTCTGTTCCAATGTTTATCTTTTCTGTTGGCTCAATTAGAATTGGAGACCTTTCTTCATAGTGATTTGGTAGAACATCCAAACTCCCTTCCATAGGTGCCTCAGTTGGGTTTTCACCTTTGGAAACATCCTTTATTTCTTTGTTTTTTTCTTGATCTAATGTTGCCACAAAGTGGTTTTCAACACTCGATTCTTTTCCTTTTCCTTTTCCTTTTCTATTTTTTATTTTTTTTCATTTTTTCTCAGATTAAGAGTTTGAATGCTCCCTTTGATCATTTATTCTTGATAGTCCTTGGTAAAAGAAGGTTCAACCGCATGAAGGTATTGGGACAGCGTATTGTCATTCAAAAAAGTTGGCAAGGTATCAGGTTCAATGGCATCCCATTCAATTAGATCTGGCCGAATGAGAGTTAAAGGGTCAACACTTGGGTTTGTCTCGATTGGGCTTAAAGTGTATATCTCATTGTTGGAAGGTTCGTACATTGTATCTTGAAGATCTCGGACATGGGCTTCCTCTAAATTCTCTAAAGAAGAAGGATCAAAATCCTCCTCACTAGACTCCACTATGGTTTCTGTTGGACAAAACTCATGGGGATTAAACCTAGCATTCGATTCTTCCATAGTAGGTCTCCATGAAGGAATGTGTGGTTCACCTACCGATTGATTTATCTTGATTTCTATGCTTGGCACGTCATTTTCAATCACTTGACTAGAACTAGATGCTTGATTTATAGGTGATTCCATCATTAGCCCTTTATTTTTGGTAGAAGCATAGGTATGAATGACATCAATACCCTTGTCTTGGCATGACTCATCTGATAAGGTCTCCCATTCCCATTCATTAGAATCCTCATCACTATGAGATTCTAATTGTAGTATTTGATCATATACTTTGGGATAGTATTTTTGTGTATATCCTTCTTCAAGATATCCTAAACCTATTTTTTGCTTGGAATCTCGCCATGTGGATTCTAGGGGTTCAATTAGCCCTTCATTTCTTGTACCTAAAGGTCATTGACCTTTGTACCCCATCTTTTGCATGATTGCAAAACCTTTTCCATATTGGTGAGTAGGGATGGCTATATTTTGAATGTGCTTGACGTGAGCACTTGATTCTTCATCCTTGTATAACCAATTCAGAATTTCATTATCCTCTTCACTCATGGTGGATGATGTACTTGCCCTTGCAAATTTTTCATTATATTTATGAGGTAGACTTGGAGGTTTTCCAAAGGACTTTGGTGATAAGGGTAGGTCCATCATGGATAAGGAGTATTCACCTACTCCTTGTTGTTTGATTTTGCATTCCTTATCAAAGTTTTTCATCATTTTATCCATCTTTTGATAATGGGATTCTTTAAGATATCTTGAAACAACTTTGGTAGACTCTTCTTTTTCTTCTTCACTAATATCATTCTCATTAACCTTCTCTTTTCCTTTAGTCGATGTAGTTTGGTTAATGAGTTTTGGAGTTTCTTTAACAACAATTTCTTCTTCCATCTTCTCTTTTCCTTTTAGCAAAGGGATGTCTTTAGAACTTTTGCCTTGTTCCATTTGATTGGGTATAGACCCTTCAACATTGTGTGGAACTAATGAGTCATTGATAGGTTTGACATTATTACAATATTGGAAGGGATTGAGGTCTCCACTTACCATTATTTCTTGCCCTTGATATGGGAATTTTAGGCATTGATGGTAGGTTGAAGGAATAGCCTGCATTTCATGGATCCATGGCCTTCCCAACAAAATGTTATAAGTCAATTTGAGGTCCAATACTTGGCATATGGTCTCTTTTTTCATAGGACCAACTCTTATGGGAAAAACTATGACTCCTCTTGATGCTCTTTCTTCATCATCGTAGGCTTTTATGGTTATCTTTTTCTTTGGGTCAATAGCCTCCTCAGAAAATCCTAAGGCTTTTACCAAGCTAAGGGTACAAATATTTAGGCCAGCACCTCCGTCTATAAGGACTCTTTTCAACCTATGCTTGTGGATCAACACCTCTATGTGTAAGGGCAGATTTTGGGGATGATTAAGAGACATATCATCTTGTTCAGAGAATGATAGGCAATGAGGTGCAATTAAATGCCCCACCATGTTTTGGAACTTGTCTACTCCAAATTTAGAGGCACATTTGTTTCCAACAAGGCTTTTTCCAAGATATCCTTATGGATTGGTGATATTTTAAGCAGCTCAAGAATAGAGATTTGAGTGGGAGTTCTTTGCAATTGGTCAACCAAGTTGTATTGTTTTGATGATGACGTGGAAGCTTGGTTTGGTATCACCACTTTAGGAGTATTATTAGGTATAACAATTTTTGATGCTTACCCCCTAGTGACCACATTTGTTGATGCTTCTCTTGATTTGCCTTTTATTACAACAACATTTATGCTTTGATCTTCTTCAATTATAGTATTTATTGTGTTGTCATAAGTATGGGAAAAATTCACTTTATCATTACCCTTTTTATGGTTTTGATTTGTATTGGATGACTACCCCTTTTCATGATTCAAAAAGGGGTTCTTATAGGCCGTGTGATCCCCATTGTTTCAAGGTCCTTCAATTTGGATGATGCCATTATTAATCAAATCTTGCACTAAGTGCTTCAATTTCATGCACTCGTTGGTTGGATGACCTCTTTTTCGGTGGTATTCACAATGATGAGATGCATTCCACCAATGAGGTTTAACTTTGGGTTCATAATTTGATATGTCAGCTAGTGTGATAACTTGATTAGCCAACAAGGTTCTTAGTACATTCTCCAAAGGTTCACCCAAGGGAGTGAATTTCATCCTATTATAGTTGGAGTTTGATTTTGACTTATCCCAAGTCTTATTGTTGGAAGTGTTGGAATTGTTGTTGTTATAATTATTAGAATTATATGGAACTTTACTCGTTTGATTAACATTGTTTGAAGTATTCACTCCATAGGGTAGAATAAAAGGGGTAGACTTCAAGTTGTGTGACTCCATAACCCCATCATTCACAAGATTTTTATTGTTACTTTTGTTCCATGATTTTGATTTATCATTGTGATTGTTGGCCCCTTGATTAAAATATTTAGGAACATAATTATTATTATTGCTGCTATTATTGTTGTTGTTGGATTTGTTGTCTTTAAATAATTTAATCTCACCTCTTTTGACCAAGACATCTTCAATCTTAATTCCATTTTCAATAGGTTTCTCAAATGTTGGAGGACATTGAAGTTGTAATTGATAGTTCATTTCAATGGTCAAGTTATTGGTGAAGATCTCCATCTTCTCTTTCTCCGAGATACTTCATGGGTACCTTGCGAAAATGGTCCTCCACCTTTGTAGGAATCCTAAAAAGGATTCCCCATCTTTTTGCTTAGTATCGCATAACTTGAGCATAGTGATCTCATGCTCAATGTTGTAAGAGTAATGGGTTATGAATTTGGCGGCTAACTCCTCAAAAGTTTTTATTTCAGGAGTTAGTTTTGAAAACCACTCCATTGCTGGCCCTCCTAAGCTTCTAGGAAAGAGTCTCATTAGATAAGTGTCATTGTGCATGAAATCTATGCTTAGGGCACAAAATTACCTTAAATGATCTTGGGGGTCTGTTTTACCCATGTATTTATCGTATTTGGGAAATATAGTATTAAAGGGAAAATACACCATTGCTAAGCTCTTATCGAAAGGAAAAGGACACAAAGCTTCTATGGAAAAGGCCTTAGGTTCAACTGCCTTCTTCATGGTATCTATTTGTTCTTGAAAGGCCTTATTCTACCTAGTCATGACATTCATAGGATCATCTTGGTGTTGATCCTTCCTAAGTTGGTCAATGTCAAAGTCGTAGGGCAGCTTTACCCCTTTTTGTGCTAAGCTAAGGAAGAAGTTCTCCCTATCTTTGTCTATTAATTTTTTCGTGACCTCTAGGAAGTCATTATCTTGGGAAGCTTTTTCAACCCTTTCCTCAAGTGTCTCCTTAGTGCTATAGTTGGCATTATTGATATTATGATAGGCTAAATTCATATCATGCATCTTTTCAATTCTTGGTTCAAATAGATTCGTGAAGATTTCTTCTTGGTTAGGATCTTTGAACTCACTTTGACACTCTACTTCTTGCCTTGGGTTTGCAAAGATAGTGGTATCGCCTGGTAATGATCCTCTATATGTTTGTGACCATGTGGAAACCGACATCTAACAAGGGTTCATTTTGGAATTTATCCTTGATATGAGAGTTGTTGTTTTTATTATTGAGGAGATTTAAAAATATAAGATGATTTTCAATGGATATCTCTCACTTGTTTATGTATTTGCAAACACAACAACCACACATTCACTTGTTTCTTTTACCCACTTAAACACAAAATGTTTGATTTGTAGAATGTTGTCACGGGTATTTCACAAGAAAACACTTCAAGCACCTACCTTAGCACAAAATTTGGTTCGTAAACATGGCTCTACAAGGTGGTCTTTGCTACTTTATCAAGGTTTTAGTATATATTCCGTTCAAATAGACTTCAATCTCTCATCCTCCAAGGAGGCTTCCCACACGCACCGAAGTACAATTTTGTGCAATCCATGAGGACTGCTAGAGGAAGGTTGAAAAATTAAAATCCGTTTGTCATGACCCCATTAAGGATACATGCATTTCATTTTAGAGTGGGTTGGATTCCCGTGGCAAAAGCGAGCGTATCCCACTTTGGGCTATCCCTCTCACTAGCCTCGTTAAGGCAAACTTAGGAGGCAAGCCCACTATTGCCTAGCATATATATGAAAACAAGAAATGAACTTAGGCCGACAAGTTTGGGAGTTTGGTTCACTCAAAGAGTGAAGAGCATATCCCTATTGTCTTTCTTTGTTCCACACACTTAAAAACACGTTTGTTCTTTCCCAATCTCTTGACAAGGAGATTCTTAGAATTGAAGTGTGAAATTCATTTCCTATCTTATTTCTAGCTTATATCCAAATGAAATGCCACAATTTAATCAAATGCAAGCTTGATTAGGAGAATACCTTTTTCTTGTAGCTAGCATAAAGCTAGGGGCATTTTTTAGAGTATTTTCTCATTTTTTACTCACCTTGGCAATAGCTCCTTCCAATGTGCTTATCCTCCAGCAAGTTAGTCAACACTAACAATCAAAGTGAGGGGAAACCAAAATCAAAATTAACAACACAAAGATTTATAAAATGAATTTTGAGCACTCTAATTGCAAACTTTCAAACAAAAATTTGAACTAAGGGCTAAAGATCCAATTTAAAGAGACAAATTTTTGTTTATAAGCTTCAATTACAGCAAGGTATTTTTTATATACCTGATTATCTTCATCTTGTGTTACCTCAAGGACAACTTTGATGTGTGCTTTGTTCTCCCTTTTGATTTTCTTGGCAAGTGACTTCTCCTCCTGATTAAATCTAGCTTCTGGCTTCTGTACTTTTGGATGCCTATTCATTTACTGTCAAAACATGAAAATAGAGAATTAGATAAACAAATTTATCAACCTGAAAACAAATTATGATAGAAAAATTTAAGTGACATTGTCTAGCAAATACGCGATAGTAAATTTTCCATAGGTGTAACTTTACTGTTATCGGGCGACACTTAACAGTGTACCAAGCGACATAGAAAATTAATCAGGTGTAAGCAAATTATTTAAAAGCGTAAACAATATTTGTCAAAGCAACAATGAATTAACTCAAAGTGATAATGAATTAATGTAAAGTGTAAGCTGAAAGATCGTAAGCGTGATTGATTAGATCAATTGCGGATCAAAGCTTTTTGAAAGGCGATAAAAAATTGTCGATCCACGACACTTCTTAGTTGGTAGGTGTGACTTGATGACGTAAAGGCAATGACACTTTGTCTCAGATGCATGAATGCTTTTCTTCTAGGCAACAGGGGAAGATTTAAGACATAAGTAGAAGTATCAACCAGGCGTGAGTAATCAACAAATAGGTGTTGATACAGAGCTCACAGGCATCATTAGATTGGTCACAGGCATGACTGAATGTACTGTAGGTGACACTTTACTAGATTCCTGCAAATTAAACATAGAAAATAGCAAATAAAAGCATACAAAAATGATCCAAATGCTAAATTTGATGAAATGAGGCTTACTGCCCCACGGTGGGTGCCATTTTGTATACTAATAAAAGTATCTTCATAGAATTAGGGTTAATCATCAACAATAAGTGAAATAATAACTAAATACAGCCACAATTGAGCAACTATTTAACAAAATCAATGATTAATTGAGCATCCCATGGCTCTCTAACTAAGATGTTAATGAGTGAGCTCTCAGCAAGCTCTCATTAATGACAGTCCTAGAATGAGAATGATAAAGATAAACAATGATGCTAAAGCTAACAATTATCAAGATAAATGCTAAAATTGCTCTTAAATGCTTTTCTAAACTCAAATTGCAAGAGGTTTGATGCAATTCTTAGATAGGTGGTTGATGAATTATGAAGGATTTTAGCCTTCCTTTTATAGATTTTCCCAATGTGAGGGGGTGTAGTTGTATTTGACATGATTGAGTTGGGGTTAAGTCTTTGGTTCCACCCTTTGAAGACAAAGCAAAGTTTGTGTCCTCAAAGCTTGGGACAAGTAGACAAGATGGATGGCTAAGATTCTCTCTCACTTTGAGTGATTGAGATTCAATTTGGTTTGATCCATGTGAATGCCTTTCCTTTAATCTCATTGGTTGATTGATTTTCTCTCCTTTTGGTTTGTTGAGAGTAATTGATTTTTATTAATTGATTTAATTGATTTATTTTAGCCATGTACCCCTTGAATGGGTTGAATTTAATTTAATCCAATACTATACAATTAATTGAATTAATTGTATTTTGATTTGATTGCACTTGATTAAAATGCTCTCAATTTTGATTGATATTGAATTAAGATTTGATTTTCATTTTGATTGGCTAATTGTGCATTGTGATTCAATTGATTCAATTATTTCCTTGATTTTCTTTGATTTGAATTAATTTGCTTTGAATTATCATTAAATTGTCTTTGTCCATTTTTAGGTGATTACACCTGACACAAAATTCCTTGGGAGGAGGGTGATGTTTGTCATCCTCCTTGGGAGGAGGGAAAAAAATTTCATTCTCCTCAAGAGGAGGGTGAAGTTCTACATTCTCCTGAGGCGGGATTTTCAAAATTTCCTTCGGGGAATGTTTATTTTTCCCTCTGCTTTCTATGGTTGGCCCTTTTTGTTTGGCGCCCAAAATCTCTATAAAAGGGGGCTTAAGATCTTCATTTTGAACATAAGAAAAAAAAACATTACACATCACATAAAAGCTTTCATGTGCCCTAGCTATTAGATCAACAAGCTCTATAGTGTGTACAAGGCATTCATTGCATTTTCAACATTCAAGATCTCTCATCTAGCTTCTTCCTTCAAGTTGGTAGTGGAGTTTGGCTTTCAAGGAGGAGACTTGCATTTAATCATTGAAACCCAAAGGAGAATTACAATAATTCACATTCATAAGGTTTTGTCTTGCATTATTTCCTTTTTTTTTTTTCTTTTTTTTTGTGTAGAGTCAATGCTATTGCATCATCATACTTGATTACATATTAAACATTATTGCATCTTCTTTCATATGTTACATTCCATTATTAGATCTTTAACTACTACTTGCTAGCATTTCCATTTCAGATCTATTTCATTTAAAGGTTAATTCCTAAATTGAGGCTTGACTGAGGTAATCCCCTCTCCAACAATATATTGTAGATCTCTATTATTTTGTTGACTATTAGTAACTTACACTTAGTCATTATCTAGGAAATGTTGGTTGGTCATCACCGCAACCGAGTCATGTAATGTACCCTTACCGAGTAGTAGTACTGCTGAATAAACCAATGGTCACTATGTATTTTTGTATTAGCCAAGTTAAGTTTTTGCCGAGCTATGTATGTAATGAATACCAAGCGATAGAGATTTCAACAAATATCGAGTATAGTGAATGCCGAGTACTAGGGACATCATTTGTCGAGTTAGCCATAAATGACATATGAGTTTGTTATGGCATAGTGATCGAGGTAAAACATTTTGGCCAACATTCATGTTTTGTATTTTGTTTGTTGAGGAAATCACATAGGTGATTACGCACCTATTTTGAAATCATTAATCCCTATGCAACACCTAGAGCCAATCAAAAATTAGTAAAGCTTAAGCGGGCAAAAAGAGTAAATCTCGATCGTAGATCTTGATTCTTGAAGAAGTTTAGTAGTCTATATAAGGATATGATCTGAACCCTAAAACATGTGAAATGAGAGGATGTGAAGGGAATGAAGGAATGAGCAGAGAGCACATTTAGATCAGTGAAGCATTCAGATAGAGTTCAGTGACCGAGTTAAGCAATGAAGGACAAAACAAAGATAAACTTGATAGATGAGATCAAAACAATACTGTAAGGAGAAGATCTGTAATCAGCATATTGTGCAAACTGAAGGATCAGATACTGAGACATTCTAACAAGTGTATCAGGGTAAATCTCTTAACTGAGTGGTTTTAATAGACCTATTGTAATCTCTTAATCGAGTGCTTACTTTATTGTAAGTTTTAAATCCCTTAGCAAGGTAGACTATATAAGTCTTTTAGCTCTTAAGAGGGCATTTTCCTCACAGGGCAGATCTTATTTTGATCAAATTTGTAGCCCTAACAGGCAAACTTTATACTACAATAGTGAAGATTTGTGGGTGTCATCCCCACCCTAGTTTTACCTTTCAAGGGTTTCTAGGTAACCAAATTTACTGTGTTATGAGTACTTTCTTGAATGATGCTTAGTATATTAGTTACTTTGTTTTGATGAAGTTTTGTTGAAGCTATGAAAAAGTTTTATGCATTGTTAAAATGGATTAGTAGGTGATATTTGATTCACCCCCCCCCTCTCAGTATCACATTTCCCAACTATATTTCCAACAATTGGTATTAGAGCTTCAAGGTTTCTCATAGAAAGTCTAACCACTTGAAGAAAAAGATCTTGAGCTATAAGTTGGGAAAGGTTATATAGAATCAGAAGATTGATGTATAGCTGGCATTACAACAACTGGAAGCAGCCAGAGGTGAACTGAAGAAATCCTTAAGCAGGAGGAGAGAAATTGCTATTCAGTAAAATGATTCACAATATCAAGAAGAAGATACCACTGGACTATTTGATAATGGGAACTCTAAAAAAAGTGACAAAGCCATAAAAGAGCTACTGGAGAAAAATACCATACTAAATGATGACATTAGAAATCTAAAGAGAGAATAAGAAATTCAATCTGTCAGACTCTGCGAAGTAGTTAAACGAACATAAAAATAAAGCTAAAGAAGACAAGACAATGGCTGAAGAAGATAAAAGACAAATATCAATGAGACTTGATGGGAGGACAAGTGACATGAAAAGGTTGACCAAAAATCAACTAGACATGATAAATCAACTATTTCTAGTTAATCAAGAGTTGGGGAGGAAAGATATGGAAATAAACAATCTAAGATCTGAAAATAATCAACTAAGAAATGAACTGAGATTCGAAAAGGAAATCAATGAAAGGATGAAAAAACCTAATGAAGCTTCAAAATACTTTGAAGAGCTGTTAAGGTCACCTAGAAGATTTGGTGATAGATCTGGACTTGGACTAAATGAGCATTCATCATCCACTAAAGAAGGAGAATCATCAAAGAGTGGAGAGCAAAAGAATGCAAAACCCAAGAACAACAAGCCTACATGCTATCACTGTGGGAAGTCGGGACATACAACCAACATATGCAAAAGCAAACATGGTAAGTCTGATCTTAAACCTAAATTTAATGGGCATTGCTTTAACTATAAGAAACATGGACATCAGGCACATGAATGCAGGTCTAAGGCCAGTAGTCCACCTACCTCACCAAAATTTCAAGGACACTGTTTCAATTGTCAAAAGTATGGACATAGAGAATTTGAATGAAGATCTAAACCTAAATAGTCATCAAATGAATAGGCTAAGTCACCTATGAAGAATAACACATACAATTGGGATTATAACACTTGGTACAATTGTCATTACTATGGAAAATATGGACACATTGGAGGAAATTGTTTGAAGACTCATTTCAGAGGAAAATCTAAAAGTTGGATGAATGGAAGCATGGTATGTTACAAGTGTAACGAGATAGGTCACCTAAAGAAAGATTTTAGATCACCTATACCGAGCAATGATCAAAATCAGAATGAAGATATCCACGAGAAATTGAGAAATTAGATGAATAAAACATGGAAGAAGAAAGAAGAAGAAAGCACAAGTGAAGCTAGTGCATCTGAGGTCACCCAATCTGATGGATCAGGTGATCACACTTCTTCTAACTAAGCAAAGAAGGTATGTTTGGAACTAAATCTTACAATGCTTTACCTTACATCATTTCCTAACATAAGTTAAGTAAAAGTCTATATCTGCATAGATAAAGATGCATTAGGACATAACTGAGCAAAGTAGAGTATTTCATTTTTGATGTCGAGCATCAGTGTTTTGACCAAGTTATCAATGTATGTCGAGCACCTGTGGTAGCTAAGATGTGATGTACACCGAGCTATGTCTAAACGGTTATAACAACTGAGCTTGTGTTAGCTAAGGTTAATATAGGTTTTCCGAGACAACTGTATTCCACTTAAAAATTTGTATGAAGCATTTATGAGGCCCTAATTTGACTTTTTGGAATCTATAAAGTGGAATGTTGTCATTTATTTAATTTCACCTAGCGAATTGAAATTTCTTTGAGCTATTCAGAGAGAGAGTAACTAGTTTATCAAAGGGCGATTCCAAATCTTTTTAGCATGCCATCAGTGAATCATCTGCAGAACACTTATGAAAAGGTACCCTATCAAGCAATATTTCTTTTCAAGAATTTCTAAGTTATAAATGGCATCATCATCATTTGCTACAATGAAGAAACAAGGGATGGAGGTTTTCAACACACAGTTGGTAAGAAATGAAGTTTGTAAGCCGCAGAAGTTCAAGGCAATTCCAGAGAGCACGATCAAAGAAGATCTTATTGGTGCTCTATCCTCAATTCCAGAGAATGTGTTGGTGATGAATGATATTAGGTCTTGTTATGTGTGCAAAATTAGAGAAATCAGAGATTACGAGATCAGGGAGGCATATGACAAATTGTGTGACAATGGTGTGTTGAAGCTGGAATACAAATCGGTTGTCAAGCAAGGGTTAGTTCATGCCCTAGATTTCTATAGAATTTCAGAGTTGAATGGATAAAGATTGTATTAAGTCAAGTGCATGATATGCAATTGTGGCTGGAAGATGGACCAGTTAAGATAACAAAGGAAATGATTCACCGGGTAACTGGATACCCTACAATTTTGGGAAAAAGAACAATGAAATGTTTAAGTAAGGAAGAAATTTGAGCAAACACACAGGCAGTTTGGAACAAGCATGGAATGACAATTTCCACCATCACTGATCTAGAGATTGAATTTGCAGTTAGGGTTATTTCACACAAATTCTACCAATCCAGTCGGTTGGACAACGTCCCATGTATGGAAGTGGACCAGACATGGAAGATTATTAAGAAAGGACACACTTATGATCTCATCGAGCTCCAGCTGACTCAGCTTGCTGAGAACCTAACCTCAATCTGGAAAGAAAAGAATTCCATGTGTAAGTTCAGTTCTTTGCTTGTCTATATATTCTTTTATATTCATAAGTGTTTTCCTACTGTTGGAGGTGTGATATGGGATAAGAAGAAACCAATTACAGTTCAAATTAATGAGTTCATAGGTCAGATAGGAGAAATTTTCAATGGTGTAATGGAGAATTATTTCATTGAGTTTAAGAAGAAAATGAGGAAGAGGAGTAGGATCTATGTGTCTTTAGTTGAGAAGTATAGCCAAGATGTATGCTTTCTAGTTGACACAAATTTCACCTATGTACAAGTTGTTTTACCGAGGGTTTCATGGCTAATGCCATTACCTTATGAGGTAAACATTGATGAGACTATAATTGCTATAACAACCCTTCTAGCTAAAGAAATTGATAATAAGCCTCCTTATTTTGGAACATATGAAGAAGCCAAATCCAAAATAATTATGGGATTGAAGGCTACAACTGTAGAGAGAAAGAGGAAGAAAATTGTGAAGAATGTGGAAAAATTGATGGAAGAAAAAATAAAAATGCTCCACTTGAATTAACTCAAGGCCTGGGATAAGATGAAATAAGTGATCAAAGTGAAAGTGAAGAAGAAGAAGAGGTAGAAGTACAAAAGAAGAAAGGAAAGAAGATAGTACTTGCCGAACCCACAACCAAAAAGATACAAAAACCTAAAGTTACATCGACACCTATGCTTAGGCCTAGAACAAGGGTAGCCTCTTCACCTACCAAGACACAAAATAAATCCCTTGCATCAGGAAAAAGAAAAGTTGTTAAGCCTAAGGCAGTGCCAACTCAGGTAAACAAAAGGCCTAGAAGAATACTTATTTTAGAAAAAGAAGATGATGAGGAAACATAAAGTGATGAAGAGGTAAAGAAGAAGATTGCATTACAGAATATAATAGCAAATGTGGATGAAATATGCCACACTATCACAAGTTTTGCTGGACTTGAAGATCTGAAGGAATTAAATTTTAGGAGCACGAGTATAGGAGATAAAGAAAAAGTTGAAGAAGCTATTCTTGAAATGCTTTGCATCTTCAAGATGTTACCTATACAGTTAGAAAAATGGATTCCTAAAGAGTTGGGCAACAAAGTTGCATAGAAATGGGAATATGCTCTTTTTATTGAGAAGGAGATAAGAGAGAGCACTTTAGCTCAAGTGTCACTGGATCTAACCCCTGCCAATATCAAGAAAATTGTGGAACAATACAAGAATAAATTTGTTCCCAAACAAAGATCTTATTATATCCTTCAACGCAAGGTTGAGGATGTTGTTCAGGAAATTTTAAAGACTTGGAAAATAATTTTTGGGTTGTTAATTGACAAAGATTCTAGTACATCTAAGGATGCTGAGCCAAACAATGTACATAATGCAATTAAGTTACCTATTCATGAGATGAAATCTCCTAAGGAAGAGAAATGTCAGAAGGTATTAGAAGTAAGTATTGTTGACATAACAGAGGATACTCCAGTAGACACTCAGGTATTGACCGAGGAGGACATACAAGCCGAGGAAGCAAAAGATTCATCTTTTCCAGGAAGTAATACTGTGCTCTTACAAGTGAAAGAATATCCAAAAATTGATGATACAACAACTGTTAACACAACCCCTACCAAGCCTGAAGTTGTTACAGCTAACATGCTAGCTGGTATGAGCACTACCGAGGAACAGGATCAGTTGGAAATAACAAATCGGCCTACATCTATTGAGGAGTCACAACAAGACAAAGGAGAGTAGTCTACATTAAATGATACAAGTCCTCATATGGAGGATAAGGGAAAAGAAGAAAAAGACAAAGCTATTGATATACAAGAGCCTAAGGAACAAGAGGAAATACAAGCTCTTGTACAAATGCTGAGTGAGAGTACACCAAAGAAGAAGGCACTGAAAAAGAAGGCAAAAATCTCTTCACCGGAGGTAACAATTGAGGAAGTTATTGTCATTCCAAAATGGGATTCCGATAACTTATCTTATGAGAAGATGCAAATATTGCAAGATCTATTGAAGAGGGAAAGCAGGCAAGAAGAAATAAGAAGAGAACATTAGCAAAAGCAAGTATTATATGAAATAAAAGAAATATTTATTGATGCTTTTGAGTTATCTGATGTAAACAATTCCGACTCTATACTGGAACAACTTGTCCATCTAGTCAAGAAAGTGACTAATAAAGAAAGTGAAGCTAGTGATAAGTTGTTGCAGTGGTCGGAAAGAAAGTTTGAGACCAAGATGTTTAACAAGGTATTTGCTGAGATTGCAGTGGAATAGGTAGCACTTTCTACTTTGGTAACAAATTCAGAAGAAGTAGTTGTGAATGCACAATCTTTGCTTACCAAACTATGCAATGTAGAAGAATTCACAAAGGATAACCAAGGGCTGGTAGATAAACTACATCAATAACTTAAGTCTACTAGTCAATCCTTAAGCTTGGATGCTGAATCAAGTTCTAAACATTATGCCAAGCTTATGCATACACAAGGAAGGATAGCCGAGATGATGGATGATGATGGTAAGATAAGGGCTCGTCTACTCTCTATGAAAACAATCTTGACACCTCATCTGGAGGCCATTCAAAGAGAGCTAGCAAATGCTAAGGACTTAACACAGAAAGATCCAAATTTGTCTATAGCCGAGAGCCTAGTCAATCTAGCTACCGAGCTAGAAGTGAAGTCAGAAGTTTTGAATGTTGCTATAGCAGGATGGGAAACTGCATTACATATTGTTATGACGCTTCATAAACCATTTCTAGAGAAATACTTCATGATCCCCACTCTTGAAGAAATCAGGCGGGCCAAAAACAAGGGGGAAATTAAATGACATGACATATTCAAGCACAAAGGGAGGTAACAAAATTTTGTATGTATATATATCTTAGGGGGAGTATTATACTAATACTATGTACTTTTGTATATTCACATGTAATGTCATGACAAAGTGTTTTTACCACTAATGTCAAAGGGGGAGATTGTAGATCTCTATAGTTTTGTTGACTATTAGTGACTTACACTTAGTCATTATCTAGGCAATGTTGGTCGGTCATCATTGTGACTGAGTCATCATGTATAGGCCGAGTCATGTAATGTATCCTTACCGAGCAGTAGTACTGCCGAATAAACCAATGGTCACTATGTATTTTTGTATTCGATGAGTTAATTTTTTGCCAAGCTATGTATGTAATGAATACCAAGCGACAAAGATTTCAGAAAATGTCGAGTACAATGAATGCCTAGTACTAGGGATATCATTCTCCGAGTTAGAAAGAAATGACATATGAGTTTTTTATGGCACAGTGATCGAGGTAAAACATTTTGGTCAACATTCATGTTTTGTATTTTGTTTGTTGAGGAAATCATAGAGGTAATTACACACTTATTTTGCAATTATTAATCCCTATGCAACACCTAGAGCCAATCAGAAATTAGTAAAGCTTAAGCGGAAAAAAGAGTAAATCTAGATCGTAGATCTTGATTTTTGTTGAAGTTTAGTAGTCTATATAGGGATATGATCTGAACCCTAAAACGTGTGAAGTGAGAGGATGCAAAGGGAATGAAGGAATGAGAAGAGAGCACATTTAGATCAATGAAGCATTCGGATAGAGTTCAGTGACTGAGTTAAGTAGTGAAGGATAGAACAAAGATAAACTTGATAGATGAGATCAAAACAATACTATAAGGAGAAGATCTGTAATCAACATATAGTGCAAACTGAAGGATCAGGTACTGAGACATTCTAACAAGTGTATCAGGGTAAATCTCTTAACCAGTTTTAACAAACCTATTGTAATCCCTTAACCGAGTGCTTAATTTATTATAATTTTTAAATCCTTTAGCAAGGTAGACTGTATAAGTCTTTTAGCTCTTAATGGGGCAGACCCCTCACAGGGTAGATCTTATTTTGATCAATTTTGTAGCCCTAACAGGCAAAATTTATACTGAAGTAGTGAAGATTTGTGGGTGTCATCCCCACCCCAGTTTTACTTTTCAAGGGTTTCTGGGTAACCAAATGTACTGTGTTATGAGTACTTTCTTGAATGATGCTTAGTATATTAGTTACTTTATTTTGATGAAGTTTTGTTGAAGCTATGAAAAAGTTTTATGCATTGTTAAAATGGATTAGTAGGTGATATCTGATTCATCCCCCCCTCTTAGTATCACATTTCCCAACTATATTTCCAACACATATTTCCCCATTTTTGTGTGTGTAGGTGCAAGTATCAGGATTGCAGATTCAGATCTAGGGAGTCTCAGACTATGTTTTCCAGAATTTATCAAATCGATAGAGTTTCATGTTTTTAGGATGAAGTTGAAGTTCATCATCCTCCCTAGAAAGTCACCATCCTCTTGAAAAGTCACCATCCTCTTGGTAGAAAATTGCTTTTGGGTTTTTTTGGGTTTTATGATCTAAGCCCAAACATGGTTTTAGTTAATGTTCTGTAGTCTTCTATGATCAATTTTCAGGCTTGATTTGGGTCTTCCACATAATATCTATAAGGTTAGTAGATCTCTTTCTGCTCCTTATGCATCTCAGGTCTAATTTCTTTCTTTACTTGCTGCTGCACTTTCCTTCTTGTCATATTTTGATCAAACCCTAATCAAATATTAATAAAAGAAACCCTAATTCAATAAATACACACTTAATTAATAAGGTAATTGAATATTGCATGAAATACGACATCTTGCATACATCTTTTTTTGGTTTTGGGCTTAGCATTGTCATCCCTTCTCCTATTTGGGAATTAATAATCTAGATTGATCACATTTGAGGGTTATGTTAGATGACCATATTCTTTCTCTTGCATTGAATGTTAGTGGTAGATTGGATAATTAATCAACATATCCTTAACATTAATGATTTAAATTTCCCCCTAAATATTTTGGTGAACTTGATGATGAGACAATTTATTGTATCTATTTTTTTATAATCTTTACACTATGTTGAAACTCTTTATGCTCTGATATTTCTAATACATTTATAAACCTATACCTATGTGAACTTGTGATAAGTATAGCTAAAGCTACAAAGATTATGGGTAGTTAGAATAATATGTTTTGTTGAATATTATATATAAATTACAGAACTTTATATAGCTACTTTAATCTGTGTTCTAATATTTGGGTAGGAATTGAAATGTTGACTTGTATACATACTAAATACTACTAATTTGCCAGGAAAACAAGGAGCAACTTGAGAGTGGGTCGACCACATTGAAGAAAGAGCATTGGAGTTCCAACCATGATGGGGGGAGCCAACACAATTCTAAGGATCATGCCACTATTGAAAAGGAGCCATCATTCCAGAGAATATAGGAAACAACTTTGCTATATTTCCTCAGTGCTTGTTATTCTATTATTCGCACTTTATTGTAATATGTCGTGGTTGTTATATTTCCTCCTTCTATGGTGAGATATAGTCAGACTTTATTGTTATGCTTTTAATAAGTGTCAACACTCTATATAAAGAGATTTGATTGGTTTAGTTAGGGAATCATAAAATATATTCAAATGTTGTGTTCAGTGTAATAGAGTTACTCTTTTTTGTTCTTCATGTATTGTTCAATTACTATGTAATCAGTTTATGAGAATATAATGAAAGAGTGATTTTGAAGTATCTTCTATGTTAGTAGTTAGCAAAATCCAACCAAGGGGGCCCACTTGGGAGGTGGAGTAGATTAGGATAGAGTAGAATTGCTTTCTGCATTTTTCATGCTCTCAAGTAGAAGTTACTATTTTACTCCTGCAACATTACTACTGTGAATGTTCCTGCAGCACTTGCAGAGATAGACATAGTGAATGCTTTGAGTTGTTAAATAGGCTTAGGATAAGTTTAAAAGCTTTCTGTAGTAATTTCATTAAGTATTTAAGTGTGCTTACTTTCCTACAGTAATAGCATAGGTTTCTTTTATGCATTTTATCTTCATGCAGCATAGGTAGTATGACTCTTAGAGGAACTTAGTGCACAAATTGTGCTGTCCCATTTGAAGTCTATGTCCCTGGGTTGACAATCTAAATGCATTTCATGATGGGAAAAGTAATCCTTAGTATGAATACATTATTCCTAAGAGAGACAATGGCATGATTATCATTACCTATTGTGAGACTGTACATTTTTGGCGCCGTTGTTGGGGATGGTGTTAAACTGAGAACCTTAATGAGTCATTTATTTTTAAAGATTAGTTTATTGTTCTTAGTCAATAGAGAGTAGTTGTGAGTGTGCTTCACAAGTTTATCAACTCACTTGCATGCATCGAAGAAGGCGAGATGTTCATGGCATATTTCTCCCAAAATAACCTATTAAACTGAAAGAAGAATTTGAAGAACTTGAGTTACCATTTCTTGACGCAAGTCTTGAGTTTGCTACATCATCTTCAACAGAAGGAGATCCTCTTGATCCATTTGACCTTCACCCTTTTGCAGAGATATTAGCCAATTTCCTCAATAATTCCAATCCAGGACCAGTTGTTGACCATAACCTTTTGGTTAATAATACTTCCCAGCCACATATTCATTATCCAACACCTCCAGTAATGGCATCTCCTACATTTCCATTTCCTATTCCAAGTCTTATCAATAATCCTAATCTCAAGAACATACCTGCTTCAGCTCTTCCAAAGTTCTATGGCCTTATTATAGAGGATCCTGACACCTTTTTGTTCGAGTTTGACATCTTGTGTCGAAGTTTTAACTATAACTCTGATAGTCATAAACTTAAGTTTTTTCTGGAAACATTAAAGGAGTCAACTCTCAGATGGTTCATGGGCTTAGGAGTAAATGCAGTAATTGATTGGGACGGAATGAGAGATTTATTTCTAAAGAAGTATAAGGAATATTGCAAAGGAGGTGATTCAAAAGGAGATGACATCTTTCGAATGTCCCAAAAGGAAGATGAGACCCTGGAGGACTACATATCACGCTTCTTATACAATATGCAAAAGAATCCTCAACATGCACTGTAGGAGGATTCATAGAAGCTAATCTTCTAAGAGGAGTGAATGATAACTGCCTAGAAGCATTAGAACTTATGGTTAGAGGAGATATATCTCAGTATTCCTAGGATGATCTCAAGAAGATTTGTTTGTGTAAGAATTTGCCTAAGGCAAAGAATAAAAGCCAAGATCTAGAAGCTCAAGAGATAGCACAAGAGAGATAGGAAAAATAATCAAATAATTGATTATAGCTAATTGAATTGATTACAAAGTAGGAGTGCCTAAATATATAGGCAATGCAATAAGACTACATGATAAGGAAATGATAAGATATCACCCACACTAGGTGGAATCACATGTCCACCAAAGGTGGATCATCCTCCATTGTACATCAAAGTATGTGAAGCATGTGAAACAATGAGAGGATGATAATGTGATAAGAGCAGTAAAGGTGGATCTCACACACAAAGAGGTATGTGATGACAACTATCACACCTAAAGTGGAAATTATCCTAACCATGTGCTAAAATAAAATGCAAACTCCTAGGTGTCACAATGACAACTAATATGCAAATGCATTATCCTAAGTAAACTTAAGTAAAGTGTAATTAGTGAATATTTTATTACACCAACAGTTTGAATTATTCCAGAGCAACAGTAAAGAAAGGTAGAGGATTTTGTCCAACACTTGCAAAAGGAAGTGGCTCCGGCATTTACGAGATAGAAATCTCAAACCTACTATCAAAATTTAAGCAAGACATCATTAATGATGTTGCTACACATCTGGACATGATGATTTCCAAGAAGAAGCATGTAGACATGGAGGTGCAGCTCACTGAATACTATCCCCATTGTCACAAGCAAAAGAAGGATTGCCATTGTAAGTTGGTTGCAAACTTGGAGAATCAATACCTTCCAACTGAGTACTTAAAGATAGAAGGACAGGAAGAGAAAGTGTTCTTTGTTGCTCAACGTCGGCCATGGGCCACAAGATAAGGTATGCCTCAAGACCCACTACAAATTTCAAATCCTTATAATAGTCAGTGGCAAAACCAGAATGTTCAAAGCCCTCCTTAGTATACTCAACCTACCTGGAATAATGCTTGGCCCAATAATCAACAGAATCAATGGTTTAATCCAAAATAACAACCCCAGTAGCCACAACCCACAAACCAATGGAAATTTCCACAAGGAAATTGGCAGCCCACTAACTAGTGGAGAGGACCTAAAAAATGGCCTAATCCAAATCCTAGATATCCATCTTTGCCACCTCCAATCAATACACCTGCAATTATGCCACCACCTGCAAATACAGGTTCGCAAAAGCAAACACAACTACTTGCTCAACCACAATCAAATCCCAATAGTCAACAACAATAGTAGAAAATATATGCTACTAATGCTCAACAGTATCTTGCCTATGCACTCGACATAGCTGATATACACCTAAGACCAGGTACTACCTTGCCTGCACCTGAACCACCTTTTATTATCGAAGTGCCAGACCTTCTTGCAGCATCAATACTAATTCCAAAGAATGCTTTACCAAATACAGCTACCCCAACTAATGTATCTAATTCAAATAATGTTCAGACATCAGTCAAACCTCCTTTTCCTCAGAGGCTCAACCTAGACAAACCTATACCAAAAGAGGAACAACCATTTGATATCCTTGACCAACTAAAGAACATGCATGTCCAGATTCCTCTGTTTCAAGCCATTAAAGATGTTCCTATCTATGGAAAAGAAATCAAAGAAGCTTGTCTCAAAAATCCTGGATGAAAGAAAATGGATCCCAAAATAGTTCATGTTATAGGACAACTAGCTGATATTATGTTGGGAAACTTGTAATTCCAAAATATTCTGATCTAGGGAGTCTAGTTGTTAATATCATAATTAATGGTCAGTTTGTCAAAAATGCTCTCATAGACTTAGGTGTTTCCATTAATGTAATGACTAAGGATACTATGAATAAACTAAGCATAGAAGGACTACGAGCTACCCCAAAAATCTTGCAACTGGCAGATAGTTCCGCTGTCGCCTCTGATGGGATGATAGAAGACATAATAGTTGTCCTAGATTCCTAGGAATATCCTACTGATTTCATGATTCTATCACCAAAGATCAATTTTGTTGGCTACCCTTTTATTCTAGGATGTCCATGGTTAGCAACAACTAATGCAAACATTAGTTGTAGATCAGGGAACATGACAATTTCAGATGGGCAAGCAACTAAGAAACTAGCATTACATCCTCCAGCTTAGCCCCAACCAGATTTAAGCACCCCTATATGGCCAGATTTAGGAGATGGAGAAGAAGAGTTGAACTATGTGGTTCATCTCATGATGTTACATAGGCAATCCTTTCTAAAGTTGCAAGAGGAAGATGAAGTAATTCAAAGCATTCTTAATAATGACTGTGTTGTGATCAAAGACATCTGAGAGCTCTGTGTTGGAGTTAACTACATATAAGGACCATATTGAGCATGGTGTTTTGCCTGCAAAACCCAATATTATCTATCAGTTACTACCCTGTGAAGTAGTTAATAGTCCTATCCCTGAAGTATCCATGCTTGACCTTACAAGTACTGTTGAGCTTCCCAAGGGTCACAACCTCCATGTAAATAATAATCTGCCTTCACAACAATTGGAGCAATTAACTAAGCTCTTAAAAACACATGAAAAAGCTTTTGCATGGGACTATAGGGATATGAAGGGACTAAGCCCCACACTATGTACTCACAAGATATTATCAATGAAGGAAGTCTACCACTCCGCCAGCCTCAGAGGAGGATTAACCCAACATTAAGAGAGATAGTCAAAACAAAGTTACAAAAGTTGCTAGATGTTGGCTTTATATATCCTATATCTAATAGTAAATAGGTGTCACCTTTGGTCATAGTGCCCAAAAAGGGGGGTAAATGGAGAATCTGTGTAGATTACAGGGAATTAAACAGAGCTACTAAGAAAGATCATTTCCTATTACCTTTCATTGATCAAGTACTTGATACATTAGCTAGTAAAAAGTATTTTTCCTTTCTTGATGGATATAGTGGATACAATTAGATTAGTATTGCTCCAGAGGACTAGGAAAAGACTACATTCACATGTCCATGGGGGACTTATGCATATTTTGTCCTACCATTTGGGTTGTGTAATGCTCCAACAACATTCCAGAGAAATGTAATTAGTATTTTTGGTGACATTTCACATGATTGCATGGAGATATACATGGATGATTTTACAACATTTGGGGTGACCTTTGAAGAAGCTCTGTAGAATCTAGAAAAGGTGTTGATCAGATGCAAGGAACACAATCTCTCCCTCAACAGTGAGAAATGATTTATGATGATGCAGGAAGGCATTGTACTTGGACATTTTATTTTGGTAGTAGGAATCCAAGTAGACCTAGCCAAAATTGAGGTAATTCTCATGTTACCCACACCTACTAAGAAAAAGGATGTAAGATCTTTCTTAGGACATGCTAGCTACTATAGGCGCTTTATTCAGAATTTCAATCAAATAGCTAGTCCTCTATACACACTGCTTACCAAAGAGGCTAAGTTTATATGGACATCAGCTTGCGATGAGTCCTTCCTACAACTCAAGTCACTTGTAACAACTGTGCCAGTCCTTAAAGGACCTGATTGGTCTATCCCATTTCACATACATATAGATGCATCAAATTATGCAATAGGTGCTGTGCTAGGACAAATGCCTAGTAACCTTGAGAATGAAATTTACTATATCAATAAGAGCTTACATGGACCAGAATTAAATTACACAGTAACTGAAAAATTACTAGCTATAGTTTATGCATTGAACAAATTCTGCCATTATGTAACAGGTTATCCTATCTTTCTTCACACTGATCACTCAACAATTAAATATCTAATGAACAAACCTGCTATCACATGCAAGTTAGCAAGATGGCTTCTTCTTTTTTAGGAATTTGATATATCCATCATTGACAAGATAGGGAAGGCAAATGTAGTGGTTGACTATTTGTCCAGACTTCAAAATGCTGATGTAGACACTACTCTAGTTGAAGATACATTCCATGATGAACACCTATTCCATATTGCAGTAAAAAATCCATGGTATGTTGACATAGCTAATTACCTTGTAGCTAGTAAAATGCCCCCACATTTCTCTCCAAAGGATAGAATAATGCTTGTAGAAAAAAGTTTCCAATTCACATGGATTGATAACAACTTATTTTATATTGGTCCAGACCAAATCATGAGAAGGTCTGTGAGAGAAGATGAAACATATGATATACTCCACGCTTGTCATGATGAGCCATGTGGATGCCACTTTGTAGTAAAGAGAACAACTCTAAAAATCTTAACAATGGGTTACTACTAGCCAACACTTCACAGGGATGCAGCGAACTATACAAGAAAATGTGATAAATGCTAGAGGATGGGTCGCCCAACCAAATCAGATGAAATACCCCTCAATCCACAAGTGGTGGTAACACCATTTGATGAATGGGGCATGGAATTCATAGGACCAATAGATCCTCCTTCAAATGGGAAATCTTACATGCAGGTATGCACAAATTATTTGACCAAATGGGTGGAAGTGAAAGCCATGTAGCATGCCAGAGATCAAAAGGTAGAAAAGTTCTTGTATGAAGATATTTTCACCTGTTATGGAGTGCCAAGAGAACTTGTAATTGACCAAGGAGCAGAGTTCACTTCAAATCTAATCAATGAGCTAATGAAGGAATCAGGCATCGAAAGTCTAGCCCTTACCATCTACAGGCAAATGGATAGGCATAGGTCACAAATAGAGAAATTGAGGCCATCTTAACAAAAATAGTTCAGTTGCATCAACGAGATTGGAGAAATCGACTCACTGAAGTAGTCTGGGCCTATTGCATAACCTGGAAGACAACCACAGGATTCACCCCATTTGAGTTAGTATATGGGAAGGCGACAATGTTACCAATAGAATTCAAACACAAGACATTGTGAATAGCTCTGGAACTAAATATCAATCTTCCTACAGCACAAACAGAACGCCTTCTCCACCTCAATTCCTTAGATGAAATGCACAAATATGCATTAGAGCACATGGAGCTGATCCAAAACCAATGAAAGAGGTTGCACGATTCCCATATTAAGAGCAAGCAGTTTCAAGTGGGTGATTGAGATTTATTATATGATTCCAGATTTAAGGAGATTCCAAGGAAGTTATAGACCAGATGGCTGGGACCCTATGAAATTGAATACATCTTTGACAATGGAGTAGTCCAGTTGACCACACTAGATCCAGTCCAATTCAAACTACTTGTCAACGGACACCGGTTGCACCTGTATCACAAGCCCCAAACCAAGGAGGACTTCCTGCAGCAGTTCAACATACACACTTCAGCAGCACCACAGGTAACAATTCCTGCAGCAAAAGATGAAAACCTTCTTTCTACAGCTTCAAAATAACATGCCTTCAAGAGTCGACCATAATAAAACTTCATTTAATATGAAGTAAATTTCTCCATTCAATTTTCTTTATTCTTCTCTCCAACCCATTTCATTTCCCTCTCTTCCATCCACTTACAATCCACGTCATCCACTTTTTCTATTTTCAATATTTTTAATAAATGCCATGTCAGCTGACACATGCGGCCGCCAAAATTGCTCCACTCTCACCACCTTTTCTTTGCACGTATGGTAATCAACACACAGGTACAAATTCTTCAATCTTTACTCACTTTTAGCACATAGATCTCGGTAATTATATATAGTACTGCAATAAATATATAATTTAGGCATTACACTAGTTCCCCATTCCATGCTGAATGTGCCAAGTGAGGACACTTGTAAATGTTTCATAGGGGGCAGGAGAAGTTTAATAAGTTCCAAATGTCATTAGTAATCCATCCTTGTCACTTAGAGCTGTACTTAGGCATTGTTTAATGAATTTCTTTTATTTCCACACATTTTTCATACTGCAAATTTTGATTTTCTAAAGTTGATATGACTGAAAAAAATTATAATTAAATTACGTGGTAACTCACATTTAAGGTTATAATGTCCTCTGTTAAAACTTCATTATTATTGTTCATGATAAAATAACAGAGGAATTAAAAAGGAAAGTCAGTGTTTTCAAGAAGTGCATTTGAATTTCAAGAAGGAAAGAAGGTATTTGTAGAGCACGGGAGACTGAAAGATTAACAAAGAAATTGGTGAGTAGAAAATTGGAGGCTGGATATTGAAAACAAATGGGTGGAAAACTGTAGAGGCATGAGCCAGTGCACCATGACATTTTACTTATAAATGTCGAAGTAGTTTAGAGATTTAATGCATGTGGTTGTTTGGGGTATTTTCTTCAATTATCAGATTTTAATGAGGAAGTAGCAGTTGAATTTATGGGTACCTTTAAGGAGGGGCAGGCAATCATCTGGGGTTTAACAGTTGTCACCACTGAAGAAAGAATAGTAGAGGTCACTGGGTTTCCACTCATTAGGGAGCATTGCCCCAATGAGCATGATGCTAGGTCATCTCGAGCTCAGTTCTCCCGTCCAACTGACCCTCCTCTGGAAATTACCAAGCAAGGATGCAAAAGACTGTCTCTTCCTCAATTGTTCAATGAATTGGTGATGCATATTATCAGGTACTTAACTTGAGAAGGGATATTTTCAAATTTGCATGCCCATCATTTTAAACTACTTAGTTGCATCAGGTATAATCTTCAAGTTAATGTCCCTAATTTCCTGTACAATATGCTGAGCATTAGTGCTGAGGAGACTCAGAAGGGGAATGCAAATTATGTTACCCACCATGCCCTAATAAAACTACTAGTTGAAAAATCCCTTAGGGATGTCTCTCCCCTAGCATGGATAGAATTTGTTCAACATAAAATACTGGAACCCTAGGTTAACCCTACTGAACAACCCCTAGGGAATAATGCAAAATCTTCTGAGCCTACTGCAGAAACCGCTACAAAAGAAAAAGAGCCAGAGTTATTCCAAGAAAATAGGTCTTTTGAGCCCGCTCCAGAAAGCAATGTTCCTACTTCTTCCACAAGGGAAGGAAAATGGAAAGTTGGAGAAGAAACCCTTAACCTTGAAAGTGAAATTCAAAACCTTGCAGTTCAAAGAAATAAAAGAAAAAGGTCAAATCCTACAGCATATGCTCTTGTAGCAGAGAGGCCAAAAAGAACCCACCAAAAGAAAACTATAGTGGTTGTGGAAAAAACAGTGTGAAGAAGTCCTCAGATGTGAGGACAAGTGTCTCCAAATCCCCCTAAAAACCCAAATGTTCCAATATCAAAGCATGCTCAAGAATCTTCTGTTGAGTACATTCTTGATAATTCCCCCAAGCAGATAGAAGTGTCTTCGTCTCCCAAAAATATGCAAGAATCCCAAAATTTGCAAGAACATTGTGGTAACATACCACATGATGATGTCTGTGTATTTGAGCAAAGCCCTATTGTGGCACAACAAAGCATTGCTGAGGATGTCCATGTGACTCCTCCATAGTCCCTTGTTTACTCCAATATGTCTATTATGCCCTACAAATCAACATGGTTTACTGTGTATTTTCAACAATTTTCCAAAGAAAAGAGAAAGAAAGACCAATTGCAAGAATTCGGCCCTCCAACAATACAATCTATACTCTTTAATTTATATAATCAGTTTGTTTTCTAGAAAACTTGGTGGAAACAAGAAAGAAGTAGAATGCAAAAAGAGATAGATGACAAGGAAGAGGAAATTGAAGATCTTAAGGAATAGGTAAAGAAACAGAAACAACAAATGGACCAAGCTCTTAAATTAGTTGATCAGGTCATAGCCCATAGACCACCTCCTAGAGTGTATGCCATTTGTTTGAAAGAGCAATTCCTCTTGTTTCAACTCATGATGACTATGAAGGGTATAGATTTTGAATTTAAATCAGCCCAGAAATTCTATGGATTATACCAAACTCTCCCTCCATGGAAACAAAATTTACTATGTGAGCTCTATCTACATAACTTTGTCATTCCACATGAAACAGAATGGAACCCTTTGCTTTACATAGGTGATATCCATTTGAGAGCTCTGATGTCATGGATACATAATGAGGGAAACTATGATAGGCAGTTGAATAATTATAGGGACCTAGAGAAGTTTGAACCCTTACCTTTAAGGGTTGAATCACACAAATCTGATGTGCTCTTACGAGATTGGCTCAACCTAACCTATGGAAAGCATAAAACTGAGATCAGGAGAAGGTCTTTGCATTGAGAGATAGAGTTTATAGAGAATATCAAGGGTTGTCCTACTTTTCATTCGAAAGAGCTCTTACAGGGGTAAGGAGTTGGTGGAATAGGTTACCAGAGGCCTTCAAGAAAATAGAGCCACACAACCCAATCAACTTTGAAGCAGTTGCAAATAGAGCAACTAAATATATATAGTTGGGGCGTCAGACTAGAAGAGAATTGTGGATTCCCTTATCTTTCCAACCACCTACACTCTTATGGCCGCTCTATGATATCAATGCCAGTGGATTGGACCATTTATAGGAGGATCATCAGATGGATTACTTGGAAAGAACTAGAGGGTTCTATTACACTTTTAATAGTGGGAAAAAGAGGAAGACAATTGTTAGTGATTTTAGGTTTACAACCAAAAAATGTAATGCTTGAGGACAAGCATTATGTTTAGTAGGGGGCAGATGATGAGACAATTTATTGTCTCTATTTTTTTATAATCTTTATACTCTATTGAAACTCTTTATGCTCTGATAAACATTTCTAATACATTTATGAGCTTAGACCTATGTGAACTTGTGATAAGTACAGCTAGAGCCACAAAGATTATGGGTAGTTAGAATGACATGTTTTGCTGAATATTATATATAAATTGTAGTACTTCATATAGCTACTTTAATCTATGTTCTAATATTTGGGTAGGAATTTAAATGTTTATTTGTATACATACCAAATACTACTAACTTTCCAGGAAAACAAGGAGTAGCTTGAGAGTGGGTTGACTGCATTGAAGAAAGGCATTGGAGTTCCAACCATGACGGGGGGAGCCAACACAATTCTGAGGATCATGCCACTGCTGAAAAGGAGCTATCATTCTAGAGAATATAGGAAACATTTTTGCTATATTTCCTCAGTGCTTTTTATTCTGTTATCCACACTTTATTGTATTATGTCGTGGTTGTTATATTTCCTCCTTCTATAGCGAGATTTAGTCAGACTTTACTGTTATTCTTTTAATAAGCATCAACCCTCTATATAAAGGGATTTGATTGGTTTAGTTAGGGAATGAGAAAATATATTCAAATGTTGTGTTTAGTGCAATAGAGTTACTCTTTTCTATTCTTCATGTATTGTTCAATTACTATGTAATCAGTTTATGAGAATACAATGAAAGAGTGATTTTGAAGTATCTTCTGTGTTAGTAGTTAGCAGAAGCCAACCAAGGGGGCCCACTTGGGAGGTGGAGTAGATTAGGATAGAGTAGAATTGCTTTCTGCATTTTCCATGCTTTCAAGTAGAAGTTACTGTTTTACTCCTGCAGCCTTACTACTGTGAATGTTCCTGCATCACTTGCAGAGATAGACATAGTGAACGCTTTGAGTTGTTAAACAGGCTTAAGATAAGTTTACAAGCTTTCTGCAATAATTTCATTAAGTAGTTAAGTGTGCTTACTTTCTTGCAGCAATAGCATAGGTTTCTTTTATGCATTTTATCTTCCTGCAGCATAGGTAGTATGACTCTTAGAGGAACTTAGTGCACAAACTGTGCTGTCCCATTTCAAGTCTATGTCCCTGGGTTGACAATCTAAATGCATTAATTTCATCATGGGAAAATTAATCCTTAGTATGAATACATTATTCCTAAGAGAGACAATGGCATGATTATCATTACCTATTGTGATATTGTTCACCCGACGTGAACCCTTTCCTTCTTTGTGGAGTAAGTTTCCCTTTCATTGTGTGTTCACCACCTTTTAGTGAACCTGACTTGTGCCCTTTCCTTCTTTGTAGAGTTAGTTTCCATTTCATTGTGGGTTCACCTTCTTTTGGTGAACCCGACTTGTGCCCTTTCCTTCTTTGTGGAGTTAGTTTCCCTTTCATTATGTGTTCACCTTCTTTTGGTGAACCCGACTTGTGCCCTTTCCTTCTTTGTGGAGTTAGTTTCCCTTTCATTATGTGTTCACTTTCTTTTGGTGAACCTGACTTGTGCCCTTTCCTTCTTTGTGGAGTTAGTTTCCCTTTCATTGCGTGTTTACCTTCTTTTGGTGAACCCGACTTGTGCCCTTTACTTCTTTGTGGAGTTAGTTTCTATTTCATTGTATGTTCACCTTCTTTTGGTGAACCCAACTTGTGCCCTTTCCTTATTTGTGGAGTTATTTTCCCTTTTATTATGTGTTCACCTTCTTTTGGTGAACCCAACTTGTGCTCTTTCCTTCTTTGTGGAGTTAGTTTCCCTTTCATTGTGCATTCAGCTTCTTTTGGTGAAACCGACTTGTGTCTTTTCCTTCTTTGTGGAGTTAGTTTCCCTTTCATTGTGTGTTCACCTTCTTTTGGTGAGCCTGACTTGTGCTCTTTCCTTCTTTGTGGAGTTAGTTTCCCTTTCATTGTGTGTTCATGTCCTTTGGTGTTAGATTCTCTTCATTTTGAGACATAGTTTTGTGTTTATTAACATGTACCTCTCTAAATGAAGTGGTGCATGCTTTCTTTAATTCTTACACTTTTTCTTACATCTCCTTATAAAACTCATGAAAAAAGTGATGATCTCTTGCATTTTATTTTGTTTGTATTGCTTCATGGTATTCTTGCATATGGAATAATGAGGATCACTAATTTAAAAATTCAATACAAAGCTCATCTTAAAGGTGTTATTAATGTATTATGCATCTTTCTCATTCATATTCTAACTAAGTGCATGCAATATATTGATCATATAAGAGATTTTGTTAATACTCCTCTCCCTAACGTCAATTTTTCCTAACCTACAGACCATACAAAGAGATTCTTATGAGAATATTAAACAAATTATCCTCCATCTCTTGAATAACCTTTAACTCTTTTTTCCATGACTTTTGATGATAGGGCTAACCTTTCTCACCACGTTCATCCTCACTATATTCCTCCCTACACTACATGTGCTCCCACAAGGTCCATCACTTTCTCCAACTACCTTGTGAGACACTTATACCACTGGTTATGATATTGCTAGTCAATAAGGTTATAGGGGTTCAAGACTTGGTATTCATGAACAAGATATTAGGTTTCCTATTTACCTTCCTCAACAAAATCACACAAGTGGCTTAGGATTTAATCCTGAAAACTTTCCAGTTGAAAACACTCCACCTAGACCTCCTTTCCATCTCCTTCCTCTTGATACTCGTCAAGCCTTAGCTGAAATAGTTTACCTTCACCTCTTGATAGAGCCTAAATTTGGATTAATTGAATATGAGAGAAATTCTATCAATAAGTTTACATGTCCATTTTTCTATAATAATCTACATTTACTTTGTGATTGTGATGACTTCATTTTATATGTGCATGAAAAAATAGAAGTTGGCATTCTTCCTTACACACCTGATATTTTATGTCTTCTTCATGAGTATACTTAGTAGCATTGATCCCTATTGGGATGCTCCCCATTATGTGGCATAATGTGCATTTGGAGTGTCCCAATAGGTCTTTTCCCTTGTCCTTCTTAGCTTGGGGAAAGGTTTATTTTAGCCTTTCCTTTTTGTTTCTTAATATATATATATATATATATATATATATATAGTTTAGAAAGTGCACATTGTTGTTAAACAAACTATCTAAACATCCCCATAATAGGTAATAATAATCATGCCATAGCTTCTCTTAGGTATAGTATATTCAAACTAAGTATCATTTACCCTATCATGAAGTGTATTTAAATTGTCAACCCAAGGACGTATATTTGAAATGGGACAACACGATTTGTGCGCTAAGTCTCTCATGGAGTCATTTTGCTTAAGCTGCAAGAAGGAAAATACATGAAAGAAACTTACACTATTGTTGCAAGAAAGTAAACACGCACATATACTAATGAAAATGGTTCTGAAAACTATAACTTCAATCTTAATCTATTATGTCAACCCAAAAGCATTCACAATGATTATTTCTGCAAGTGCTGCAAGAACATACATAATGTATAGCGCTACAGGAAAGAACATTGAACTCTACTTGAACTATTGTAAATACTTAAACAACTTAATCTAATCTACTCTAATCCACCTTCCAAGTGGGCCCCCTTGGTCGACTTCTGCTAGCTAACAACACAGAATAAAACTCAAAATCACTTCTTCATTGTATTTCTAGAAAACTGATTACATTATCATGAAACAACACACGGAACTGGAAAAGTAACTTTTCTTCAGATTATAGAAATAATACAACCATCTGACTAACTTTATATCTAACCATCATCTCCCTTTATATAGAGGATTGATGCTTATTTTAACACAAAAGATAATCTCTAACTAATTCGCTCCATAAAGAAAGGAAAGTGAAACAATCCATGATAGAATATCATAAAGGTTGCATAACCACTTCAACAAAATATTGATCAGAAATAAAATGTAGCTTAAGCATGTTCCTATATTTCCTAGAATGATTCTCCCTTGAATTTATCAAGCATGTCCAATGGTATCATAATGGCTCTCCATCACCATGACTGAGTCTTCCTCGCTCTTCATCAATGCTCACTGATCCATTCTTCAATTGCTCCTCTTTCCCTGATAGGTTAGTAGCATATACATATCTTCAAGTATTTAACCATTCAACTAATCCAAATATTAGAACACACATTCAAAAAATTATATAAAATACTGCAATATATATGTATATATATATATATATATATATATATATATATATATATATATATATATATATATATATATATATATATATATATATATATATATATATATATATATATTTGGCAAAGTATATCAACTATCATCTACCCATGGGTTTTATTGGTTTGACTGTACTTATAACATATTCATAAGGTCAAATACTGAAAAGGCATAACAAGTGTTTTAGAAATGTTTGAAACAAGCTCATAAAAGTATCATAAAACAAAGACAAATTATTGACCCATCATCTGCCCCTTATGAGCATAATTCTTGTCCTCAAGCATTTCATTTCTTAACTATTCCTCAAAACTCCCCAACTTCAGTCTTTCCTCTCATATTGCTCTTGAAAGTGTAATAGAATCCTTAGGTCTTCTCCCAGTAATCCACCCTGTAATCTTCCTAGAGCTGATCTATTTTTGTAGTATTAACATCATACAAAGGCCACATGAGCATTGATGGATGAAATGTCAAAGGACACTAGAGCTCACGCTGAATTTTCCTTCCCAACTACATGTACTTGGGTGCCCTGTTCATTGTTGCTTCAAGGTTGAGCGGGCTATGTGGCTTTGATTTCTTGAAAGCCTTTGGCAACCTATCCCGCCTATTTCTTACACCTTCTAGGGCTCTCTGGAAGGTAAAATAGGGCATCCCTTGATATTATTTATAAACTTTCTCTCTAACAACAAAAATTCTATCCCTAGTTTCTGCTTTTATCTTTCCATAAGTGAGATTTAACCAGTTCCTCAGTATAACATTAGGCTTACTACTTTCAGCCCTTAAGGGTAAGTGTTTTGATCTCTCATAATCTTTGTAAGCATCTAATTTCCTGTCATAATTGGTCTCATTGTGCATCCATGATATTAGGGCTTTTAGATGTATATCTCCAATATTTAAAGTAGAGGATTCCAATCAATCTCATCAGGAATGATAAAATTATGGAGGTAAAGTTCACAAAGTAGGTTTTGTTGCCAAGTAGGAAGGGATTGGTAAACACCATAGAATTCTTTAGCTATTTTAAATTCATACTCTTTATCTTTAATGGTCATGATTAACTGAAATAAAATAAATTATTCTTTTAAGCATATTGCATAGACCCTGGGAGGAGGCCTACATGAAATGATCCGATTGGCCAGCTTTAAAGCATGGTCCATTTTCTGCTTCTACCTTTGCATTTTCTCTTTCAAATCTTCTATTTCCTCCCATTTATGGTCCATTCTCTTTCAACTCTACTGGCTGAGGCTTTTTCTTCTCACTACAGGCCTTCTCTAGGTAATTAGTGAACCAGGTTCTTTTGAAGGGCACAATAGCATTTCTGGAAAAAAGAGTGAGCTAACGCCTGAGCCAATTGAGGTTATTCCTGCTTATCTTCCTAAACTGTTTGATGAATTTCCTCTGGGTCATTCTGTTGCTAAGGTGGCTCCTGGTAAGTATTTTTAGGATGATTATCAAGTGATTCATTTAAATTTTGGGAATTATCTAAAATATTTGTTTGTGTTGGGGAACTATCATAAATATAATCAATGTGGGGTTTAGTGGTAGGTTTATTTGAGGGAACCGATTGACCATCTAGAGGAATATGTGGAATTTTCCCTCTCATCTGGGAACTTCTCTACAAAGGAGTCTTCGTAACCTCTACTACTTTCTTTCTAATAGTTTTCTTTGGTCTCTCTGTTGCAAGAGTGGTTGTTGTAGGAGCTAGCTTCTTTTTCTTATTTCTAGAGACTTTAGGGTTTTGGGGTTCATTTTCATCCTCAGGAACTGAAGTTCCTTTATCAATTTTTCTTTTCCCTTTCTTTTGGGAAGAGGTAGGTACATTTTCCATTGGAGTAGGGAGAGGTTCAGCTTCCCTAATATTTTTAGGTTCTCCTCATTGGCTGGTTGTTTTAGCAGTTGGTTCGGAGGGAACATCACTCTCATGGATAGGTTGTTCAACAGGGTCATTTTGGGGATGCAAAGTCTTATTTTGAAAAAATTCATCCCAGATCAAGGGAGATACATCCCTCAAAGACCTATCAACAAGAAATTTAATCAGAGTATGGTGGGTAATAAATTTTTTTTCCTTTTTGGGTTTCTTCGACACCAATACTCAAAATATTATAAAGAAAATTTGAAACATTAATTGGAGAATTATTCCTGACATAAGTAAGCAATTTAAAATGATGATCATGCAAGTGATAAAACCTTCCTTTACAAGCGAGGTACCTTACAATATGCATTTCTAACTCATCAAATGGGGAAGGAAGGGACACATACTTGCAACTTTGTTTGTTCACCTCCAATGGAGGGCCTGCAAGTAGGGTAAACTGATCTTGAGATGACCTAGCATCATGTTCATTAGGATAATGCTCACCAATTACAGACAATCCAATTGCTTCTGCTATGCATTCCCCTGTTTCCAAAACTATCAAGCCCCACACATTTTCTTTTCCTTCTTCAAAGGTATTCATAAATTGGGTGGCTACCTCCTCGTCAAATTCGATCAATTTTAGGAAATACCCAAGCCACCAACAAGCATGGAATCTCTGGACTACTTCTACATCTGTAAGAAAAAATGGTGTGAACCACTGGTTCATGACGCATTAACTGTCTACCCATTGTTCCAAATTCTTTCTACAATTTGTCAATTAAAATTTTTCTCCACTTCTTCTGAAATTCCCCAATTCCCTAATCTCTTTTGAAATACCCTGAAATTCAGCTCCTAATTACACCTCAAACTATGAATTCCCTTGCAATCGCTATGTTAAATTTTTTAAAATGATAATAAAGGCACTTACGACAAGGAATTATAGTTTTAAATACAATTAACTTTCACATGACTTGATCATGTCATCTTAGGGTTACATCAAGTCACAAATAAGAGATAATTTGTAAATTGAGGTATGACACTTATGTGAAAAATAAAGGACTTAATAGAACATAATATAAGTACAAAATTGAACTGACATGCAATCTTGTAAGGAATGATGTGTATGACAATAGTGACTTGGATAAATTAATACACTTCCCTGGCCCCTACAAAATAAAGACAAGTGTCCACACTTGTCATACTAAGCATGAGGTAGGAACTCGCATAATGTCATATTATGAATAAGTGTAGTATTAAATATAATAATCTAAATGTACGAACTAAAAGTGGAAAATATTGAATTGGTGTACCTATTATTATGTAACGACATGCGTGAGAAGGTGACGAGATTGGAAATCTTCATCACAGGAATGAGTGTTGAGGATGACTGCATCTGCTGAAATGACAATTATTGAAAGCAAAGAAAAAATAGAAATGTGATGACGTGGATAATGGGTGGATGGAAGGTAGAGAAGTGGAGTGGGATGGAAAGAATAATTTAGAAAATGAATAGAGAAAGAAACTTCATTGAAAATGAAGTGGTTATTATGAGCATACTCAAAGGAAATTAGGGTGAAGCTATAGGAAGAAGGTTGGCACCTTCTGTTGCAGGAAGTACTACCTTTTGTGATTTTGGAGTATTGTCATTGAATTTCTATAGGAAATGATCCTTGGTTTGTGGCTAATGGTATAGACAAAGTCTATGACCATTTACCAATAGCTTGAAATGAACAAGATCAATGGTGGATAATTGTACTGCTCTATTTCCAAAGACATGATCTATTTTGTAGGGTCCTAACCTCCATGTTTGTAACTTGCCAGGTATTTCGTGAAACCATGAATCAAGTAGTAATGCCTAATCACCTACTGAGAAGTCTTTGTTCTTTATGTGTGAGTCATGCCACTTCTTCCTCTTTTTTCGGACTATCTTTGTTCTCTCCAAAGTGGATTTTCTCATCTCATCCAAAGAGTGGAGGTGGAGAAGGTGGTCTCGTTGTGCTACAAGAAGATCAATGTTGAGCTTCAGGGAAATGCACAATATTTTTTGTATTTTTTGTTCAAATTCAATGGGAAACATTGTTATTTTTCCATAAAGCATTTCAAATGAAATGAATTCTATTGTTGTCTTCCATGTTGTTATGTAAGCCTAGACTGCTTCTGGAAGGCGACTGCTCCAATTTTGGTGACGTAGTTGAATTGTTTGGGTAAGAATAACTTCAATTTATCTGTTGGTAACTTCCACTTGACCATTTTCTTGAGGATGGTAGGGATAGGACTTTTTGTGTCTAATATTGTACTCATTCATAAGTGTTGTGATCAAGGTTGATGTGAATTGTGCTCCTTCATCTGTTACTAGCTCTCTGGGCACACCATAGTGGATAAATATTTCTTCATATAGGAATTCAACCACTTTTTTATCATGTGCATGCTTCATTGCTTTGAATTCAACCCATTTGGTGACATATTCTGTGTAGACTAGAATGTATGATTTACCATTAAAGGGTGGGTCAATAGGACCAATAAAATCCATGCCCCATTTATCAAATGGTGTGACCACCACTTGTGGATTTAGGGACATTTCATCTATCTTTGTAGGATGACCCATCTATTGACATTTATCACATTTCCTGGTGTAGTTTGCTACAACCTTATGAAGTGTAGGCCAGTAATAACCAGTTGTCAATATTTTCATAACTGTCCTTTTAGCTGCAAAGTGTCCGCCACAAGGTTCATCATGATAGGAGTGAAGGATGTCATAAGTCTCATCCTCACATACACATCTTCGCATAACTTGGTCTGGACAAGTATAAAACAATATGTTATCAATCCAAGACAAGTGAAAAATTTTCTCAACGAGAAGTTTTCTTTCCTTAGGAGAAAAATGTGTAGGCATCTTGTCAGCTGCAAGGTAATTTGCTATATCAACATACCATGGGCTTTTGACAGAAATATGAAACAAATGATCATTAAGGAATGTATCATTTATCACAAAAGTGTCAGTGTCATCATTCTGGAGCCTTGATAAATAATCAATCACACCATTAGCTTTACCTAGCTTGTCAATGATAGTTAGATCAAATTCCTATAATAGAAAAATCCATCTTGCTAACCTACCTAAGATGGCAGGATTGTTCATAAGATATTTTATGGCTGCATGGTCACTATGAACAAAGACTGGGTATCCTGTAACATAGTGACATAATTTATTCAAAGCATGGATGACAACTAACAATTCTTTTTCAGTGACTGTATAATTGAGCTTTGGTTCATGTAAACTCTTACTGATGTAGTAAATGGCATTTTCAAGGTTATTGGCTTTCTGACCTAAGACTGCTCTTGTTGCATAATCAGAAGCATCAATATGAATATGGAAAGGTAAAGACCAATTAGGTCCTCTAAGCACTGGTGCTATTGTAAGAAGGGACTTGAGCTGCAGGAAAGATTCCTCATAGGCTGGTGTCCATGTGAACTCAAACTCTTTTGTAAGCGATGTGTATAATGGACTGGCTATTTGACTGAATTTTTTAATGAAACACAAATAATAACTAGCATGTCCTAAAAAGGATCTAATATATTTTTTCTTTGTAGGTGTAGGAAATGTAAGAATTACCTTAATTTTTGTAGGGTCCACTTGTATTCTAGCTTATGAGATGAAGTGTCCTAGAACAACTCCTTCTGGCATCATCATATAATTTTTTTCACTATTTAGGGAAAAACTATGCCCTTTACATATGATCAACACTTTTTCTAAGTTCACCAAAGCTTCATAAAAAATAACACCAAATGTGGTGAAATCATCCATGTATATTTCCATGCAATCATGTGAGATATCAATAAAGATGTTGATAACAACCCTTTGAAAAGTAGCTGGAGCATTACATAAACCAAAAGGTAACACATAATAGGCATATGTTCCCCAAGGATATGTAAATTTGGTATTTTCTTGATCCTCTGGAGCAATGTTGATTCAGTTATATCCATTGTATCCATCAAGAAAAGAAAAGTACTTTTTACCATCTAAGGTGTCCAGAACTTGATCAATGAATGGAAAGGGAAAATGATCTTTCTTTGTAGCATTGTTCAGTTCTCTATAGTCCACACATATTCTCCATTTACCTCCATTTTTAGGGACTATTACCAAAGGAGATACCCATTTGTTGTCTGAGATTGGATAAATAAAACTAGCATTCAATAGTTTTTGCAACTCAGTCTTTACAATTTCTCTCAAGGTTGGGTTAATTCTTCACTGAGGTTGACAAAGTGGTAAACTACCTTCATTGACATAGATTCTGTGTGTATAGAGCTTTGGGCTCAATCCTTTCATACATCCATAATCCCAGGCAAAAGCTTTCTCATGTTTACAAAGGAGTTGAGTTAACAGGGATAATTGTGGTGGTGATAGTTTATTGTTGACATGAAGGTTATGACCAAGTGAGAGCTCCACCTTAGTTGTTAGTTAAAGAATTGATACTTCATGTATAGGAGGCATGGATATATCACAAGGTAGTAATTGATGGATAATATTAGGTTCAACAGGTATAACACAATCCTCATAGGTAGACAACTGCAAAATAGAACTTTCAGAGATATCTTTTACTATAACACAGTCATTGGTAAGGATGCTTTGAATCACATCATCATCTTGTTGAAGTTGCAAGAAAGATTTTCTATGTAACATCATAAGTTGAGAAACAGAGTTAAGTACTTCCACCTCATCTCCTAAATTAGGCCAAATAGGAGTACTAAAATCTGGTTGAGGTTGGGCTGGAGGATATCAAGCTAACTTCTTAATTGTTTGGCCATCTAAAATGGTCATATTACCTGAATGAAAACTTATATTGGCATCAAATATGGCTAACCATGGTCATCCAAGGATGAATGGGTAACTAACAAGAGTTACCTTAGGTGATAATATCATGAAGTCAACAGGATATTCCCAAGAATCCAATGTAACTACAATGTCTTTTATTATGCCATCTGGGGTGACAGTGGAACTGTATGCAAGTTGTAAGATTATTGGAGTGGTTCTCAATCCTTCTATACTCACTCTATGCATGGTATCCTTAGTCATAAAATTAATAGCAACACCCAAATCTATTAAAGCATTTTTCACAGACTAACCATTAATTATAATATCAACAACTGGACTTATATGGTTAGAGTACTTTGGAATGACTATCTTTCACAACATAATATTTGCAGGTTGACCAATAACATGTAATGTTTGAGGATCCTTTTTCTTACATCTTAGCTTCTTAAGACAAGCTTATTTAATAGCTTTCCCATAGAAAGGAACATCTTTGATAGCTTGAAAAAGTGGAATTTGAATATGCATGTTTTTCAACTGATCAAGAATATCAAATGGCGTTTCATCCCAAGGTACAGATATATCAACTCTAAGCCTATGAGGAAAAGGAGGATTAACTATGGTATGAACATCAAATTGACTTGATGTATTAGTTGGTGGGACTGTATTTGGAAAAGTAGTTTCTGGAAGCAGTATTGATGCTACAGGAAGGTCTGGAACTTCCGTAATAACAAAAGGTTCTGGTGCGAGTAAAGTAGTGCCAGATCTTAAGTGAATATCAATTATTTCTAATGCATAGGTAGGGTGTTATTGGGCATCTATAACATAAATAGGTTTTTGTTGTTTATTTTTGTTAGGATTAGGATGTGGCTGAGCAGGTAATTGTGTTGGCCTTGGAGGAGGACTTGTGGCTACAAGAGGTGGCACAAGTGCAGGTTGAGACACTAGAGGTGGTAAGGATTGATAAAAAGGATTTTGATTAGGCCATTTTTGGGGTCCTTTCCACTAGTTATATGGTTTCCAATTCCCTTGTGGTGGATTCCATTGGTTTTGAGGCTGTGGCCATTAGGTTTGGTGTGAATTAAACCATTGGTTCTACTGAGTATTAGGCCAAACATTATTCCAAGTAGGTTGGGAATACTAAGAAGGGTATTGAAAATTTTGGTTCTGCCATTGGTTATTATAAGGATTAAAAGATTACAAAGGATCTTGGGGCATACCTTGTCTCAGGGCCCATGGCCGACATTGAGAAAAAAAGAATACTTGTTCATCCTCTCCTTCTATTTTCCTGAACTCAGTAGGAAGTTGTTGGGTCTCCAAATTCACCACTAACTTGCACCGACAGTCCTTCTTTTGCTATCGACAATGAGGAAAGTATTTAGCTAGATTTTCCTCGACATCTTCGTGCTTCTTCTTAGCCTACATCGTGTCCAAGTGTGTAGTAACATCACTGATATTGTTTAAAATCTGATAGCAGGTTAGAAATTTCCATTTTAGAGATACTAGAGCCATTCCCTTTAGCAAGTGTGGCTCGAAATCCTCTTCCTTTCTTCACTGTTGATCTTGAATAGTTAAGACATATTTTCTTAAGATCATCCTAGGAAGATTGAGAAATGTCTCCTCTAGCCATAAGATCTAGTGCTTCAAGATAATTGTCATTTAATACTCCTATAGTGTATGTTGAGGATTCTTCTACAAATTATACAAGAAGCGTGAAATATAATCTTCCAGAGTTTCATCTTCCTTTTGTGACATACGAAAAATGTCATCCCACTCAAGTCTCCCCCTTTACAATACTCTTTATACTTCTGCAGAAACAAAGTTTGCATCTCATTCTAAGTGGTTGTTGCATTAGCCCCTAATCCCATGAACCATCTTAAAGCCAAATCCTTTAACATTGTTGGAAACAACTTGAATTTGTGACTATCAATGTTATAATCAAAACTTTGACAAAGAATGTCAAACTCAAATAGAAAGGTGTCAAGGTCTTCAATGATTAGAGCATAGAACTTTAGAAGTGCAGTAGTGGGTATATTCTTGAGATTAGCATTGTTTATAATAATAGGAAGAGGGAACAGAAAGGTAGGTTGTGCCATCACTGCAGGTACTTGGGAGTAAAGTTGTGGCTGGGAAGTGACAGTAGCCAAAGGATTATTAGGAACAGGTATACTTGCAGTGGAATTATCAAGAAATCTGGACAAAATTTTAGCAAAAGGTTGAAGATTAGATGGATCAAAGGGGTCTTCTACAGATGAGGATGCTGAAGGAAATTTAGGACTTGTGTCAACAAAAGGTAATTCAACTTCTTCAGATTCTTCGCTCAGATTACTGGGTTCTCTTGGAAGGAATCTACCATAGACATATCATCTTTTTCCTCTTCGATGCATGCAGGTAATTTGAAAAACTTGCGAAGCAAGTTCATAACTGCAAACTACTATCTAGAAAACCAAAAACTATCTAAAATGACTCAATAAGGTTCTTAGCTTGACACCATCCCCAATAACGGTGCCAAAAATGAATAGCCCCATAATAGGTAATAATAATCTTGCCATGGATTCTCCTAGGAATAGTATATTCAAACTAAGTATTATTTTCCCTATCATGAAGTGCATTTAAATTTTCAACCCAAGGATGAATACTTGAAATGGGACAACACGGTTTGTGCGCTAAGTCTCTCAGGGAGTCATTTTTCTTAAGCTGCAAGAAGGAAAATACATGAAAGAAACTTACACTATTGTTGTGGGAAAGTAAACACACACATCTACTAATGAAAATGGTGCTGACAACTATAACTTCAATCTTAATCTATTCTATCAACCCAAAAGCATTCACAATGATTATTTTTGCAAGTGTTGTAGGAACATACACAATGTATAGTGTTACATGAAAGAACAATGAACTCTACTTGAACTGTTGTAAATGCTTAAACAACTTAATCTAATCTACTCTAATCCACCTTCCAAGTGGGCCCCCTTGGTCAGCTTCTGCTAGCTACCAACACATAATAGAACTCAAAATCACTTCTTCATTGTATTTCCAGAAAAATGATTACATTATCATGAAATAACACACGAAATTGGAAAAGTAACTTTGCTTCAGATTATAGAAATAATACAACCATCTGACTAACTTTCTATCTAACCATCATCTCCCTTTATATAGAGGATTGATGCTTATTTGCACACAAAAGATAATCAATAACTAATTCATGCCATAAAGAAAGGAAAGTGCAACAATCCATGACAAGATATCATAAAGGCTGCATAACCACTTCAACAAAACATTGATCATAGAGAAAATATAGCGTAAGTGTGTTCCTATATTTCCTGGAATGATTCTCCCTTCAATTTATCAGGCATGTCCCATGGTATCATAATGGCTCTCTATCATTGTGATTGAGTCTTCCTTGCTCTTCACCAATGCTCGCTGATCCATTCTTGAGTCGCTCCTCTTTCCCTGACAGGTTAGTAGCATATACATATATTCAAGTATTTTACCATTCAACTAATCCAAATATTAGAACACACATTCAAACAATTATATGAAATAATGCAATATATATATATATATATATACATATATATATATATATATATATATATATATATATATATATATATATACATATATATATATATATATATATATATATATATATATATATATATATACATATATATATATATATACATATATATATATATATACATATATATATATATATATAGATATACATATATATATATATAGATATACATATATATATATATAGATATACATATATATATATATACATATAGATATATATGTATATATATACATATATATATACATATCTGTATATATATACATATGTGTATATATATACATATGTGTATATATATACATATATGTGTATATATATACATATATGTGTATATATATACATATATGTATATATATACACATATGTATATATATACACATATGTATATATATACACATATGTATATATATACACATATGTATATATATACATATATGTATATATATATGTGTATATATATATATAACATTTGACAATGTATATTAACTATTATCTACCCATGGGTTTTGTTGGTTTGACTGTGTATCATCTTAAAATGGAAGCACTTCCATGTTAAGAGTGTTTATCCCTCTGAGTAAGTGGTTTGGGTTCATGTCTAATGCCTTGAATTGATCTTTGCTTTGATCTTGCTTTCTCCCCGCTTTCCACTTCTTTTCAGCACTTGATTCCTTCATTCTAGGTGAAATTAGGGTTAGGATCCCAAGGATTCTCCTTAATTTACCTCTTCTATGGCTCTATTTTCTAGGTAGGACTTACAAATAGGTCCTCCTAGACTTCATCATGTTCATCATAGGATTTTTTGCCTCTTTATGGCACTCTACCCTGTTCTGGCATCATTTCTAGGTCTCCGGGCACCCCCGAGACCTCTTGTTTCTCACTCTGACTGAGACCCTGAAATTTGTGCCCTTAAGGTAAAATTCAACCTAAAGGGATCAAAGTCAACCTAAAGGGGTCAAAGTTGACCTCAACCCTGACCTAGTCAGGTTTGAGCTCATCCTTGACCTTGGGTTCAAATTTCAAGGTCTCGGGATCTCCGATTGTCGGGTTTCAGAAATAATTGTTTTCCCGCTTCCGGGTCTGCTATTTTGTTCTCCGAAATGGTAAACTCTTAAATTATATTTAATTTAGGTCCATTCCTAAAGGGTTGAGGCCTAATTGGAATTTAATTCCCTAAGGTGGCCCCTCTAGAGGATTGTGCCCTATATCACTATAAAAGGAGGCCTTCCTCTCTCATTTTCTCCATCAAGTTTTGTGAGAACATATCTCTCAATCAAGTTTTCATGCTCAAGCACTCTCAAGCAAGGTGATCAAGCAAGCATCCATTCAAGTGTTCAAGTCTTCTTCTCCATCCAAGTTCTCCATTGAAGATCAAGGATTCAAGCATTCAAGCCATTGAAGGGATTTGGTTCAAGCATTCAAGATTCATCATTCAAACCCTAGATCTAGCCATCATGATGGTGAGATCTTCCTTCAAGATCCTTTGTTCATCTTCAAGATCCATTTCATCCTTCCTTCAAGGTGGATTCCAAGCATACAACCATGGAGGTTTGATTTACATTATTATGTTCAAGCTTTCATATTAACATACTTGATTACATTTCAAATACAATTGCATATCCATTGAATGTCATAGCTTCATTGTTAGATTTACTTCTACTACTTGCTAGCATTCTCCATTTTAATTTCAATATTAAGGTTCATTCCAAACCGGGGTTTGACCAAGGCAAACCCCTCAAAAAAATAACAAAACCCTATTTTTCTTGCAGGTACAAGTGCAGAATTTTAGATCTGAGAGCAGGTTTGGATACCCTTTTCGGCGAACTTCCAGGATCTGTGAACAAAGTCAGAATCGACCTTCAAACAAAAAATGTAGTATTTGACCTTTTATGAGGGTCAAACTCAACCTCCCTCAAAATTGGAAAAGATTTCTAGGTTTTGTAGATCTCACAGTTTCAATTCAAGATTGCGAAAATTAACAGTTTCCGAGACTGTTTGATAGGGTTTTCAGCAAGTTCTTTTTCGGAGGTAAGTACCTTTATCTCTTCATTTCAACATTAGTCATTTAAATTTACTTTCCATATCAATACAATTCAAATGTAAGTGTAAAATATTGGTTTTGGGGTCTCGTTTATGTGCAAACCATTGTTCTAGGATCCCATCCATATTTTATCCATTACAGACTGTACTTATAGCATGTTCATAAGTTCAAATACTGAAAAGGCATAACAAGTGTCTTAGAAATGTCCGAAACAGAGCATAAAAGTATCATAAAACAAAGACAAACTATTGATCCATCACTATCTATGTTGTTTCTTTTAAGGATCTATTATCTCTATGTGTTGCATTTCTTTTGTGTTATATACTGTGTTGTGTAGTAATATAATGTTCCTTCCTTGGGTATATCTCTGGCGTTTATGGGATGTTCTTTTAGAAGATATAATATGACATCCTCTTTCTTTTTTTTATGATGGCTATCATTTCAAAACATGTATCTTTTTACACAAACATTATCATTCCACTCTGTATCAGCTTGCTTCACACTAGGGGGCAAGATATTATATATATTCTTTCTCTTTTATCCAAGGATCTACTATTCCCTAGTATAGTGACATCTATTTGTTTTGTGACATTATTTTCTTTTAAAGAATTGATGTCTTAATTAGATTCTCTTTGTAAATATTTGATTTTCACCTCTTCTTTACTTTCAAAATTATGTTCATTATAAATATTTTCCCCTTACTTTGTGATTCAAAGTTTTCTATCATTCATCAAGAATCCTTATTTCACTTGGAAATAGGGAGTTAAATAAGAGCATTATTGTTTATCTTCTCCCTCTTTTGTCTAGAAGATGCTATCTTTGATCAAGCGCTCTTCTTGAAGGTAGATGCCTAGTTAAAAAAATCTCTTCCTTTCAAGGGTCTCTTCTCATAACTGAATATCCTTTCACAATTATCTATCTTTCTTAGCTTGTTAGAGTTAAGTCTTAAGAATATGACATACATTGTTACTTTATAGGATATCTCCTTATTGATTAAAGTAGGTATCCTTTATTCTCTTCCTTATGATGTATACTATGTAGTCATCATAAGGAGGGGGGCATACACACACCCTCCTTGTACAATATTTATGCACTTTATCTTTTTGGTTTTACCTTTCTTTGCAGCATGCTAAATCCCCAACGAGTATAAGTGGCCCTTTTCCATCCCCAAGATACTCACAAATGACGTATAATGCTAACTCCCTAACAAGTATACATGAACCTTGTCCATCCTTGGGAAACACATTTACACAAGCACACTTTTCTCTATGGATATTAGATCCTTGTCCATCCACAGAGAACACAGACATATTTTTCATGCTATGGTGATAAGAAATTTTTTGATCCTTAAGGTGTATACACATACACACACATATGCACACAAAGCCATCAGAAGACACACATTTTTTATAGGATTTACTAGTATGGCATACAAACCTACTACACCGTTCAATCCTATCCTTCATGTGATTCACAATAAGACACACAAATCTTATTGAGCAAGATAGTCATATCCTCTCTCTCTCTCTCTCATGCTAGTAGGTTTGGATCATGGAGTTGTTTCATCATTGGTGATGCTCCTATGTTTCCTATGTAACCATTTATGCTCTTGCAATAGCCTTCCAGAAATGATATTGGTAAGTGAGACATTTCTTCAGCTGAGGTCTCCTTTACTAGTTGATTTGGGTTTTTGTACTAACCCATCGGTGTCTTTTTATCTTTTTGTTTTTGTTTTTGTTTTCTTTTTATTTGTTTTCATGCCTCATGCATGGGAATGGAGTTAGGATCCTTATTTTGGGGGCTTATGTCCTTGGACTTAGTGATGTTCTATCTTTTTGAAATTCACCGTCTTCATTTCCTTTCTCTTGTTATGGATTTGGATTGGTCAAAGGATTAAGTCTATCATGGACTTGGGTGCTCTTTGTCTCCTAGGTCATGATGAGATCATATTTTCTCATTATTCTACTTTATCGTGAGTATGGCCTCATACTCCCGCTAAAGTGGGGGCTCCTATTTGTCTCCTAGTTCATGATGAGATCATCTTTGCTCATTATTCTACTTTACCCTAAGTATGGCCTCATACTTCCTCTAAAGTGGGGGCTAAATTTATCATCTTAAAATGGAAAAATATCTCCATTTAAGACCTTTTAGCTCCCACCTTTTAGTGATTTCATATTTCATGAATGCTCTTGCGCTCATTCAACTCATTTCACCCTATTTTAGGCCATGTTTCTGACTATTTTAACACCCTTCCTGAACCTTTGGCTCAAATCCCAACACATAATTCCCCAGGAGCAGGGTGAAGTTTTCCATCCTCCCAAGGCTGGATTTCTTAGATTTTCAAATTTTCCTTTGGGGAATGTTTATTTTTCCCTTCGCTTTCCACTTTCGTCCATTTTTGTTTGGCACCTAAAATCACTATAAAAGGGGGCTTAAGCTCTTCATTTTGAACATAAGCAAAAAGAAATACACATCACACACAAGCTTTCATGTTCCCTAGCATTCAAATCAACAAGCTCTATAGTGTGTACAAGGCATTCATTGCATTTTCAACATTCATGATCTTCCATCTAGATTCTTCCTTCTTCCTTCAAGTTGATAGTGGAGTTTTTCTTTCAAGGAGGAGACTTGAATTTAATCATTTAAACCCTAAGGAAAATTACAAGCATTCACATTAATTATAAGGTTTTGTCTTGCATGATTTCCTTAAGATTTTTTGTGTTGAGTCAAGGCTATTACATCATCATGCTTGATTACACATTAGACATTATTGAATCTTCTTTGGTATGTTACATTCCATTGTTATATCTTTATCTACTACTTGCTAGCATTTCCATTTAAGATCTATTTAAAACACAACAACCTTAACGTGATCATTATGCTCATTTATTTAGCTTTGCCAAGCACAAGCTCTAATGTAATTCAATATACATGTCTTTCAACCAAAATGCTCAACCATCAAAATTTTATACTATTTTTTCAAATATTATGCTGTATGTGGCAAAATGTGGTCACTACAAGGTTAGCAACAAGTTGCATGCCTAGCATTGTTGTTAACCTGTCATTGCATTGAAACCATAATAGCTGGCCAATTGCTCACATAGTAGGAAATGATTATTGTAGGTGTTAAAATATATTAAAGATACTAGCATATTCCTAGCATGGATGGCTTTGAGAAAGTAAGGCTAACTAGTGATAGAAATTATGATAGAAAAGACACGTTCCAGCCTTTTGAATGACATAAGGACACACTCTCAAATTAATAGAACCCATTGAAATATTGGAGATATACCAATTCCATTGTGATCCAAATAAAGAGGAACCATCCCAACATAATTCAGGTGAGAAAATAAAGCATGAACAATGCTTCTAAATGCAATTAAAATCCATGGAACCCATCTAAATGCAGTTAATTTTTACTTTTCTTATATTACATTTGGTGTGTTGGTTTTTCCTTGTGATTTTTACTTTTATTATATCTTGCAGCTTACAATCTTCTCTTTTTTGCAGCTCATCACAGAGAGAAATTTTGGTAAGCTCCACGTATGTTATAACATTAGTACAACCAACCATATAACCAACCAAACTTTCAAATTAGTACTCAACAATACCAATAGGTTGATCAACGACAATTGCAGGCTCAGTATATCCAACAATATAATTAGCCAACTCCTAAAAATAGTGCTCCACAATATCAACAAATTAATGCAGCTGCTCTAGTATCTAATGTAGGGGGATTCTAATAGCCCAGTCTTAGGATAGGTCTAAAAAAAAGCATATATAGCATATTAAAATCAACAGGTACATGTGAATGTCTCTAATATTTTAGAATTACTGAGTTAATCAACATATTTACTTAAGTCTTTGTATTGCACTTTTTTGCATGCTTTGAATATTTTTCTAACTATGTATTTTTTTAATTTTTTCTTTCAACAGTTTCATGAAAAGTTAAGATTAGTCATTTGAGTTTATCCTGACAACAAAGATGATCTTTACATGTTTGGAGGTTGGTGTCTTTTATATATTTGAAAGAATAAATTTTGTACTCCACTCTCTCTAACTGAGTTTTGATTCTTTTTAAAGATATATATATTTAAGAGTGATTTGTTATGGTACTATGATCTTATTAATGCAACAACCTCAACCTTAGCTACACTTGCAGCCACACAAGAATGTTGCACAAGTTGCATCTAGTGCTTCACAAACCTCAAATGTTGTTGGTACATCACAAAAAAGCCTCGAGGCTTAGTGGGCTGCATACTATGCAAGCCAGACAACTTATCAACAAGATGTGAGTTCACATCTATTTATGTTTTCTTCTTCTGGGTTCTTAAGTTGTATAATTTTTACTGATTTTATGTGTATGGGTTATGCCTTTTGATATAGGCAAGCTACCTACCATAGCAACATCAAAAACCTCAAGTGGAAACTTCTTATAATGAGGCAATTTAAATGCTCTTTATTTTCTTGCTAGGGTGTATTCTATCTATATCTATTGTGTCTAATATTTTTGTAAGGTACGCTGTACATTTTTTAAACTACTTGGTATTTGTAAGTTAATATTTTTCCACTTTCAGAATTGTTATTGTCACTTATAGTTTTTCAATATATTTTTGTAGTTAGTCTGCTCCATAAATCTCTTTCTTTTAAATGAATTACATTTGAGACCAAAACTTACATAAGTTTTCCTTTTATTCTCACTTTTTCATTTAGAGGGTATATATCACATTATGTATGAATTGATTAACTCTTTATTGTCATGATGTCATTTTAGCGTGATGATTGTCGTGGTATTTTCCTATAATTTATGGCTCAACCGTTTCAAATTAGTGTTATTTTTCAAAAGTTTTCCATCGAGTCTAATCATTTCTTCTAATTGCCTTTAGAGAAGCCTGTAAAATGTTGTAACACAAAATTATTTACATTATGCATCATGCCATAATTTAAAAGGTACTAGCTCAATGGAAGAGCACTTTCTTTACAAGCAAGAGGATGGTGGTTCGATTCCATTGTGCCCTAATACAACTAAATTAATGACTAAATACATGACTAAATTAATGACTAAATAAATGACTAAATTAATGACTAAATATATGACTAAATTAATGCCTAAATTAATGACTAAATATATGACTAAATTAATGACTAAATATATGACTAAATTAATGATTAAATATATGACTAAATAAATCACTAGCATGACTAAATCAATGACCAAACTAATGACCAAATCAATGACTAAAATAGTTTAGTCATAAATTTGGTCGTGAGATAAATGACCGACAATAAACTACTAATGGTCATGTGACTAAGTTTAGTCATTTATCAATAATTTTTAGTAGTTTGTTTAGTCATATATTGTTGTTTTTGTACTAGTGTTTCATTTAAAGGTTAATTCCTAAATTTGGGCTTGATCGAGGGTGCAAGCCCCTCTCCACCAACATATTTCCCTATTTTCATGTGTGTAGGTGAACATATCAAGATTATAAATTTGGATCTGGGGAGTCTCAGACTGTGTTTTCCAGAATTTATCAGATCAACAAAGTTTCATGCCGTCGGGAGGAATTTGAAGTTTGCCATCCTCCCCAGAAAGTCGTAATCCTCCTAAAAAGTCACCATCCTCCTGGTAGAAAACTGCTTCTGGGTTTTTTGTTATGAGCCCAAATCCGGTTTTAGTTCCTATTCTACAGTCTTCTATGATAAGTTTTTAGGCCCGATTTGGGTCTTCCACATCATATCTATAAGGTTAGTAGATCTCTTTCCACTCCTTATACATCTCAGATCTGATTTCTTTCTTTACTTGCCGCTACACTTCTTGTCATCTTTTGATTAAACCCTAATCAAATCTTAATAAAAGTAACCCCAATTCAATCAATACACAATTAATAAGGTAGTTTAAAATTGCATGAAATAAGGCATCTTGCATACATCTTTGTTTGGTTTTGGGCTTAGCATTTCCATCCCTACTCCTATTTGGGCATTGCTAATCTAGCTTGATCACATTTGAGGGTTATGTTAGATGACCACCTTCTTTCTCTTGTATTGAATGTTAGTGGTAGATTGGACAATTAGTCAACATATCCTTAACATTATTATTCCAATTTCCCCCTAAACAAGTACTTACCGATTCAGTAAAAGTTTTGAAAAGTGTTTGTGAATAATTGGTTCACCCCCACTCTCAGTTATTCATCCTGTTCAACAATTGGTATCATATCTTGGTTCCTCAGTATAGATCTTAACTGCTCGAGGTAGATTAGATGGTGCACAAATTAAATAATATTCCTATGTTTGATGGATATGACTACAGCTCATCGAAAGGGAATATGAGACAAAATATGATTTCTATTGGTTACACTACCTAGAAGCATGTGGAGAAGAAGTATGTGTTTCCTCATAATGGCCTTAACACTTAGGATGAAATCACAACCTATGAGGAGAATGCGAAAGCAAGGTGTGCAATCTTTAGTGCCTTATCAAAACATGAATTAGCTAAAGTTATTTCATTGAAGACTGCTTATGAAGTTTGGGAAAAGTTGAAGGAAAATTATGAAGGAAATTATAGGGTTAAATTTTTTAAGAAGTTAATAGCTAAGCATCACTATGATAATGGAAGAAGGTGAAGATATTAGGATCTATTTTCAAAGGGTTGACAATGCAGTGAATGAAGTAAAGAATCAAGGAGGAAATATCATTAATGAATAACTTATGGAGAATATATTGATGTCATTACCAGATAACTACAATGACAAGATCTCGGTGATTAAGGAGGTATATGATCTGAAGAAGATTACCAAAGAACAGTTGTTTGGTGCCCTGACTGCATTTGAATTAAGAAAGTTTAGAAAAGAGAAGAGCAAATATGAGACAATATTCAATGCAACAAAATCATATCAGATGAAGATTGAAATGGTGATGAGGAATCAAATGAGTTTGAAGAAAACTTTGCCAGGAAGCTGGAGAAAGGTACTAACAAATACAAAGGTATCTTACCTCTTAAATGTTTTAGATGTGGAAAGATTGGTCATTTGGCTACTAGGTGTCCTGAGAAAGGTCCTAGGCAAAAATTTAAGAAGTTCAATAAGAGGGCATACTATGTTAACGAAGATGTTAGTATTTCAGATGATGAGTCAGAAACAAAACATTATTTTATGTTGAAGAAGAAAAACTAGGAATTGATATTTCTAACATTTATCCAGAAGTTGATAATGTTGAGACTACTTTGTATGTTAGAAGGAACAAAAAATGAATGGTTAATTGATAATGGTTGTTCTAATCATATGATTGGAGATAAAATTAAATTTGTAATACTTTAAAAGTATGATGGTGGTCCTAATATTAGATGTGTGAGAATGGATATGCTATTGTGTTCAAGAATGAATGATGTGATATTTAGAAGAGATCTGGAGAAGTGATTGTAGTTGGTAAAAGGACATGGAGGAACAAGTACCAGATTGAAGGAGTTGCAGAAGGATGTTTACTATCTCAAATTGATGACAATTGGCTTTGGTACCGAAGAATGCATCACATCAGTTGTGAAAATTTGGTAAGAATATGTTCATCATGTGTAGTAAGAGACTTACCTAGATTGTGCAGACTAGACAATGTTATTTGTAAGGGATGTCAGGAAGGAAAGAAAAGAAGAAAAATATTTAAGAAAAAAGACTATTTATCTATTGGCTTATTAGTTCTAATGCACACCGACATGTGTGGTCCTACTAGAAGGAGTTTACAAGGTGAGAAATATTTCATACCCTTTATTGATGATTTTTTAAGATTATCTCAGGTTACATTTTTAAGAGAAAAATCAGAAGCATTTGAGAAGTTCAAGATATTTAAGGCTAGATTCGAGAGTGAATCTGGTGGAAATATTAAATGTTTGAGATTTGATAAAGGAGGAGAATTTACTTCTGATGAATTTGAAAGTTTTTGTGAGAAACATGGCATTGAGAGACAATTTTCAATGACTACAACAACATAGCATAATGGTGTAGTGGAAAGGATGAATCAGACAATTCAGGAAACACCAAGGACTATGTTGAAGGAAACAAGTTTGCCAAATGTTTACTGAAGAGAAGCAGTTCATACAATTGTGTATATTCTTAACAAAGTTCTATATTGGAGGAAGTATGGCAAGACATCATATGAGCTTTGGCATGAAAGATTACTTACAGTGAAGTATTTCAAGATTTTTGGAAGCAGAACATCAGGAGAGATGAAGACAATCTTGGAAAATTTGACAACATAGCAGATGAAGGTATATTTTTGGGATATTCTACAAAGATCAAAGTGTATCTATGTTACAAAAAAGGAGTGAATAAGATTGTGGAAAGTGTGCATGTGAAGGTTAATGAATATTTTTAGAAGACTCCTGAGAAACATATTGAATATGAATATGGTACAAAGGACAAAGGGGAAGAGGATAAGAAAGAAGTGGAAGAGACACAACTTGCACCTACATCTATAGTTAAGACACCAAGGTATGTACAAAGAAATCATGCTAAGAGTCAGATTATTGGTGATAAGAATACAAGAGTTGTTACTAGGAGTAGAGTAGCACAAGAGAAAGCTTTGTTTTGTTTACTTTTGGAAATTGAGCCTAAATATGTAGAAGAATCATGTGATGATCAGAACTAGGTAAGAGAAACTAATTAGGAAGAACTTGATCAGATTGAAAAGAACCAGATTTGGGAACTTGTACCCAGACTAGCTGATAAGAATGTAATTGGTATAAAGTGGGTTTACCGAAACAAGATGAATAGAAATGGTAAGGTAATAAGGAGCAAGGCAAGGTTAGCATGAAAGAGTTATACTCAGGCTGAGGGAATTAATTTTGATGAGACTTATACCCCTTTTTCCGAGATGGAGGTAATCTAGATATTTTTAGCATTTGCAACATATAAAGATTTCAAGGTTTATCAGATGGATGTCAAGTCAACATTCTTGAATGGAAAATTGCATGAAGAAGTTGACATTGAACAACTGGAAGGAATCAGATTAGAAGGGAATTCAAATGTAGTATGTAGATTGAAGAAGGTATTATATGGATTGAAGTAGGAACCAAGAGCCTGGTGTGGTAGATTGGATAGATATCTAATTGGACAAGGATTTCAAGAAGTTTATGTAGATAGTAACTTATATTACAAGATTTATCTAGATCAGATTTTGATTGTTTTGTTTTATGTTGATGATATCATTTTCAGAGGAAAAGATGACTTGTGTAGGATATTTGTAGAGGAGATGCAAAAGGAGTTTGAGATGCTCATGATTGGTGAGCTGAATTTCTTTCTTGTATTGCACTAGGTAAATCATAATAGTAAATACATTTTCATTTCTTAGTCCAAGTATGTCAAGGAATTGTTGAAGAAGTTTTGTTTGGAGAATTCTAAACCGTTATGTACCCCTAATATTGTTACTAGATGTAAATTGACTAAGGAAGATGATTCATCGAAAGAATATGCAAGTAAGTATTGATCAATGATTAGAGGATTATTGTATCTGACTGCTACTAGACCAGATAATATGTATGCAACATGTTTGGCATCCATATTCTAGCAAGAACTGAAAGAGTCACGTGTGATGACAGTAAAGATGATTTTCAAATATTTGAAGGGAACATAAGAGTTTGGTTTATGGTATCCAAAAAGTTCAAATTTCACGCTGATAGCTTATATCGATGTAGATTGGACATGTTATTTGGATAACAGGAGAATTACTAGTAGTGGAGCTTATTTCCTTGGCTCTTGGCTAGTTTCTTGGTCAAGCAAGAAGCAAGAATCTGTAATATTATCAACTATTGAATCAGAATACAATGCAACATCCTTATGTTGTACTCAGGTATTATGAATGAAATGTACTTTTGATGAGTTGATTTCAATAATGTTTGATAATACCAGTGCTATAAAAATTTCAAAGAATCCAATGCAACATTCCAGAATGAAACATATAGCTATCAAGTATCATTTATTGAGAGAGAAGGTATTGGAGAAGGAAGTGAAGCTTGAGTATGTGCCTACAAAGGAGCATGTAGTAGACATATTTATAAAACCTTTGTGCAAGGATACTTTTGAGTATCTCAAAGGGAAGATGGGTGTTTTTCTCCTTCGTAGTGTTCACTAAATGCATTGGTGAGTGCATTGGTTTAGTGTATTGCATGATTATTCTTTTTTGGGTAAATGTTTGGCAGCTTCCTCTCAAGGGGAGTAGAGTGAGTTACTAAGGGGAGAGTTTTATCTCTTTGTCATTATTGTTGAAGGAGGAGAATAATAGTGGAACAAAGAACTTTGATGCTGAAGAACACAGAACTTTGATGTTGATATATTTTGATAGAGAGTTGTTTGCTTTTTTATTGATGAATTTTGTCATCAATGAAAAATTGGGAGATTGTTAGAATGAGAATTTGATGTTATTCATGTTGTTTTCATTAATGTTTGTCATTTATGTCAACATATACGATACATAGATGTGGTTAATTTATGATTTGGTTGTTTTGTTGTATTGGTTGATGTGTGTACCGATATCTTTGGTGTATCGATAGCTAGTGTTGGTGCTTCGATCAAAGTGTTCATCAAAGGATGTTCTTTAAATGATTTACCTTATTCATGTCAATTATGGTCCCTTTTAGTGTGCAACATATGGTGGAACAATTATTTGGGTTTGGTCCTTTCTTGGACGTGTTTGTTGAGTTTCGGTCCCAACATTTACTATGTAATACATTGTCCATATTCATTGGCACCGAAAATCTCCAAGAACGTGTAGTGTTTTGTTATGCACAAGGCATGTTATATTGAGCAAGGGGGTCCAAATTTCATTCGTTAACACCATGGGAATGCTTTGGTGTGACCTATTTCAAACCAATTTAGGATGACTTGGTTGTTGACATTAAGTTGTATAAGAAGAGCGATAATTTCAATGGATTGAGGGGTGTGCTTGTGTATGAGTATATGTGAAGTGAATGAAATTTCGACAAGGAAAGATCTATATGTTGATGTCCATGTGAGCTAGTGCAATCAGTAACACTCTATTATATTATTTTTGTTTTGTAGTGTGTTGGTGACAGTGACTTTAGTGGTAGATTCAATTCTCATTTCTTATATTCTGGTAGTGAGCCTAATTGTATTGGCAATGAGATTTATTGTATTAGTAGTTAGCCATATTTATATTTCAAGGTAGTTATCTCGAGTGATAGTGAGCCAACCCGCAATGAACAAACCGACAATGAGCCCTTGTAAAAATCACCTTAAATAGTGTTTATTTTATGAGAATCAAATTCTCTTTGGTTTTTCCCAGCTGGGGTTTCCATGTAATTCCAGTGTTCATTGTCTTGATGGTTTGTGCTTTCATGTTTACATCTATTATAAGTTTCTGATTGTTTAACTACTTACCAGTTCAATAAAAGTTTTGAAAAGTGTTTGTGAATAACTGATTTAACCCCTTCTCAGTTATTTGACCTATTCAACAAAGGCAAGAAACATGCACAAGATAGCTAATGTGAGAGAAGGTAAAAAAATAGATTGTGGTTGATGTAAGGAAAATGAAAGTTGCAACTGTAGAACAAAGACAAAACAAAAGAACTAGAGAGAACCCATAAAATATGTAAAAAAATGGTCTTCATAGATTAGGCATAACTCAGATTTTGCATTTGAGTTCAAACCCCAAGAAGATTGGAGTTTGGTTACATAAGGAAAAAATGATCAAATTAGATGAAATCTAATCTTGTGTGCAAGTTTATTTGTGAAGTGATGGGAATTGGGCCTAATTAAAGCACTTTGCAAATAAAAGAAAAAAAAACATCCCCTACAACTAGTCATAGCAAGATATGGCATGAATTTGCATTTCTACCAGAGAAGAATGGTGTCGGTAGGCAATAACATGCATGGAGAGAATTTAGATGACATGTACAAAGTCTAAAAGAGTAATAGTGTCATTTGATTTGATACAATTGTGGACACTAGTCGTTTGAGACAACTAGGCAATGAATTCTCAATCCTTGGCCACACCATAGCATAGAAAGTTTAAGTTTAGTTTATATGTTGAATGATATGGGATTTAATGTAACATTTAACTTGAACATGGTTGTGTATTAGCAAGACAAAAATTGGTGCTAGCAAGGGGTACAATGGAGGGGACTCTATGTAAGCTTAAAGCCACTACAGTTGCTAAATCTACAAATGTAGTTGATTATGAAATTACATGTATGTTGTGGTATTGTGGATTGGGTCACATTAGTGAGAATGGTTTTAAATAGAAATTTGTTCAATAATTATTATTATTTTGGTTAGGTTTTTGAATTTTATGAATGTTTTGTGTTTGGAAAACAAAACAAAAAATCGTTCCCTTCTAGCAATAATAGATCTAAGAGTAAATTGGAAATTATTTACTTAGATGTTTTTGGACCAATAGATATCAAATCAATTTTGAAATATCTAGATATTTTATCTTCTTCATTGATGATATTTCTATATACACCTGCCCTTATATTTCATAAGGCATGAATACATGAAGTTTTCAATACGCTTAAAGATTTTAAGGCCTTAGTTAAAAAGTAAATAAATTATAAAATTAAGGTTTTAAGCATTGATAATGCAGGAGAATATTGTTCTAATGAATCTAACAAATTTTGTAAGCATGTCATAATTGTTAAACAAAAGCAATACTATGTCTATACTCCTCAACAAAATGGAGTGGTAGAAAGGACAAATCGAACAATAATGGAAAGAGCTAGAAGTATGTTACATGGTACAAGACTTCATAGATGCCTTTGGGCAAAAGTTGCAAGTACTGCTTGTTAATTGTTAAATAGTTCTCATTGTAAGGCTCCTGAAACAACACCTTATGAAGTATGGACATGCAAGAAACCTTTTGTTTCACATTTAAAGGTATTTGATTGTAAGGCTTATGTTCATGTGCCTAAAGACAAATGAACTAAGTTGGATCCAAAAGTTGAAAAGTGGATTTTAATTGGATATGGTGATAATGTAAATGACATAAATTATAGAAACATCTTACCAAGAATAATATCTTTTCTAGAGATGCAATTTTTAGGAAACTTAGTGTTATCTATGATCCTAAATAACCAAAAGGAAAAGATAGTACATTTTGTTATTTATGATCCAAAACAACCAAAAGAAAAAGATAAGGAAAAGTGAGTACATTTTGAAATTAAGCAAGAAAGTGCACCTCATGAAGAACAAAGTGTAGACACCTAAATATGATTGCATAATTAAGTAATCTTATTTAGTTATCTTCTAAAGCATTTTTAATTAAATATTAAATATTTACTTAATTCATGTCATTCCCCTAGTTAATTTTAATTTAATTAATTAACTATAGTCTAATTAATTATCTAAATGACAATCCATAGTCTAATAATTAATTACATTTCTATTCCTCTATTAATTTGAATAAATATATAACTTTATTTAAATTAATTCTAAAAATACCCATTTTGATTAAATAACCCTCATTTAATCAATTAGAGCACATGGCTCCTAGTTTTAACCCATAAACCTAACCTATCTCAACCACCTACCTCCTAGTTCAAACTCAACCCAACCCATTCACCCATACTAAGCTCACTTAATTAATTAATTAATCCTAATTATTAAAAGTGACCCACTTGCATCCTCTTAATTTTCTCACTTACACCCTAATCAAATCGTAATCCACCCCTAATCCTACCCTAAATATTTGCACAACCTTAATCATGAGGATTAAAAAATCCTAAGTCAACCCAAGTCAACTCCCATATCACATCAATCCCAATCTCCAACTACATGTGTAAGAACTCACATGAGTCTCTTACACATTTGTCCCCTACAAAGGAATATTTAATTCATTTTGCACATCCTCTAACACCTTTCACATTCTCCAAAATCCTTCTCTTCCCAAAATGGTCACATTCCTCAAGAATTGACTTTTGAAATTTGTGACAAGATTTGCCTTTATGAAATATCTTCTCAACTAATTAATCATAATCTACCCCTAATCCTATCATAATCATCTGCACAACCTTAATCCTGAGGATTAAGAAATCTAACCCAAACCCCAAGTCAACTCTTGTCACATCCTCCCAGTCCCCAACCAAATGCATTTATGTCAACCTTAAATTCTCTTACACCTCTCTTACACATCCCTTACACATTTGTCTCATCCAAGGAATATTTTAATTCTTTCTTCCCATTCTCCAAAATCCCTCTCACTTCCCAAAATGGTCACATTCTTCAATGTTTGACCTTTGGAGATTTGAGACAAGATGTGCCTTTATGACATATCTTCTCATTCTCTCATGTCCTCTCAAACTCTCTCCTTGTGACACATGTCACAAGGCTATGAGCTTGAAGAAGCACAATCCATGTGCTCTCCTTCAAATGCATCTCCACCCTTCCTCCACTTTCAATATTGACCCTTCATTTACCCTCTATTGACCTATAAATTGAACCCTCTACCCTTCACAAATTATCCACCTTTTATGCAAAGTTATAATGCCATTTTAAAATTCAAGAGCAAGACTTATAACCTCATAATGTCAAAATATCCTCACACTATTGAAACTTGAGCAAGAATCCATTTGAGCACACATCCAATCCTTGGACTACATCCAAAGATCAAGAAGGGCTTCAAGGTTTTAAGAAGGTTTGCACATTCTCAGGATTATTTGGTTTTGTTCTTCCTTTGTCCAATCTTAAGTGTTGTAATAGCTTAATTTGTTGAATGTTTAACTAGTTTTTACATTCCTTTGCACATTAATTTTTATTGCATACACAAAGAGATAGACATGAGGATGAGGATGAGGAAGAAGAAGATTGATCAAATAGATGAACAAGAAGAGTTTGAGCAAGATCAAGAACAATAAGAATTGTCAACTCCTATTCTTAGAAGATCCACAAGATAATGAAATCCAGTTCATAGGTATAGCCCACAAGATTTACATTGTATATTTACTTAATTAAGAATAAATCTAAATCTTATAGAGAGACTATTCTTTTAGATGATTATGATTCTTGGAAAAAATCCACGTTAGAGGAGATGATGGCATTAGAATGATGTAGTACTTCATATCTTTCATTTTCCCAAGAGAAGGAAAGCCATTGGTTGTAAATGGGTCTACAAAAAGAATTTTGAAGCAAATGATTCACTAGAAAATTACAAAGCTAGACGAGTAGCTAAGGGAAATTCCTAGAGATCTCCCATTGCTAAATTATCTTGTATTAGATTTCTTTTATCCATTGTTGTAGCTAATGATTTTGAGATTGAGAAAATAGATGATAAAACTACTTTTTTGCATGGAGACTTGGAAGAGCAAATTTATATGCAATAACCTAAAGGATTTGAGGTAAACAAAAAGGAACACTTGGTTTGTAGGTTAAAACAATATCTTTATGGTTCAAAATAGTCTCCTCGAACGTGGTATCAAAATTTTCATTCATTTTTCATGGTATGGAGTTTTGTTAGAAGTGAAGAAGATCACTATATAAACATTAAATGTATTGATGATCATATCCTAAATATTTTCTTGCATGTGGATGATATGCTTCTTATCAACAATTCTAAGGCAATGGTTAGTGAGCTAAAATATCATCTTTCAAGGGCATTTGATATAAAGGATTTGGGAGTTGCAAGACATATACTCTGTATATAAATAAAAAGAGATCAGGTAAACAAAATTTTTTAGTTGTCACAACATAAGTATGTTAGAACAATTTTGAATAGATTTAGTGTGCATGATTGTAAACCAGTAAGACAACCTTTATATGTTGGCACTTAGTTTTCATTAGATGTGTCCTAAGAATGATGATGATTTAGAAGATATGTCTAATGTGACTTATGCTAGTGATGTAGGAAGTTTAATGTATGCAATGGTTTGCACTAGACCAAATAATGCACAAGTAGTGAGAGTTTTAACTAGGTTTATGTCTAAACCTAGTAGAGATCATTAGAATCATGTAAAAAGGGTGTTCATATATTTGCAAGGAACTTTTTATTATTGTTAGAATGTTGCACTACTAACAACGTGGGTAAGACATTAGACATACATGGATTTGTTAATGCAGATTGGGTAGGTGACTGATAGTCAAAGGTCTACTACTGACTATGTATTTACTCTATTTGGAGGAGAAATGAGTTGGATGAGTAAACTTCAAGCTATGGTTGCCACTCATGTCTGTAATGAGGCGATTTGGTTACAAAGCTTGTGTACATGCATTGGTTTAATTGCAAAGTTATTCAAACTAATTATGATAGTTAGAGTCCAATTCATTTAGCTAAGAATCCTATTTATCATGCACAAACTAAACATGTGGATGTATGATACCAAATTACGTTCATGAGTTGATTGCAAATAGACAAATTGAGTTGAAGAAGATTAGCACTATAGAGAATGTTGCATATGCATTTACCAAACTTGTGAGAACAAAAAAGTTTACTTGGTACAAGAAGGTCATGGGCCTTGTTACTTGTAGTTAGGTAATTCCCGATTATGTATTCCTATGGGTGTATTTACAATGTATGATGTTAAGTGGGAGAATGTTGGGGGTTTTAAGTGCCATCAACCTTGTAAATCCATGTAATTAATGGGCCCAAATATTGATTGTAATTCACCCGTAAGAGCTAAAGGGTTTCACCAACAATGATTGAGTACTTGAAAGGAGCTTAGAGTATTCTATTATAATCAAATATTGTTGATAATACAAGCTATTCATCTCTTCTTGTTGGAGTTTTTTATGGAAAGGGTTTCTCCATTTTTTTTGTAATTTCATCTTTTTGTTGTTATATTTGATTTTATTTTCCATTTGGTAAACATTGTTAGTTTCGATTTGCAATTGATTTGAACTTCTTATATTGTTATCGACCTCTTATTTTATAACACTAGCTCTTGAATACCAGATGAAAGAATCCTAGCACTAGAATCATAAACAAATTCAAATACTAATTGAATGAAATCATATTAAACAAATAGAACATTAATTTGCAAAATAAAACGAAATGAAAGCATTCTAACATATAAATAAATACACCATAAAATAGCACCACTCTTATATTCACAATAACAAAATTACAACATAATAGAGAATTTCTCCCATGCTATTTTTCAATTTCCTCTTAGAAGCTACTTTCACAACATTTATCTATCTTCTAGCTCCCCTCAATTCCCCCAACCCAAGCTATATAGGCAACGAGTAGGCATGATTCCATCCAAACTCCTCTATCTTTTCATGTTCTAAAGCAAACAAAAAATCTCTCCCACCCATCCTAAGTGACATTTGATCTTCCCTAAATTTATATTGGATGCTTAGGATGTCAATATGATCCACCACATTCATCAAATACATTTTTCTAATATCACAAATACCATTTCATAAGAAAACTTTGTTCTAACTAGTGTGTAGGGATCCCCACTTAGACTACAATACAAAATACAAAATATTTTATAAAAGATACCCAAAATCTTTACCAACACTTTTATATACAACAATCATTATACTAAAGACAAACATCTCAAGACAAATCCAAAATAAAATAATTATTTAAAAAATATTTTTTTACTTTTGTATCTAAATTTTAACTTCACTTTGAAAAAAGTCACAATTCATTATTTTGATAATTCTTCTGTTTTGTTGTAACATAATAATTATTACTATAATCTGCATTACTTTTTAAATCAATGTTTATTATTAGATATTATCTGAAATATAAATAACTTTTAAATTTAATACCAAAGAACCCTAAATATTATATCCTCATGTCTTATTTTTAAGCAACTTGAGTGTTCCCATGCAATTTTTAAATTTTAGGGAAAGGATAATTTAGAATCTTTAAAAATAAGCTTTGAATAAAAGGTGGGGCTGCAGCTGCTTATTGAAGAAAGCACACGTGTTTTCACCATGTTTTTTATCTCCTATTTATTTACCTTCAATTTTACCTTGAGATTTTTTTTTTCAAGAAATACAACTAAAAATTTAATATTAAATAATATTTAAGAAGAATGTTTAAAAATAAACAGCAAATGTTCCATGCATGGGACCATCAGCTCTACAAATTATACCTCAAAAAATTGAATAGCTTCTAGCAGAAATAAGCTAAGCAGCAGCAGCATAGAGACCTGTCCTATGACCTATAAATGTCAAAATTAACTAAAAAATAATTTATGGACAACTCCATAAGAGGCTTCTGCCCTAACTAGGGCTGAAGTTTTGGCCTACAAAATTATTTATTGTAAACATCATTTTGATAGTTATTCTCGGAAATGTGATCTACAAATCCAAGCCAGCTACAATTCTGACCCAGCATTCATCTTTCTCACTTTAAAGTTACAGTATAAAGAATAAAACCATGCTTCATGTTGCAGACGCCTTAATATGCAAGCTCTTAAGCTCATGTTTCTGCAGCTTAAGATTGTCTTAGTTCATGGCTCTCAAGCTCATGATTCACTTTCCCAAGGTACATGTTTGTGATTAGCGTGCTTACAGCTTCTAACTTATTGTCAAAAACTCTAGGCATAATCTTTCACCAACAGAAATAGCCTAGTTGCAGAGGAATTGGGTACACACTGGTTGGCAGCAACATCCATTGAATTGATATTGCCAAATCCATGGAGTAAAATCCCATCCTTGATGGAAAAACCGTCTTAGACTCATGATGCCCTGTTCTTGGTTATTTCTACCTGTGTTCTGTACCATGATGAACAAACCCTCAGTAGACTTGATTTCGTACTTTATACTGAATGGGTGATAAAGTTAACACCAATGGAGGTGGGAAATATGTCCTGTGCTGGAGGGGAATAAAAACTCATATCTGCTACACATTGCATAGAATGTATCCACCACAGGGGTGACCTACTTACATTAGCCTCAATTTTTAGAATCATAATAATCGATTTTTTGAACAGATCAGGTCTCAGCAGAGACAGATCTGATCTGCTAGTTTTGGAGTAAAAGATCTTTACAACATGCTGGGCATGCCACTCACATATATATGGTTTGCTTGGTGTATTTACAATGTAAACTGGTAAATTTAGCAGATTACAGTATTATCAATGAAATATAGAGATCTAGAAGACTAGATTAGCAAGTTATAAGGAGAAGAAAAATAGATTCACAGCAATTGACCACGTATCTAGGGCATATCCCATTTCTATTATTGTCTGCTGATCCCGTCAACTATTTGATTTGCTATATGAAAAATGAATAAAATATTATAACCCAAAATACTACACAACTTATTTATAAAATATCAGAACATTGATATATCAAATTACAGAGTACAAAGCACATATGATCCTTATACCCTATTTCACTATGAATACTCTAGAAAACCATACAGAGAGTCAAGAAGATGAAAACAAATTAAAAAAATACAATAAACTTGGAAGACCTGTACAGTGCCAGCTCCTGCAAAATCCAACAAAACTAAGCCAAACTGGCGGATCCTCCAAGGCCCAGATATCTATGAGCTGAATACTTTCAACATCTTGAAAACCCCATGATCCAGATTTCTGCTGCTTGTTTCAGATTGCCTACACAGCTGCAGGCTCTTTTTTCTTCTTTATAGTTTTAACCTTCTCCCAACCAGTCTTGAACACATTCTTCACTGACTTGAAACCCTTACCAAAGAATTTCTTAAGATCAGCTGTTTTTCCTTTGAAGTCGACCATGATTACAGCAGCAGCAAAGTCTATCAATAGGCAAAAGCAACCAACAAAAAAGCTTCAAAAGCAAAAGCAACCAGATAACAGCACCCCACACAAAATCTTCAATACCCACTTGATCTTCAAGACTGGGAGTACAAGAGAAGCCACGTATGAGACCTTCCACAATCTTATCACTAGATAATTAAGATGTTATGGGTATCATACAATGATATTCAAGATTTGAATCAAAAACCTAAAGAAGAATCTGGGAAAGAAAAAGCAAACAACAACTCACCATTGACAGGTAAACAGAATCAATCTCCTTCACTGATGGGCGGTCTTTGTAATGACAGCAAAACCTATTCTGTACACCAGTTACAGAATCCCATGTGTGGAGACCCAATTATGTAGGCTGCCTTACTATTTTTTTTTTGCTTCCACATGAATATTGAAACTGATTTGTTTGGATTAGCCTGAATGTAGGGCCAAGCATATCCTATTTTTCTATATGAAGGGCTCATGGGTTTCCATGTTTGTCCCAAGTCAAGCTAATCTGTGAGCTCCAATTAAAACTAAATTACTGGGAAAATAAGAGTAGAAAACTATGTCCATTCTTTTTAGGGATACAATGTGCTTAGCAGCCAATCACCCACAAAGGCTCCAGATATGAACACATTTTGGGACTTCAGTTTGGTAAGCCTTATTAATCAAAGAGGACGAAGATGGTAGGGGATAAATATGAATACATTTTCCAACTCAGCAAGCTCATTGTCATCCGTCAATTCAATTGACAGGTACTTATGATTTCATATTTGAAAGTCCTCGTCCTTTCGGAAAGCTTACCCATTTTTTTCCTTATTCCCTTATCATGTTATCGTGATCATGTCATATCTTCTACAGTAGGAATTCCAAGTTCCATGAAAGATTTTGAAAAAATAGCCATGCATTAAGAGTTGTAGGTGATCAATAATTGAACGTGTCTCAACAATTTTGAATGAATAGATAATCTAGATTCTCTATTCATTCAAAATTCTTACCAATTTAGATATATTACAGAATTTTTACCAATCTTTTTTCTTTTCCTTGGAGCTCTTTCTTGTCATGATGATGGTTCACATAGCGTGGCCCGAAATGTTGGTTCAAAAATTTGGCGCACAAACAAGATTCAGAAGCAAAAAGAATACTGTTATGGATTATGGAAACCTACTAGCTACATTATAGAATGCCAAATCATACTACATTTTATCAAATTTCATATATATGATTCTCTATTTTTTTAATGGAATCAAGTTAGATGATAGTTATAACTAATATTATCAATTCTATATTCAAATTTGGAGGTAAGGATTTATATAGAATGATGAAGTTGTAAATATTTGGAGAAGAAAAGTGTAATTTTATTTGTTTACTTCTTTTTTTAAGTTTTATTAATAAGTGTATTGTTTTGGTGTTTAGTTTGATAGATATAGTATTTTTTTTATGCCTCTTATCCTATTCAACTCTTATGGTTTAGATCGAATTCAAATCTCTTATCCTATTCAACTCTTATGATTTAGATCAAATTTAAATCTTACATGTTTCTTACATTGCCTAGACTCATGGATGTGATTTTGTCTCTAAGATAGAACCATAGGTCTGAAAATTCAAATGCTTTATTTGAATTCCTTTTTTACCTTTTTTTTTCCGAATCTACTCCTATTCAAAATTGAACTATTATCTATTTGCTTGTATCTAAAATATTTTGAATTAGTACCCAATATTGCATATTTGATGATAAGATCATGTGGCATTCCTACACAAATAATAAAGAGAATCATAAGAGCATTTAGACAAGAGCACTTTGCATTAGCACCAACTTATACATCACACATCATATTTTTCAATGTAGTTTAAATTTCTCATACATATTGTGGAGAAAAAATTAAAGGGTTTGACTTAGGTTCAAGAAAGTCTAACAATTCAATATTGACAATACTAGCTTTGAAAGTTATTTTTTTAACACTATGTTGACTAGACAATCGACATAGACATGATAGTGTCAAATAAGACACAATCACATGGGAGAACCGAACAAAATCATAGGTGTGAGCATGTTTAGTTGTAAAACAATATCTAGAGACTTGTCTACTTTAGAAGTAACACATGATGCTTGAGATTCACAATTACAGACATTCTTAGAGTGCATCTACATTTTGATTTCATCAAATCCACTATTATTGTCATTAAAAAAGGCATCTTGTCATGTTGGTTACTTGTCGAGAAATTATAAATTATAAAAAGCATGCTTAATGTATTAAGATGTATAATAATTTTACAATCACTTACAGAGAAAATCTTCTTCTCACGAGTTTACAATGTCAATATCTAGAGTGATTCCAACAGCACAATAATACCTACAAGTTACAACATACTTAACGTTCAACAAGACATCTGATATATAGAGATACAAGTGAAGAGGAAACTTCTAGTGCAATCCAAATGTGGCAGACGTATGAATGCATTTGGCACATTTTACAACCAATTGTAAGTGTAAAATTGATACTTGCACACCATTTTATAACCCCTCTTTCATACCTCCAAACTTTGGAGTCCAATATTTACTATAATAAGGTATGATATATGTTCTTACACACCTTACAACTGTCATAAAATCTTTCACAACTGGAAACACTTAAAATTGTAAGAGAAACCATCATTAAATTGATTATTTTAATATTTGTTTATCTTACAACCTGTCATAAACTAACTTGGGTGCCCACCTTACTCAGCAAAGGTGTGTCATAACACTTTTCCAATATGTCATAAAATCAGGTTCTTACACATCATAACGTGTCATAAGTCATCATAGCTTATTGCACACAATGCCTAAGATGTAGACACATGGAAAAATAATTCTACCACAAAGTGGGATGCCTACATCCTCGTGTGATGACAAAAAAAAATCCTTGTCACCTCCCAGTGTGATAACAACTTAGCATGCCAATTCACAATGAAAGACAAAAAAGGATGTGCAAGAAAATACAAACATAAATAAATATGTTAAATAAAAGGTATTAATCAATGCTAGGAAACACTAAGGTTGAGACACTTTAATTTATAACATATATGAATGAAGAAATGGCCACATGGAGAAAATAATCAATAGATAAATTTGTACAAATCAAGGAATGCCTTTTAGACACGTGCATTAGTCATGGTGAGCTCAAATTTTATGATTTTTTTTCAACTCTTCCCCCTTGTTTCTTCATTTGATACTATTGTTTCTAATGTAGTTCATATGAGTGATGATGGGTATGAGTAACCTATTATACTTATCAACAAACCATTACATGATGATCATTGGAGATTTGCACCATGGGATGTAAAATAAACTCTAAAGAATTTATTGCTATGATATAATCTAGTTAATTTATAAAGAATTTGATATGCTAATTAGTTTGGCTTAGTATATATATGTTTTTGCATGACATTAATATCCCTAATGGATAAGGTTCAAGTCTGGATGTACTGGAATCAATGAGATAAGTTTTAGATGTGCATCCACATTTTGTCACTTCCAAAATGATCTAGGGTATAGGGACTAAAAAAATATTTGTAAAATATGAGCTACCAACTAGATGGTATGAATATCATCAAGAAACACCTGAGTAATAATCCCAAAAGTATGTGTTGATACATTCTTCTTTAATATGGAAAGATTATAATGGGTCGTTACTCAAATGTTTGGAATGGATAAGACTATGGCATGCGGTATAGCCATATGGGGTTGCTAATACGAATAAATATAGTGCATCTTACTTTTGGATTTTACCTATTATCACGTGAGATTGGAAGTTCATGACACTATGAGTTAACATTACTTATTTAGGTCATGGTTATACCCTACACATATTGTTTATGTGTGTTATGTATTTGAATAATCTTGACATTTATTATTCAATATGAAGTGTATCTATCTTGATCCCCTCTTGGTTATCCTCTTTTAGTTTGCATCTCAAAGATAGCTAGGTTCTCATTGTGCCTATGAGAAACATACGTCTCCAATTAGAGGCAATCTTGGCATCCAATATAACTATGTCCAAATTTACTTGAATCCTAGCCCCACTTGTACTTATGCCTCATTTTTTCCATCTTAGGTAATTGATTAAGATACATTCAAATGGGTCGTCTTGTATCAAATTTTCCTATGTTTAATTTCTCATCATCCTCATAGGTTATAAGTTGCAAAGATCCCAAAAGGTTATAATTTTGGGATGTTTCTAGTCATTTTTTGAGTGTGGGTGTCTTTTTAGAGTTTCACATTTTTGTATCTAGGCATACCTTTTTCTTGACCCCTACTTTTTCCCTTTTCCTTGTCATTTTTTAAACCTTATATTACTAGAATAATTTACTTTGGAACCTCGTACTCTTATGCTTTACACTAATTTACCTTTCAAAATCATATTTTTTGGTCATCCTTTATGCATGCCTTGAGGAACAAGTTCCTTGTTACCCCCAATCCCCAACTCTAATCATTTTTACTATGTTATTTTTTAATCATAGTTTCAACATTCCTTCACCTACATCCTTTATGGCATGATTTTTATGGTATCTCTAACCCCAAGCCTTGAAACTAGAAAAATCCCACACTTTTCATGATTTATATTTGCCTATCTCTATACATGACATGGGTCACTATTAATGACCAAATTTGATGCCACAACTACTCCAAGAGGTATTTCTTACCCAAAATAGATGTTCATATCAAAAGCACACATTCATACATAGTTCAATTATAAAAGGATGGATATGGTCATATTCTCATTAATGTTATGGTTTAATTCAAACTCTTCATGGTCCTTACACCTATTCCTTTTCACTTATTTAGTGGATTTTACATTATTTGGTCTTTCCTTGCATGACACATTCTGGACCTACAACTCTTCCTCAATTATAGAAGGGATGGGCATGACCAAAAACACACTATATATGCCAATTCATTTTCCAAAAAAAATTTAGTCATTTCTCTTTTTGGGAGAGTTGATCATTGCTCTTCTATGAAAGTTGATCATTTATTTTTTACCAAAGAATAAACAATCTCATCTCTCCACATAATTTGAAGTGTCAAATAACTTTTACAATTTCATCTCCTGTATATCCAATCACCTTTAGAGAAGCATCTTTTGTAAATAAGGAGGTTATTGTTTTAAGTGGTTAAATTTTAGTTGAATGTATCCATAGTTTTGTTCATAGATCTTTTAGGAAATTCTATCCTAGGTTTACTCTTGCCACATTTTATAATATGAATGTAATTGAATATTAGATGAATGGGATATCATTATTATACATATTAATCTTTGTAATGACCTTTTGTTCAATTTTTGCTTCTTGTATTTATGTGTTGCCATGGTTCCATTTATGAATTATTTTATTAAATCATAGCTTAGGTTTTCCTCTTACCATATGTAATTGAAGATTAGATGAATCGGGTCGCTTTCTAAAGAATTACAAGATTTGTAATGATATTTTCTTCATTACATATATTTTTTTGCAATTTGGGATGGATGACTAATAACATATAATTATTTGATATCATTATGTGGTGAATGTATTCTCCCAACTTACATTCCTTTATGATTTCTATACTTTATTCCTATTGGTATGTTGAAACTCTATAACCTAGTGGATAAGGCATTGGTCTTGCAAGGAATGATCCACTAGGCACCTACATGATTTAATATTATTTAAAACTAGTAGATTAGAAGTAGGAGGTAGATTGTAGAATGTACTTCATGATTTGGTGTTATAACCAAGGAAGTATCTTCAAACAATTGATAATTGTTATCATAATTGATAATCATATTATACATACCCACATCTTGCAGTTGTGTGATGATGTGCTTATCAACTTAACAAGAGTTCTTATGTGTAGTAGGTTATTATTTTATTTAGTAATAGATTTTTGGATCAAGCATATACTAGGCACTATTGCATATATTTTATTATATACATCTTTGGTTGTGAATAAATATTTTAAGAATACCTCTAGGGAATCCAAAATTGATTCTAGTTGAGCCCAAATTGAATGAGAGATTACCAAATCTCAATACTTACTCTATGGTATCTTACTTAATCATTAGTTAAAGTCATGTTACTTTGATTTTAACACCCTTGATGCTTAGAATGCTATAAATTTATGGATTTGGGAACCTACAATGCTAAGCACCGACAAGCATAAATAAAGTATTATACATCACATCCATCATTCAACCTATGTTGCTAATATATTTTTGGTATGTAAGAAGATAAATTAAACCAATACTCTCTAAAGAGAAATTATCAATTGCTTAGACTAGAACACATCTTGCAAAAAATCTCTAGATTAAAATGATGTATATAGTTTATGGTTTTTAGGATATAATAAAATCAATGTGAAATGGAAAGATTAGCTAAAGATGATTTTAATGACACTACGACATCTTGGGGTACTTGTGCATAAAAGCACATGCCTTTTGGTGTTATCAATGTAAGGGAAACATTCCAAAGAGTCATGGATATATCCTTTGGTGATCTAATATTATGAAATAAATTACACAAAAGAGAAGATAATATGATATATGCTACATATATTTTATAATATCTAAGAATAATAATCCACTTTGAGGTGGTGAACCTCCAAATATCTCCAATGAGGACACAATTCATTATCTAGTATTGAAATAAGCCTCACTACCTCCTATATATATCCTACTTATGCTTATGATATCATTGAAGTTGACTTATATATGTGTATATAGGCCCAATATTGACCTATATAACTAAATAGAAAAATTATAATTATAATATTACTTAATTATGAGTTAAGGTAACCAAAAGTTAACTACGCATAACCCTTTGTATACTCTAGGATTAAGGGTGTAGCATGCACCCTCTTATTAGAATCATTGTCCTCAATCCTAACGAAGTGCAAATTCTTCTAAATGAACTCTACATCTTCCCATATGGCATCTTCAACCAATAGATTACTCAATTGGATGATATATTCATTGAGAGGTCTAGTCCAAAACTTATTTATATGTGTTTGGAGGATGAAATCTAGTTCCAATATGAGTTTTCCTTCTTCATCAAGCTCTGGTAACATTATTTTTTTAGGGATAGTATGCCCAATTACTTTCTTCAAATAGGAAACATGAAAAGTTAAATGTATCTTGGTTTTTGGGAGCATCTTGAGCTTATGCGAAACACTAACTATATTTTGCATGATCTAGTATAGACCGTAATATTTTTACGATAACTTATTATTCTTTATATGGTTTCTTCAATGATATTTTCTTATAAGGTCACAATCTAAAGAACACCTAGTCACCAAATTTGAAAAATCTTTCACTATAAGAGTCACAAAAGGAGAATTTTTTGATGAGCTATAGAAGGACGTGTTTTAGTACCGTTATGCTATTAGTATCTAATATACCCATTAAGACTTCTTATTTGGAGATGAACAATAGAAATACCCTTTTCCATCCATATTTTCAAATAAATTGAGGATGGTATGAAGAACAATGAGCCCATAGAGTTCCCAAACACAAGAATAAATCTATCCAAATGTTACTAGTAAAGATAGGTAATGCTCACTAACAATAACCTTATACATGCATCACGTAGCCTTTGTATAGTCTCAAAAAAATATTTAAAAACTATACTTATTGTAATAGGATATAATAGTAAAATGAAATTGGTATATATAGTGAGGTTATCTACCATTTTCATGATTACATTCTTACATTTAGATCTTGGAAGACTTGTGATGAAATTTATAGATGCCTCTTCTTGGCATTAGTTAGGATTAAATAAGGGTTGCAAGAGACCACTATTTTAATTATATCCCCTTTCATTTCTTTGACAAACTAAACAGTAAAGCACAAAAAAATTTATCATCCCCTTTTAGGTATTCCTAAAAGAAATCATTCTTGAATCAATGATGTGTCTTAAAAAATGATGAATGCTAGAGACTCATGAAGCTCTATGAGGATATTTTTATTTAATATTGAAATTCCTACATAGGTATACTTTCTTTTTATACCACAAAGAATCTCCCTATCAAAAAAACTTATATGTACCACTTGGATCACCCTATTATTGTTGAATCATATTATTTGTAGCAACATAATTTTTCTGCTCTACTTTAGCTTCTTCTACGCAAGTTTCTTGTAATATTAAAATGGAACTCAATAAAGCCTCATCATTTTCATCCTTCCTAGATAAGTCATACCCCAACATCTTAATGATCCACTTTTGTTTCTATTTACAAGATGATATTTGTTCCAAAAAATATGTTATGTTATCATGTTATGTCTTAACTTTGAAGTTTCTTCCTATTAAATATGATCTCCATTGTTTACCTCATGAATAAAGATGACATTTCTTTCTCATAAATAGGTTTAGTTTGATTCTTACCCTTTAATTGATGGCTCTCAAAAGAAATGGGATAACCCTCATGCATGAGAATTTCTCCAATATCATTACTTGAAGCAATACATTCCACAATAAAATCCTTAAAGAAGTTTGGAGTACCAAGAATTGGAGTAGTGTACATAGGCTCCTTTAATTTCTTGAATTTTCATTAGCTAATGTTTTCCATTGAAATAATCCTTATCTAATAGAGTTGCGAGTGAAAATGTACATGGTCATAGTTCTTCACAAATATTCTATAGTATCTAATCAACCCCAAGAAACTAGTCAATTTCTTAATGGGTTTGAGAACAAACCATTCCATAATAGCCCTATTTATTTTAGGATTCACCTTTACTTATTCATGTGATACTATGTTTCCAAAGTACTCCACCTCTCTAAGACCAAAATCACATTTGATGTCACACCCTTTTATAACATTGCTTTTTTTTAAATTTTTATGTTAATGTGTGGTAAATATGCATATGAGAATGATTCATGTCATATGGATGTTTTGAATGAGTTAGTGTGAGTTTAATGATTATCCTTAATGCTTGATGATACATGATTATCTCTCTTTATCAAATGTACATGTTGTTATTTAGGTAATAGGCTAACTATTGTTGTGGTCACTAAATTAGATGTAGGATGATCCAACTTTCCATCTGGGATATAGAAGGAGATAATCACCTAAGCGAGGGCTACATATGAGGAGAACAAGTGAGCGGTTCCATCTGAGTTACACCCACACACCATCATGTAGGTCCATGTTTTCATTTGTAAGCAGTCAATTTTATTGGTTGAATTCCTTTATGTCACTACATGTATAGTGTTGATTTGAACCTATGTTGATCCTAAGTTATTGAGACCAAGTTCTATGCTTTGGTTTTTTTTACCTGAGTCTAATTTTTCATTCTTTTAAATACTTTAATATTTGATTTATGATTATATTATTACTTAAATTCATTAGTGCATGCTTATCTATATGTAAAATTATGTTTATATGTGCACATAAGTATGTATATAAATTAAAATACATGTTAACATATTTACATGTATATATAAATATATGTATGTATATGTGTAACTGTGTGTGTGTGTGTGTGTGCACGAGCGTAGGTGTGTGTGTGTACACACACACACACACACACACACACACACATACATATACATCCATACATGTACATATATATATATATATATATATATATATATATATATATATATATATATATATATATATATATATATATATATATATATATATATATATATATATATATATATATATATATATATATATATATAGACACACACACACACACACACACACACATATAAGTGGATGTAAGGAGATCGATATAAGATTATACTTCGTATAGTAATTTGATTAGAAGTATTAGTCTAAGCTTGGTGAGTTGTGCTAAAAAGGAAGTGTAGTTTGAAGATATAGATCTTGCAAAGAATAATAAGGTATAATAGTATTATTACAATAGTTATAGCTTATAATATGGTCATGGCATGTGAATGTAGACATTATATTAGCTAAGTTTATTTTATAATTTTTATTCGAGAAATAATTGTTACTTGAATGCATCTATTCAGTTGTGGCATAGTATTTATGATTATTGAGTTTTATGACAACAAATAGCAATTGTATTTTGAGAATGAAATTATTATTTTTACTTAGAAATTAGAATTATATAAATGATTATTCTCATGCATGTCTAATCATGTGTTTGTGCATGCATGTAAATAAATATTGAATTCCCTTATAATAGAATTGTTTTTATGAACATCCTAACTTAACAAGGATTATGTTTCATTAAACTGAGATATTTACTCGGTTGTTTGAGAGGATAAAATTTATCTCATATATACCCATTAACATAAAAATATGATAGTAATCATATTTTCATATGTATACATAGATATATATGGGAATGTAACTTCATAGACACATGAATGTATAGTTACAATGAGGTTAATGTTAAGTGCATCTGCAAGATAAAGTTTAAAAGGTCTGAATTTATGGTTGTCTTTATGGTAGAAGATAAGTTGCTTGTTATATAATATCATTAATGACAATAAACTCATCTACTTAAACAATTTTGGTTTCTAAAGGAGCATGAACTCTAAATGAGTCTTTTTTATCATCACAAGTTGAAGACATGTATTAAAGAATTTTTGGAAACTTTGTCAAACCAAGAACATGGGAGAAGTTGTTTTTACCTAAATTTAGTAAGTCCTATATCCTTACTAAGTCATAATGACACTCACCAAGTCGTGTGTTCATAAAGTGCGGTATTACTAGCATGTTCCATAGCCAATTGAAAGTTATGTTATTTAGATATGAGACATTCCTAAACACATTAATTTTATACTTTTGAAATGTGAACTAGTGGTTGTTTTTAGAGTCATTAAAATATGAGATTGGAAGAGAAGAGGTTCCATGTCAATTCATGAATAATATTAAGTTAAAACTACATTTGTAACAATAGGATGATTGTAGTAATCCAATTCAAGTAAATATGTGTGGACATTTGAATGGACTTCTTTGTAAGTTTCTTGTTATGAAACTTTGGCTGAATTGATGTAATAAGTTGCTTGCACCCAACTAGTTCACCATGTTCAATTTCCATAGTCTAATTAAGATGGTCATACATAGCTAGAAGGTCTTTTGTATTTGTATGGTAGATTGAAAATATGTCGGACGCTACACCAGAATGCAAATGACACTTTTTGATAGTTCCCTTTTCTATACCCTCGTGAAGGGTATGTCCACTTTTAATTGGAAGGTGTGCAAGGGACTGTTGATCTATGGTTGGAGTAAAAGAACTTGTTCTCCCTCTTGTAGATAACTCATTGAGGTTTGTGATACATATTAGTTTATATAGTTAATAGTGATTTCTAAACTCAATCTCTAGTATTGTTTACTCAATTATGTATTTGAAAGTATATTTTTACTTTAAAAGAACATAGAACACGTTTATTTATTTGATGATAAATTGAAAGGTGCTTTAATATTTCTTATGTGATGTAATGATCCATATTAATAGATGTAGAAAATTTTATTAGAAAGTTGATTTTTTTTGTTATGGTTATTTACAATCATGTAATTACTTTACCTTATCATGAAATTCAATTAATTGTCTTCTTTATAAAAGGGTGATGTTACACTTGAAAAGGATTACCATAGAGTTGGTGATATTGGAGAAATTATAGTTCTATATCGACATAACACAAACTTTCCTCTCATATCTTGATATAAATTAATATATCATCAAAGAATACAAATAAAAACTTCCTCAAAATTTTCTTAAAAATGGATTTCATCAAGTTTTAAAATGTAGATGATGCATTAGTAAGACCAAAAGTCATCACTAAAACATTAGATTGAACCTCACAATTCCTAAATGTTTTATAGGGTATATATTCTTCTTTGATTTGAATTTGGTGATAACCTTATCTAGAATTTCACTTTTTAAAAAATAAAGCTCTAGATTCAATCATCTAATAAATCATTGGTGACTAGAATTAAAAAAACTTAGCTATAATATTGTACACATTGAGAACTTTGTAGCATGGGCACATGTGTCATGCATGATCCTTATGCACCATTACTAGTATTGAAGGGTAAGTACTCTGGATATGTTGAATAATTTTTTCTTCTAGCATCTCCTAAACAATCTTTCAATCTCACTTTTTTGTATTGATACCTGTAAGACCTAATGTTGGGTGGTTGGCTTCTTGGAACTAGCTGTATGACATGATCACAATATCTCTTAGGAGTAAGTCCTTTAGTCATTTCTCCATAAACAATAGAGTAGAAATCTATAATTGTTTATAAATTTGGATGGTTAGGGGCACTCAATTGATAGGCTTCCAAAGAAAATAACTCGGTTATAAATTCATTAGTTTCTTTCTTAAGATACTTTTGCATTTGATGGGAGATTATCTTTTGTAAAATTATAAAGGTTTATCTCACTTTTATAAAGGAAATGACCAATATTGATCCGACTTTTAAGCTTGAATCAATAAAAAATGGCATAAATGGATCAAGGATTTAAAAATGATGTAAATTAATAAAATGTGCATTTTAAGTGTGTTTATATATATATATATATATATATATATATATATATATATATATATATATATATATATATATATATATATATATATATATATATATATATATATATATATATATATATATATATATATATATATATATATATATATATATATTTTAAATAAAGATAATTATAATGTTCTTTTATTAAATTAACACTACAGTTGTTGATAAAATACCAAAAAATGTTGTCACATGGAATATCACTCTTTATATAGTACATTTTACTTTTTTCCTTTAAATTCTTTTGTGTGTGATTAAAAATTGAAATTTATGTGCATAGATTTTTTTTTCCAATTTTCATAATACATTTTTAAATAAACAATAAATGTGTGAACTGAAAATAAACTATTTCTTTTGGACATCACCTTTTGATTTTATTATTTATTAAATAGAAATAAACTATACCATTTTGACATGAAATCTTTTATCTCTAGAGTATCAATTTTTTTAATAAATTTAACTATTTTTATTCTACATGATAACAAACCTTATATTCTAATATTCATTACCCACTTTTAGTATAAAAATAAAAAAATAAAAAATATTTACAATAATCAAACTATTAAAAAGTAATTATTTTTGCAAGGTGCACTTATAGATCAACAAAAAGGTATTTTTATACTTTTATAAAAAATATTATTTACATGAGTAGGAGTTGCTAAAACACCACTTTTTTCAAATAATTTTATTTCCTAGTGAATTGCCCTCAATATGGTGCTACATATGCATTTCATGAATAATTTTCGTTGGAAAAGTTTTAGACATCTCTAACTTAACCTAAACGATTTTAGCAAGCTCATATGTTTGACCAAAATTGATTTTTAGTTAGAAATGGTTAAATTCACTTGTACTGATAAGTTGGCCTAAATTGTGACACAACTTTGTAATTTTACCCTATCATTTGTGGGGTTGCTTATGTAAATCCTCTTAGCTCCATTTGTATTCCTTCTAATTAAAATATAATGATTAATTACTTGAAGTTCATACCAACTATTCACAAGGTGGTAAGCTATTGAGCTCCCAAAATAATATTTATTGACCTCATAGAAATAGAAAATATTAGGAAATCAAAACAATAATCTTGCAATGATTATTTAATGTTATGGAATTTCCATGAAAAATTAATAGTAACTCTATCAACAATCAAAACCTAAAACTTTGAAGCAAGATATATCAAATACTTAAGACATGTAGATGAATTTTTGTTGATAAAGTTATGAGTACTACCTATCAATACTATCACTCTCTCCTTTAAGAAATCCACTACTCTGAGAGTATATGGGGCAATAAAACCATAAAATGTATGACAATAAATGATTGGTTGAGAACCTTGTGATTCCTTATATGACACATTATCACCATCTATTATTAATTGCTTCTCCTATTCAATTGAGCCCTGAATGTAGAAAAACTTATTTTCATTGCATTTATGTCATTGATTGTATTGACTATCATGATTAAAGCATAAACCTTTTTCTTTTTTCTACTCAATTTATTGTGGTGTTGATCTAGTTGATTGAGGCAAAGAAGGAATTGATAACCCTTTCTCTCTTATCTCATTAATCCATTGCCTTCTACAAATTAAATACTTCTCCTCTACCTTGTGTGCTAAGGTAAAAGACTCATTAAATGTAGTGTTAGGACTAAACATGTCTACCCCATGTTGAATTTAATCCTTGAGACAACCAAAAAATATGTGAATCAAGTTCTCTATAATTTTATTTTCTTAAAGAAATATTTTGGAATTTTCTAATGTAATCTTTGACTAATATTATTTATTCAAGTTCACCTATTTGGCTAAAGAACTTGTTAGTTACGCTATTTATATATTGTGATTGTAACACCTCTATAAAAACTAACCATTAGATAATGATATCATTTTTTGACAGTGATTAGATAGTCATCAATACCAATGAATTGTTTTGTATCTAGATATATGGATTCCATAGTCACCTAAATTTTTTATATGGTATTTTATGCACATCAAAAAATATCCATTTGATTTATTCATGTTACTGGGTCCTTATCATCAAACTTACACATATCCATGTTTAGTGTTCAATTCCTATATCCCAAATTAATATTACAATTTTGATCAAGATTAGCTAACCTAGAAGATTCACCTTGGTTTCTTGAGGCATCCTTTTTTGATCCATTTATACAATCACTTAACATGCCCCATATGTGAGATATATCTCCTTGCAACCAATAAATATCCTCCTTCAACTCCACCTCAAGTGATGAAATTTCTTCCTTAACCTTGTTGATGTACTCATTGGGAATAATATTCTCAACCATACACTCATTCCTATCAGGAGACTTCTTAGTTGAGAAAAATTCTTTTGTCTCTTGTAGAAGGTCATGTCATGATAAAAATAATAATTTTTCAATAAGTCACACAAAGAAAATCTAAGTGATCTAAAACTTGTATTTCAACTTAAATAATACTTACCAAGAGAAATTTCCACAAGAAATTAGCATATTTACAGTCTTGAGAGTGAAATTATTGGAAAAACTAATTTTGTAATAAATCATTTATTTGTGCTCCAATTGCTTTAAAAATTATAATATAGACTCTTCAATGATCTCCTAAAAGACCCTTTAAACATTAAAAAGAGAGTTGTTCATTGCTATGAAATACATGCTTCACAATAAATTAGCCACAGTCCTAATTCTTCAATATGTCGTTGAATTCTACTGTGATTTCTTTAAAATTTGGAATGAAGATGGCTTAGTATGTTATTCATGGTGCCAATATCATGCTCTGATACCACTTATTATTAAATACCTTGCATAAAAGAGGGAGATAATATGAAATATATTACAAATAATTTATAATAGTTGAGAATGATAATCCACTTCAAGAGGTGGACCTTCAAATATATCCATGAGAATTTAAGACACAATCTAATGTTGAAATAAGACTTTCTATCTCCTATATATGCCCTACCTATGGTAGGATATCACCCAAATCAACATAGATATGACTATGTAAGGCCTAAGTTGATCACACCAACTAAATAACAATAGAATAATGATAATAGAATTAATTAGGAGTTAAAGTAACCACAAGCCAATTGCTCATAACCTTATGTTTTCTCTAGGATTAATTGCATAAAATCTAAAGAATAGAATAATTGGTATATATCTAAAGGCTCTAGTTATGTTTTAGGATCTAGAGCTTTTGTTACAAATATATAGGTACATGGTATATCTTTAAATACCAAGAAATTAGTTTTTGGGGTCATCAAATGAAAATTTTTGGGACATATTATCTCCAAATGAGAAATAAGAATTTATCCTAATAGAGTGAAATTCATTTAGCAACTCAACCTTCCTACTAGTAGAATCAATGTTAGATCATTCTTTGGGCAATTAGATTTCCTACAAAGGTTTATTCGTAAATTTTCTTAGTTAACAAGAAACATACCCAAGATGATGAATACAATACATATTTTAAAATGGAATGGTGCATGTACAAAGGCTTTTAGTAACATAAAAGGGGATATAATTGATGCACCTATTTCACGTGCAACCTAACTTCCTCAAATGCTTTATTATTCACAACTATGCATCTAAACATACTCTATCTATAATATTTGTCCAAAAAAAGGACCAAGAAAAAGAGTCTACAATTGCCTTGATAAGAATATCCTTAAATAAGCATGAATTCAGTTAGTCACACTTGGAGAAACATGATTTTATCATTGCTAAGGCCATTAAATTGCTTATATTCTACATTTTACACACACATGGTCATGTATATACTTGATTTAGCTATTAAAATTAAATTTACCAAACAAGAAATTGCATAAAATAAGATAGGAGATTAGATTGGAAATTAATCATACTCAATTGGTGAGAGGGCATCTAATTTACAAATTGATTATAGAAACTGTTTCCAAAAAGGTACATGATTTTCCCTTCATTCTGTAGCACTTACTAATGACCGACTCTCTAATATTTGTATATTTATTGACATATACATAAGGTATTGTACAACTCTATGCATATGAAAATAGATATAAATATTAGAGCCACTCAATATGTTATCTGGAATGATATTTTATAGGAAAAAAGGTATTGATGGAACATTCTTGAGGTGTTAACAAAGAACATCAAAATAAGCTTCTTGAATTGTTCCATAATGGAACATGTGGAAGATATTTCTCTTCTTCTCTCAATAGATCTTCCTTTGAAACAAGTGATGATTAAGGACCCTTTTCAAGAACAAGGATCGAATTTAATTGAGCCCACGAGTCTTTATTTCATTGTAGACCAAACTTATGTATTAAGAGTCATAAATTATTTTACTAAGTGGTTGGAGACAAGTCTAATGAAGCAAACTACATTTGAAGTCGTTTGTAAATTTACCAAACAAAATATCTTGGTTATGTTTGCAGTACCACAAAATATGTTAATGCTTCAAATGTTTCCTCCTCTTTTTTATTTTTTAATGAGCATGGAATTTGTTTATCACATTTATCAAATTATTATATGTAAGGAAAAATCAAGTAGAATCAAGCAACAAGAATCTTTGGTTGATGACAATCAAAGAAACTAGCACAAGAATTTTTATGATGCATTATGAGAAAATCATATTACATTAAATAGAGCTATAGGTATCTCCTCTTAAGTTGTCAAATAGAAAAAAAAATAGTACATTACAAATTTCATTAGAATTGTTAGCCTTGAAATTTTATATTGCTATTGAAGATGGATGTTTTCAAAGTGCTTTATAGAAGGGGATTGTGTACTTGACTAAGATTAAAGAATATAGAGATGATGTAGTGGAGAAGAGATTTGAACATCATGTTAAAGGCAAGAAGGTGTTTGACAAGAAAGCAAGGTTGAGAAGTTTGTATTGTTGGAAATCATGTGCTACGTTGGATAAAAGAAGAGAACTAGATGACTTTGTAGAAAGTTCAATTTTCACTCTAGTAGGGTCCTTTTCAAATCAATGGATGGGAAAGATTTAAAGTTGCATAAACTATGAAATGAGTTGTCCCGTATATTTTAATTTTAATTTCTCTTGTTTTCCCATTTAGCTTTTTTTCTTTTATTTTGGTTTGTCATTTTTTGTTGTTTTTTCATGTTCGTACATCCAAACTTTATAGATTAATGAGAAATGTGTTAGTCTTGTTGGAAATGTTAGGTGTATCCCTTGTTCTTTTCATTGTTTATCCCTATCTAGGGTTGGTTGTAATTTCTTAAGTCCTTTTAAAATAATTTTGTGCTCATTATGATGCCTTGGGGATTCAATCTTAAAAAATCTTAATGGAAATAAAATTTTGATATTTTGAAAGATTTCTAGGTCACCCCCCCTTGTTTACAATCTTGATCTTTCCCAAACCTTATCAATATAAGTTCGTAAACTTCTTGAAACCCCCCAACAAGTTTTGTCATTTATGTTTTCCTCAATTCCTTAACTTCTTTACTCCCCAATAATTGGTTTTCTTTATAATTGGCTCTCATTTCAAAAAACATATATATGACTCCTTAAAATATTGACAAGTAAAGTATCAAAGGTTTTCAGTTTTCATAAACCTTTAAAATCGTTGACAAAGTTCTCTTTGAGCTCAAATCATTGATAGGCACTTATCGAGTTCTTAATTTGTGAGTTTGTAAATGGCCAAAATATTGATAAAATTTCCATGTTGGTGATAAATTATGCCTATTAAGCTTCAAAAACCAGGCATTTTTTGCCTCATATCATCCATATTTCAATTTTTTTCCTTATCTTTTTAAGTTTTACTTATTTGTCTTTCTCGCTTTCTAGTTAAAATCATACCCTAAAAATTCCAAAACTTATCATATGAGGGAGCTAACCCTCTCAAACATAGAGAAAGATCAATAATCCAACAACAATCTTTATAACAATTGTAAACGTTTTCAACACACATAAGGTGAGTCAAGTTGTTTTCGCATAATATCACTGTGACAAACATATTTACCAACACCTAGACTAATTAAGTGGATTTACCAAAGTTGTTATTTAATATAGATAGATGTAAAAACTATATGAATATTAACATTTTAATTTCTTGGCATTCTAATATTTCAACATATCTCATTTTTATGTTCTTAAGCTTACTCTTATCTCTTTCGCTTTCATAATTTTTGGTTCCTCTATTAATTTTGTTTCATCTTGGGTCTTCCTCAACTTGTTAATTTTTGTTCCATTTTAGCTACTTTTGGTCTTTCCTTGTTGGATAGGCACTCCCTCCCTATATGTATTTAACTCTCTTGGTCTAGTATTATTTTTTCCATTCTTTTCTCTAGCTCAATATCATCCTACTAATGGATCGTGGAGTATGACTTAAAATATCTAAAATGTATGTTAATAAATGTTACACAATCAAGTCCAAAAAACTATGCTCACTAAGTAAATTTAATCAATGAAATACAAATTAGCCTATATTAACAAATGATGATGATGGAATTTATAATTAGATAATTGTACTAGCTATTTTAGTAATGTAAATGTGAAGAGGATAAGATTACTTAACTCTAACTACAAAGATTTAAAAAAAAACAATATGATTCGAGAATTGGCCTTATAATGTTTTGCTCTTGTGTTTAGCACAGAACCTTTAGTCTTCTAAGGTTAAGTTTGTTGGTCTAGGTTAGATCCATAATTATACGATCATCCTGTAACTCTACATGACCATGCAATACAAAGTTTTGCTCTTTTATTTGTTACTTTGCTAATTTGAACATTGATGAGCATTTAAAAACACTTTAGAAAGATTGGTTTTTTATTACAATTAGATTTGTTCTCTTAGGTCAACTCCTATAAATGTGTACAATAGTTTGTATGTAAAATCTTCTTTTTAAAACGTTGAATCCAAATATATCATTATTAATTTCTCTTCTAATACTTCAAAATAAAGATTAAAAAAATTGAATAATTGTTTGATATGAAATGAATACATAAATATTTTAGATCATCAAATAAAAAAATAATTAAATAATAATATTTTAATTTTTTAAAATATTTTAAACTAATATTATTTTAACATAATTATGTCTCCTTCCATTAGATATCGCCTAAGAATTTATTAGGTTTCTTTTTTAAAATATATTACAGTATCATTCAAGATAAAATATCTATGATATTCATTTTTCTAATGGTCCAACTTTGATGGGGTTTAAAAGAATTGTTTTTTGGGTGTCAATTTTTTTTTTTTGGGTAAAACTTTCTTTTACAATTTGGTTCACTTTAGAATGTAGCTTTGTCTTTTTACAAGTTTAAAAGAATTGTTTGTTCTAGTGTCAATTTTTATTTTTTTTTAGGTAAAACTTTCTTTTACAATTTGGCTCAACTCAGAATGTAGCTTTGTCTTTTTTTATCTTTGTAGAATTTTATTTAATTTTAAATTAAAAATAAAATAAGAATTGTTTAGTTTACAATTTAAATTTTGTTTAATTTTTAAATTTTTTATTAAAATTTATTTACTTTTTAAGTTTTTTTATTAAAATTTGTTATTTTAATCTAATGAACAATAAATATTTGATAGTTAGATTGTAGGAATGTTGATGTTGTTACTAAAATTTTGATTATATGTTTAGAGATATTATTTAAGTATATACCTATTTTAATTAAAATTTGATTATATATCTCACTAGAATTTAGAAATTAGCAAAACATAAATTGATTTCAATTTATTTAAAGATCTAATTTTTATCAAAATAAATTTAATAATTTTAATATGTTTTGTTTAGAAACATTTAAATGATTTTTACTGTTGCTTTTTAACTTTTTATTCTATAATTTTTTATAACATTTTTACACCACTTTTAATTTTAATTTTGAAAAATAACAGAATTAAAATTAGGAAACTCTATAGTGACCATATTGGAAAAGTTTAAATTATTATTGTAACCATTTAATTAGTGAAATGTAAACTAACCATTTATGATCACTAAAACTTCATCTTATAAAAGTATCCAATCACTCTTTTAAAGCAACATTTCTTTGTGTGTTTTTTCCTCTTTATGTATTTTTACCTCTTCTGATTTTATTTTGATTTCATATTCAAAATAGTCAAATCTTTTATATATTTATATGATTTTATCCATAACTTTAATTTTGTGTCACCAGTCTTTCATTATTAAAGATGCTCAACCATTCCATCCCACCCCTTGCTTGCTCTGTAGATTAAGCTTCTTACGCTGCTTCTGGCGTAAGAAGCTGCTCAACAATTATCTATTGATGGGAAACAGTGTAGAGGGAACTATCTACACTATGAATTGAATGTACAGTTGGTGAAGATGATTGTATGAGATATAGAAGCCATCCACCAATCTTTAAAACCCTGGAGGCTCATTCAGGTCAGGTTTGTTTGACCATTACTGAAATCGTTGTAATCTGCCATATAAATGCCAGACATCTATGTATTCTGACATGTTTCCATCAAAACAAAATAAACTACACACCCAAGTGAAAGAAATTTACAACACAGCTGGAACGGGCAACAATGAGAGTGGGAAGACAAATCTTAGACTGCATCAGAACTCTATTTCTAATGACCAACAAAAGCATGCTATCGAATTTATCTGTGCACACGTACATTACAGATTTAATGCATGCCACTACTCCCTATTAAACCAATGAATTATCTTCCTTCCATGTTAGTTCAGAACGGAATTAACACTGCAAAGGTTATTTGAATTTCTTATACCAGGAAAACAAAAATTCACTTGTCAAATGAAATTGATATCCTTAACTTTCGGATCTGGTTCTAGAGGTACCTTAAGAGACCACGGGTGGGATTTACAATAAATCACTATCATGATGACGGATGCATCCTATGAGTACTATGAACTAGTTGGTACCTCTAGTTGGTGCACCGTGCAACAAACAAATCTAGCTTGTTTTTTCTAATTATCTATGAAAGGTAGAAGAGGTTGCAAACTTTGGTGGTCAATTGATGATATAGTATTGTCGTTGTCATCCATTGGCCAACAAGGAATGGCATACAAATCTACAAACAATGGAACAAGCAAAGCTAGCAAATTGATACTGCCTCTTCAAGCCATATTCAGTCAAGCAAAATATACCTGACAAAAAACACTCAGGTAAGTTGTAGATCTGCAGATTACCTTTTATCCCATGTCTACAGCTTAGAGAGTTGTGGCTCAATGCTTGGCCATGTATGCTACTCCAATGAGTTATATTCTAAGCTTCACGCATGCATGCGCACGTGCATAGAGAAATATCTATATAAACAGGTTTAGCTCTGCCTGAACATTTTAATTTATTAATTTTACACACACGTGTATATAAACAGGTTTTGCTCTACCTGAACATTTTAATGCGTATCTTTGAAACTTAACATTTGAGGGAACTAGTTTCAATAGCATTGGGATGAAAAACTCATGCATGGCTGGCATTACATGTTCATTTATTCACAATTTTAGAATAACTGATATCCATATAATCCATATTATAAGTTGCTTAAATCAACATGCTAAATTTTAAGATTTATATCCTTTTCAAGTCCCAAAACAATCTGATGCCTTTGGTTTGAAGTGTTTAATAATTTGCGCTCATATTAAGATTATATGCTATTCAAAACAGCAACAATATGATATTGCACAACATGATGTATCTACTCCAATGGCTTTGCTCAGGAAAAGCTATGAATAAATAAAATGATCTTGACAAATTGTTTGTCAAAAAGCTTATGATCTGTTTTTCAAACCTAGCCTGCAAAATTATTGATATTCCTAAAAATACAAAAAATTGTGACAACTCTCAATAATAGATTGCTCGTGGTATGATTTAAATAATTCCACTGCCAATAGAAGATCCATTGCAATATAGAGATCAATTGCACAGGATAAAGTCTTCTAAATGCTGAACAAAATTTATTTTGCATTTACTGAAGCCTGAACTTTCCGAACTTGAATATGATGTGTAGATTCAGAACGCCAAATAGGTTGCCTTCCACTCTGCACAAGAGCAACTTCCTCACCATCTTTCACCATGCCCATTTCCTGAAAAAAAGATGGCTTCATCAGAATATATCAAACTGGAACAAAAGCTAGTCTCAAGATTTTGAATAAGCAATGTCATCACAATTTTAACATAAAGAAAAGCTGCCCTGTGCATGGATGGTTCTGACTAAGTGCCAAAATGTCTATCATAAACCTAATACCAGAGTTGCATGGAAACAGATACAGTATCAGTACACATACATGATACAGCAACTAAAACAATATGCATATGTTCAATTATTTAAACATGCAAAGGCCTAGAGGCTAGAACATAATATCAAAAATATTTTATAATTGAAAGGTTTTGAGATCACAGCTCACGGCATTCAATGAAAACTCTAAAACTTCTAGCAAAAACTGTGTATAGATACAAAATCTACCACAGCTTTTTCCAAAAGCTTCACACTTGATTAATAATTACAAATATTTATTTCCTGTATTTTAAATTTTGTACTAAAATATTTTTTTCCTATATTTTATGTGTGAGTACATTTTCGTATTTTACTTTTAATGTTTCAGATTTTATTTGCAATTTTTTAATATTTATTCATAACCCTAAACCCTATATGGCATATATTGATGTGGTAATGTTTTCAAATATCCAAATAGGGGTTTGTCTACGGATACATGTGGATACAGTATACTTCTATATCCAAGAGTATCGTATCTGTATCTGTATTCTGTATTCTGTGTCAATATGCATATATGGTCAGGTAAGGGCAACTATCTTGCAACTCTGCCTAATACAGAATGCATCCTCTTTAAGAATTGATAGTTTAAAAACTTAAACCTGAAAGAAATCACAATAAACCACTGCATGAGTGAAAATCAGATGAATTTTATCATTGGAATATGATGAAATGGAAAAGGATAATGCTAGTATATCCCTTCCAATGGTATTATTGTTAGAATGAAGTCAGTCTAAAAGAAGTGCCCTCCACTCATAAGGTAGATGGAAGGCTTTCTCTTGATGTGCCGTGCCAACAATTGTACATCGCAGAAGATATGGAAAGAAAACATGGCCTTTTAGAAGACAAAAATTAGGGACTTAACAACATCGTATTGGAGGCAGACACTAGACTTCTATGGCCCTACCTAAAGAAGAATTGGTCAAGAATCCCTGACAATTGGAAACTCCCCATCTGTGTTAGAGATATCACCTCTATCTAGAGGACACTTCAGCTGGTAAGTATTTTAATGTCAGAAGGGATAGAATTCAGGTTGCAGATCTCATTGCAAAGAAGACCACTTTATCTTGGAACTCTCTCAAGTGAGAGTGGATAACATGACTGATCTTGAACACAAAAACTTTATAAAGCTCCTTCAAAATGACGACATCTCACCAGAAGAATTTTGAATGAGGTCCAAGTCGTGCACCTTGGTATTGTAACAATTGTCAATTCCACCCATAATATTTTCATGGCAATCAGAATGAGAATGAAAATCCTTATCGAGTTTAAAGGAGGGAGAAAACTAATGATCAAATCATTTCCCAGAGTGATGTGATGTGACAGGTATATTATCTTGCCCCTTTGCTACTAATGTTGGTTTTACCTCTCCATGATAACTGGTCATATGGTTTCAGCAGGTTGGCTCTAGACACGATGGATGGCTATGTTTTGTTTAATCATTTAACTTTTTAATGCTTGATCCAAATGCATGGCATTGATGCCACTACCAGCACTTTCAAGCATATGAAAGATTCTCTCTTACATGGTTTTGGAAGGACACATTGCCACTGTGAACAAACATTTTTCAATTATCAAACTGTATGAGATTTCTTGGATATATCACCATGTCTTAGCTATTTGGTGGCATTTCACAATAAACAGGTTCTTTAGCATGGTGTGAGATATTGACACACAGACAGTAGATAAGTACTTGGCAAGCCCGTTACATTAAGCCAATTTAGAATTGGTAAAGAGAGTTTGCCAAGACTTTACAAAAGAGTCAGCTACTCCAAAAGAAGTCTTTGACCTGCAAATGAGGGATTTTTGAAAAAAATTTAAGGTAGCCAAGTGTCATGCTTGGACTAAGAGAATCTCCCTAAAATGCGAAGTCTCTATCCAACTAGACTCATTTTGGGTTAATTGCTACACATACATGAGAGTTTTACGACTGATTCACAGATTCTCATAAATTTTGCTTGTCGGAGAAGCTACTTCCTTGATTAAAAGTAAAGGTTTTCCCTTCTAATAATCCATCTAAATTCATATGTATGCAATTGCATGTGTTTATCCAATCATCAAGAAGTATTCCGTCTTTTTTGATTGGCAGGTGCAATCAATAGTTTTTGCCTTTTTGGTGTGCAGGTACCCCCATTGACCTTATTCCTACGCAATTCTTGCTAGGGTTGCAGACATGCTATAGGCAGTGTAGTGTCGTAAATTGTATCCCTATACAATTTCTTGCTTATCTAGGTCCCATTTTAGCATGTGTGGCCTCCCTCATACATTTCTTCTTATCACACCTCAATTTCGCACATATTTCCAGCAACTCCATACCAAATTAGACTTTGGGTCCAAATTTGAGCCCATATTGAGCAGGCAAGGAGGAGTTGGGTTGTTGGCCCCAAATTTGAATTGGGCAATGGTTATTTGGTTTTAGAGGGATTCTTAAATCCATGTCGGCCTCCTTCGAGTTCTGCACCCTGAAATGGTTAGGAGAGGTATATAAGCAAGGCTACCTCCCTCATTTTGGGTAAGCAGGAAAAAGGTGATTGAGCAATCGAAGCAAGGTGAATTCAAGCAAATCCATCTAAGCATTAAGGGTTTTCATCCCACCATATCCTTCATTGTGGCAAGCTCCAACAACCTTCATCCAAGCATATCTTTTATGATTTCCTTTTAGATTTTTGTGGAGTTATGCTATTGCAGCAACACTTGTGATCTCATTTCAAGAGCATTTGCATCATCAAGGTACAAGAAATCTTGTTTCTCAGATCTAACCTTTGCTACATATTAGCACGCTTTCCTTTCAAGTACAATTCATTTCAATTTCATGGTTGATTCCAAAACTGGGGTTTGATTTAGGCAAACCGATCTCTACAACCCTTTTCCCTCTTTTTATAGTGTGCAGAAAACATGTGGTGCTTGTGCGAAAGGAGCTACGGAAAGGTCAGATTGAAAGTTACAGTGTGCAGGTCATTTCAACGAAAATTGCTGGGTCAAAGGTGTGTTGACTCGACTCGCCTCTGACCACTGAGTTGCCCGACCTCTTGCTTAGGGCTGAAATTCGGTTTACAGGTCAGTTACTGTTTCTGATTCCTAGATCCGGTCCCAAAATTGGTTTCTCAGTCTGCAATCTGTCTGTACATGCAGAAAACTCTCTTCTCTCTCCACCTAGCCCTCGATCTTGCATTTTCCAATTTCATTTGCATTGTCATATTCCATAACAACAAAGGATCACTACATCCACTCAACACTTGAACCTCCTTGAGCCTAGTGGATCATCTTCCTTCCAATGTATTGGAGGAGATAGGTCTTGGCTTCCTAGATTGTCCACAAATTCTAGTGAGCACCCACATCAACCTATTTTCTTTCATCAAGTAGTATCACAGTCAACTAGTTCGGTAAGCTAGGGTTTTGAGGCTAAAAAGATGTCAAGTTGCAGATCTCCAACATGTCAAGGATTCAAAGAAATCAATCTTGGTATGTTGATATATGACAAGTCTAGAGGTAGAGGAAGACCTTACAAAACTCAATAATAAGGTATTATAAACCATGGGGAAAATGTTGGACAAGAAAGAGGATACTCTGATAAATCAGCTTGAAGGAAAGGAACCATCACCTATTGTATAGTATGAATATCCCAATGAAGATGAAATTGTGAAACAAAAGCTGTATAATATGCAGATTAACATAATGATTATGAAACACAAGTACCATGGAATGAAATTCCCTACAAAGATCAGGAACCAACATAGGCCATATGAGATGACGACTTTCATGAAGAAGAGGAGGTGATTATAGAGACGTCTGAGCTTGAATTGTCCCCATTGATCTTAACTTTCGTGTAGTCATGCCTCCTGTGTTTGCACCTACACTATTAGAGTAGTAGAAAAAGGTTTAAGTCATATGTTGCCAGTTCAGGTTTGTGTTCAATGAGAGAGAGAGAGAGAGATCAGTAATCAGCATAGACGGTATGAAATGTGGACCTTCATGAAGAGAAAGTCGTAATCAAAAACATCTGAGCTTGAATCTTCCTCATTGCTCTTACCTTTTGTGTAGTCATGTCTCTTATGTTTGCAGGTAGACAATGAGAGAACTGGGAAAAGATCTAAGTCATATGTTGCCATTTCAGATTTGGATTCAGTGCTTCACCAAAAATTTTCCTTTTAGGTTCAGTCAAATATATATGCACGAAATTAAATACACAAAATAGCTGATAATTAATAATTTAATGTCAAATGTTAAAGATGTTAAAAATTGTTTGTATTTTGCATCTGCACATGTAAAATTGGTACAAATCATCATTTTACTTTTCATCAAGAGCAATGTTTCAAAATTCACAACTCAGCAAAACTCAGCAAACCTAGACCTGAATTTGAATCAGACTTGACAACCCAACAAATGACAAAATACATACATTCATTAACTTAGCAGAACTTTGGAGTACTCACCAAAACTTGGCTACGCAATAGACAATTTACTCAGCTGCAAAAATAACATGTGAGGTAGGTGTAATACCCCTCCCATAATTTGCTTTTCAGTTTAACTGGCCAGATTCTTTTAGGCCACTTTTCATGTGTGTATTAGATCCTCAGATAGATTTGATGTTATTTATGTTTATGATTTTATGTTTTATATTTATGTTTTATATGCTTGATGTGGTTAAGGGACGGAGTCGTAGTTACTTGGTCAAGATGGTTTTATGTTTTATATTTCTGTTTTATGTGCCTGATGTGGTTGAGGGACGGAGTAGTAGTTGCTTGCGAGATACACACGATTGGCCGATCCCTGCCATTTTCTATAATATATATATGGATGTACATGATTGTTTTTAATGTAGGTTGGGCATCGACTTCTCTGAATTGTTAGGATGAGCGTGCCCTATTGCAATGTCTCAATGGTAAGAGGGGGCAAATAACATTCAGGTCCAAATCCCAACCTAAGCCATTTATTGTCCTGAAATAGTGGACAAGTTTTTGATTTATAACCTCTTTGAATTCATCCAAGTAACGTGAATTCATGAGTCTTTTCCAAGAGCATGATTGTTGTATTATAGGTTCAGTTGATTTTTCTATTTATTGGCCGGTCATGTGGTTAGTGTGATTTTTTGTGAAAATGGTTAAGCAATTTACTAAGATTAATTATGTGGTTAAATGATTAAATCTTATTAAATATAGAAATATTAAATATGAGGGTAATTAATTAATAGAAATTAATTAAATACATATATTAATTAAAAGACTTAATTAAAAAGTTTAATTGAGAAAATAGAGGATTTAATTAATTATTAAATCCAAAATTATAATTAAAGATAAAGTTAATTATCAATTGCATAATTAATAATATGCAATGAAACCCGGGGACTCACACCCCCCCCTCAAAACCCGGAAGTACCCGTCCCCGAAACGTCCCCGCACCGGGTACTTGGAGTACCCGAGTACCCCCACCTCCGCCATTCCGCAACCACACCGCCGGTGGGACGAGTACTTGAATTTCCATTTTAATTTTGAATTTTGAATGTTAATATTGGGTATGTACTATGTTACTATGTTGAATGTTCAATGGTTCTTGTTCGTGTTGCAATTTTGTTATGTTCAAGTATTTCAATTTGGTATCTTGTACTGAAACATCATTTCATAACTAGCATTTCAAGTTCTATATATGCATAGTATACAACACCCCCCTGCCCCCTCACCCTGCGCCGCCGTCCCCCCGCCGTCCTGAAATTGAGGCCCTTTGTCTCCCCGTCCCGGAAACTCGTCCCGGCGTCCCTAAGCACCGGTGTTACATTGATAATATGTTAAAAGAATATTACTTTTTAGTTATTATTAATATGCAATTGGTTGCACAATCAATTAAATTAAATTAAATTAAAGAATAAAAGTAAATTTAAAGTTGAGTTTTTTTTTTGGTTTTGCATGAGTTTTGGACAGGATTTTAGGTTTCGGCTCTAAAGCTTGAATTGATGGAAGTTGTGAAAGCTTGAAATTTTCAGGGTTGTTAGATTGTTCTTCATGGCTTCTGTCAATTGGTGGTTTAAGGTAGGGTTTGAAACCCTCGTAGATCTAATTCTTTTAAAAAGTCTGCTAGATATAGCAGAATTAATGAAATGTATGATTATATTGAGGAATGACAACACATCATTAGGGTGCAAAATCATCAACATTGTTTATGCGAACTGTGTTGGAATCGGACTACATGTAGGGCAGATTGGAGTGCAGATCTGGATGTTGTTTTCAATCTGATTTGTGTGCTAAATCAGATCCAAGGAACAAGATCTTGAGAGGACAGACTTTGAAGGCATCATAAGTTCTCCATATCCAAGTAACATCTCACCTTGCTTGTGTATATTATATTTTATCCTGTGCTTAGTGTTTTGAAGACCTCTATAGTTTGATCATTCCTAGGTGAATCTGGAAAATACTAACATGGTATCAGAGCCTAGGTAGAGGAAAGATCTTTTCAGATTTAGGAGTACAAAGTAACTCTTTCAAAACTAAGAAACTCTATGGCAACTAGGGTTTGGTCTGAAATTGTAATAAGGGTTTTGATTTACAATTGGTTGCCTTATATGAAAAATTTATTAGTTCTCATTGGCTGGTTTATTGACTCATTAGCACATGTTACAATGATTGACTGATTCATTAACATAGGCTACATTGGCATATTATTGTCAGCTGGGTCATTAATATTTACATTGATTTAATTGACTGGCTCATGATTGGGTTCATGCACTTGGTCGGTTCATTGGTATTAGTACTTGCTCATTGGCTAGTTCATAAGTATTGGCATATGTTTCTATGTAGAAAACTACTTGGCTTTTGCTTCTATGTGTGGTCACATCTCCTTTGCATAACACTTGGCTTATGTTAGCATACCCTTCTTCACTGTTATGGCTGAGTCTATACATGACACATAGTTGAGACATATTGCTTTTGGCATAGCTGGATAATTGTTTCATGTATCACATTTATGTGTGAGAGCACACTTTATGTTGCCTTAACATATTTTACATTATGGAGACATACATAACCAATTAACTATCATTGACTGTTTATGTGAAGGAAGTACTTCGGTACATTGACAGCATTGGGTTGTGTTGGCCTTTACATCAGCATTGGATTTTTTTATTTAATCTGGTATGTATCTATTGCATATTGAGAGGGAGTTTTTCTATATGCAATTGTGGCAACTTACATAGCTATCTATCTATTTGTTATACATTATACTAGCTGTTGTGTGAGTTATGCAGCATACTACCTTATTGGCCTATTCATGTATGAATGGCAACATACTTGACATACATTATGGGAAGCATACATTGGCTATGTATATATGGATTCAGGATCACAAGATCTTATTGGCATTATCCTTCCTTTACTGGTTGCGGGAGTTTTAACCTTGTTAGAGGGTGAAGATAGGATCATCCAGAGGGAGTAGATCTCCTTGAGTAATATATATCCTGGGGTAACTTAATTGTGGGTATATGGTTTAAGAGGGAGTTCAATTATGGGCTCACTTACACCTAATTTTGTGTTATGAACTCGTCATGTCTTGTTGATCATATGTATGGGTAGGATTATACCTCATTGGCTTGATCATCATAACTGGTTAGTTTTGATATATGATTGTATATGTGGAACATGCATAGCTGATTGGATCAGTTGGTTAGGAATGTCTTATTAGCATAACCGATTATCTGTTTAGCTGAACTGACATTTCATTATGCACATTATGCATGAATGGATGCATACTTCAGGTTGGCATATGGAACATACACTACATTGGCATTTGTTATGCTTATGTCATGTATAAGTATACCTTACATTTACATTGACATATATTTCTGTTATGTGGATACATACTTTACCTTGACATATGTTATATCTAACGCTGTTCTGGGAACATTCACAATTGATTGTTAGTATAACTGATTAACTGTTTGATGCATGGGTACATACATTATTGGTTAATGAATTGGCATATGTTGTATATGTTACATTTTACAATTGGCATATTTCTTGGGAACATACATTATGAAACTTAGAGATAATGTTGTTGTGTGCCTGGGAGAATATTTTGTGGACATATGTTATCCTTTATATATGTCTTGCTATTGATCATATATATGTATGGATACACTTCTTTTTTTTAGAGAGAACTATTGCATCTTGCTGTGATCACATTGCACCTGGTTATATATTGGTAACCTTTAGGTGGTGAAGACTTACGTGATTACTCTTATGCTTGTCTATAGATGTTAGATATATTATGCTGGTTCTATGAGAGAACTGCTTTTGGATATTGATTACTTAATATGATTGTATGGGGCATACGTCATTTGTATGCTTTAGCTTGTGAAGCATACTTTAGTGGATTATTGTGTATGAATGGATCATACTTTCTTTTATAGCTGAGACTATATTACATATGGTTACATATGGTTCTATGTGTGAACTTTACATTTAAATCTTATGATCATATTGGTTACTCTTATATTTATGTGGATTCATGAGATGAAATTTTGATTATGAGATACATTTGGTTGTGTCTGATTCATTTGATTACATCTATGCATATGGCTAAGTTGTTTCATATGAATTGCATACTTAGAGAATATCATGGACTTGATATTCTTCTCATGGATCAGGGATCCATTGTTGATCATATGGTGACATCATGGACTTGATGTCGGGAGACCATTACTCCGAGCATTTGGTGAATATCATGGATTTGATATTCGTTAGGCCAATGCTCGAGGATATCATGGATTTGATATCTCGTGGATCAAGGATCCACTTCCTAAGCACTTGGTGAATATCATGGATTTGATATTCGTTAGGCCAATGCTCGAGGATATCATGGATTTGATATCTCTTGGATCAAGGATCCATGTTTAGCATATGGTGGACATCATGGATTTGATGTCTGGAGGCCATTGCTCCGAGCACTTGGTGAATATCATGGATTTGATATTTGTTAGACCAATGCTCGAGGATATCATGGATTTGATATCTCGTGGATCAAGGATCCACATCTGAGTAATTGGTGGACATCATGGACTTGATGTCGATAGGCCATTACTTCGAGCACTTGGTGAATATCATGGACTTGATATTCGTTAGACCAATGCTCTTAACATCATGGACTTGATGTTGGTTTGATGTCATGAACTTGACATTTCTTGAGTCTTGGTGACTCGTGGATTTAGTTGTCCACAGATTGGTTGGTATACATCATGGACTTGATGATACCATGAATATCATGGACTTGATATTCTATTGGCTGAGTCAAGGTGACTCATGAATCTAAGTTATCCACAAATTGGATAGAACTTGTGTTTGGAAAGTATCATGGACTGGATACTACCTTGAATATCATGGACTTGATATTCAAAAGAGTCGAGGTGACTAGTGGATTTAGGAAATTCACAAATTGATTGGAAAATTGATATCATGGACTTGATATCACTTATGGTTGATAAACATCATGGACTTGATGTTATCATGAATATCATGGACTGATATTCTTGGGTCGTGAAGACCAGAGGATCTAGGAGATCCTCATTTGGATGGAAAGCATCATATGATATGATGTTTCTCATATGAATATGAGATGTATGGTTAAGGAATGATGAAGAACAGTTGTGTTCTCATTATATCTTGTAGATAGAGATCTACTATCATAGATGAGAGATCTATGACATTATTGGATATGGAGTCCATGTTGTTTATGTTTTTGGCATCTCTATCAAGGGTGATAGAGGGAGATCATTGGGTTGATCTTTGCCTCAAGTCCACAAGGGAGTGTTAATATTATGGCCTTTACAGCAAACATCCTCTTACTTGAGCAATAAATCGATATGATAAATAATAATAATAAATATTGGTTATATTTATTCTTCATTGTTTATCACCAAAATCAATATATATATATACATATGTTGAATGAATTAATTGAGGGCCCAAGGTCGGCCTCTTGGCTTTAATGCTTGGATGGATTTTATAAGACCAAGTCGGCCTCCTTGTTGCTGAATTCATCTCATATATAAGGTGTTCGAATCCAAAAGAGAGAAGCACCAAAAAATAACGTGCCTTCTCTCCTTCAAGATTCAATCACCCTTGAGTCTTCAAATGCAGAGAGGTTATTCTAGATACATCCTAGAAGAGTGAATGCCTTATGGAGTGCTGGCGCAAATACATGCTGGAGGGACTTATGTTGGATCAAGGGCAGATCGTACATATCAAATGGAGCGAACTTACTCAGCTCATTAGCGATTTGCTTGGTGCAATTTAAGTCTGCTAGATATAGCAGAATTAATGGAATGTATGATTATATTGAGGAATGACAGCACATCATTGGGGTGCGAAATCATCAGCATTGTTTATGCGAACTGTGCTGGAATCGGACTGCATGTAGGGCAGATTGGAGTGCAGATCTAGATGTTGTTTTCAATCTGATTTGAGTGCTAAATCATATCCAAAGAACAAGATCTTGAGAGGACAGAGTTTGAAGGCATCATAAGTTCTCCATATCCGGGTAACATCTCACCTTGCTTGTGTATATTATATTTTATCCTATGCTTAGTGTTTGGAAGACCTCTATAGTTTGATCATTCCTAGGTGAATTTGGAAAATACTAACGGGGGGGGTTTTTCCCCCTACCCCCTTCCCACCCCCCCCCCCCCCAAATACTTAAGTTTGTTTTTTTATTAAAAAAATCTATATATATATATATATATATATATATATTTTAATTTTTTTTTAAATTAAATAAAATTTTATTTTATTTTATTATTAGTTTATTTAATATTTGATTATTAAATATGGTTTTAATATTAATTAACATTTTTTGTTATTAATTGATATTTATGGTTAAGGTTAATTATTAATTAATAGGTTTTCTTAATTAATAGTTAAAAATTTGTATTTTAAATTTGGATATTGTTTTATTGTAGTTTTCTCATTGTAAATGTTTTACTTGTATAATATAGGCATGAAAATTTGTGAGTATACAACTATAGTCAAATTAGATCTAGAAGTTGATTTGAATAATTTAGACTGGTGAAATGACTTGGTTGCAACTGTATTTTCGTGTCTTGCTTTTAGTGGTAATTGGGAAATCCACATTGGCTTTTAGGGAAATGGTACCAGAGGCTTTGGACTGTTTTTTTGTTGATACTTATGTGTCTGTTTTGTTCTATGTGATGTTGAATTGGTTCGAATTTCTTATGGTCTTATGCTTGTGTTTTGAAGTCACCTTGAGAGTGTTTTTGTGATATCATGGTTTTAAGAACCAGAGGACGTTCCTTATGTTGCATGGAATTGGATTTATGATCTGAATGATTTATTATGGTTGTATGAGCTTAGGGTGGGTTATCTAGGTGTATAGATGAGAGTGGCTTACAATAAGCGTCAGGGCCCACAAGTGGTTGTCAAGATCACTTATTGTAAGTAACTTAATAAAATGATAATATGAAACATTAATTGGGGTTTAAAATGAATTAATAAGATAAGTGTACCTCACCCATACTTGAGCGCTAGTATAGGCTAAGATGGAGGATGAGATGATGCTTTCCGCCCAGTGAGGTGTGCATCTGTCATAGTTAATAGTCTTGTTTGTACAAGAGGTTATTGATACCACATATGGTCACTTGAGTGTCAGGGTCCAGAGAGGCTGCTAGGACAAAACTCAAGGGTTAGACGTATGTGATGACACTTCCCTATATGCATCTTAGATTTCTTACATGTGTTGGTTGCCTCTAGGTTAGTTCGTTTCCTCTGTCATTGAGTTATACCTTTTTGAGATAGAAAACTTTCAGGATCCCTTGCCTAGTTCTACCTTATGAATGATTTTGGTATTGTTATCAGAGTGGGGTTTGATGTTATCTCCTTAGCACGGTGGGAGTGGAATCACAGGTTTCCACGAGGTCGGGAGGTAGTGATTCTTTTACCATTTGAGACTTCCACGGTCCTGTACCAGTGTTGGATGATCCTTATAGCAATTGTTCCTTATTCTTTCATCCTTGGAGATTTGTTCTTATTCTTCTTTTATTGTTTATGTTCTTTGTACATGGATTATATTTACATACCCTGTGACTTGTGTAGTGGATGTGGGTTATCATGTATACCTTACGGTATCACTTGTATTTGTGTACTCATTTATGAGATGATGTACTTTAGTTACATTATGTGAAAGATTTGTATGGTTATTGTACTTAGTAGATTAATTTACATTTATGTAATTCTACGTCAAGGAACCCTTGAGGTTTGTAATCTGTGAATGAGATTGTGTAAATGAGTATATTTTGTCTTTACGTTATTGCTTCCACTTTGTTATTCATTGTTGTTTATAAACTTTTAAGAAAAAAAATTATTTTGTAAACTTAGTAACATGTTTTAGGTTAATTTCTCCTAGGTTCCCTGGCGGAGCATTACAGGAGTGTTCTCAACTAGTTTTAAAACCTTGATTGAGATTATCAATGTCATCAGCTAGTTCATTGAAAGGACAAGCAAAGCCAATGCCACACTCACTAGCTGTCACACCCACTAGCTGCACCACGCAAATGACATTGAGTGGTAGCCTTATGTCCCTCATTCTTAATTAAGGAAAGCAGTTATTTAGGATGAGGGTTATTTTATTGTTTTGTTTTTGTGATCAAAAAGCATTTTTGTGGACCCCAGGTGGATTCTCCCTAGGTTCAGCTCCTGTCCCAGGCCTCTAGATTTGACTTGGGTATGGTACCTAGGCCGAATCTAAAGGCCCATTGTGGGATGCCAAGTGACCCAAGCAAGACCCAGACCAGGAGCAGAACCTGGTCTGGACTGGTTCAAGTTCGGCCAGGGTTCCTGCAGAAACTGGGCACATAGAGTCTAACACTGAAGACATTGAATGGGTGCATCTAGTAGACCTAAACAGCACCAAAGTCCACAAGCAATGTTTAATATTGTGCCTCAGTTTAAGATGATTAACAAATGTCTTTCCGTAAGTTTTCAAAACACTTTTGTAGGATTCAAATGTGAATAAGCCCACTTTGGAATCCGACCCAACTCACTTGGTGAGGAAGATGAACAACCAGAGAAGGAAGGTCTCTTTAAGGGTAAAACACTGAGAGTACCGTTTCTTCTCTTCAAATTTGCCAGCGAACATCCCATAAAGGTTGAAGATGCTACCCCTTGAAGGGAATGTGGTGGGCGGTGACTCAAAATAGGTACTTCAAGAGTAAAATGGGGACTTTGACTTTCAGTTGAAGACCTTGGAAGATGACTTCTGTGCAATTCTTTATATTAAAAAGGTTTTGACATGCACAATGAAAAGAAGACATGCAAAAGATGGTTTCTGTAGAGTGCCAAGTCTGTTCAAGAAACCATATGGCCCTAAAGCCTTAGTGGTCTGTGGTTCGTAATTTCCTTTTTCTGTCTTGAGTTGAGACAGCTATACCTATAAAATCTGAAAAAAAAAATTACACTTGAGAAATATGCTAGCACAATCTGTTTTAATGTGTTTAAAGTTGGCTTCTTTCCGAATTTGTTGATATTAATTTTAAATGCCCAATTTCAGCAGGAAGGTCTATGAAGTTTATACTCACAGTTATTCTTATATTCTTTGATGCTTTCATTTTCATGGATATAACAAAAACCAGAAGTTGAGGTTTTTAAATCCTAGAGCCCAGAAAGAATGTGTGATTTTGGAAATTGAAAAAATAATAGCTTTTAATTATAGCAAAAAACAAATATAGATGGCATATTGCAAGCTACAAAACAAGCACTTTGCTAAACTCTTCTTTACCTGCAATATTGACAAAGCCTTGGAAAAAGTCTCTTCGGCATCATCAGAGAATGGCATGTATATTGGTTTTATACCCCAATATAGAGCAAGCCTCTGTTTTACCCTTTCTCTGTACCCACAGAACAACATAATCAACAAATTTAGTCAAAGCCATGATTAACTTGCAAATCAAGACATTGCACTAACTAAAGAAAGCAACACAGATTTAAAAACTACCAACAATAAGCTTTGCATGCAAATCATTTGCAAAAACAACTTGATCACAAAATGATTAGCATACAACTGTGGCGCAAGATAAGGGCCAAGATACATACTGATTTGTAAAGGCAAATATTGTACCGGAAGGCCGATAATGGCTTAGTAAAGTAGCCATAAACCCAGTCCTAGTAAACACCACAATTGATGTTCCAAGTGTGTTTGACATCATCGTTGCATGGAAAGCAAACATCTCACTCATATGTCTCTGGAAAATAGAATTTCCTTAAGCAGGTGAGCATCATTTCACTCTCAAACAAAAGAATAAGTTGCTCCTTCAGAGGCTATACACATTTGTAATATAATAATGTCAATTATCAATGTCTTTTGCAAACCTTGAAAGCATGACCAAGGTTAGTAGGAGGTGCTTCTTTCAATGTAGTCGCTTCAGTGTGTAATGCAACAGTGTGCATGACATTCACAGCTTTCAAAGGATATCTGCAGAAAAGAACAGGATCATGTGGCTTTAAATTTTCATTTTGACAGCTTGACAAAAGTAGCGTGGAGAAATGAAACTCATTTGAAACCCTCTTACACTGTGCCTTGCAAAAAAAGAAATCCAAAACTTCAATTTTGTAAAAAAAATACATACTTTCCATGTGCTGTTTCTCCTGAGAGCATGATAGCATCTGCACCTTCTCGTACAGCAATAGCAATGTCTGAAACCTCTGCTCGAGTTGGCGTTGGGTGGTTTATCATACTTTCCAACATGTTTGTTGCTACTATAACTGGCTTGCCCATGCTTCGACATATGTTAATTATTTCTTCCTACAAAGTCAAAAGATACATATTAAATCACCAATACATTCTAATTAATTAGTATATCCTCTCATAAGTTCAATAACGTAGCAACCATGAAGTTTATCAAGTTTGGCCAGCAAAAGTTTTGATATTAATATGAGATGAGAAAATAATATTGTTGCATTGTTGCATTCCTTTTTCGAAACTTGCATTGATTAAATTATGAAAATAAAGTTATAAGGTTGGCAAGCTAAAATTCCAACAATTATAAGAGAGGGCAAATCTTATACTTGTATCTAAAAAAATTGCAAAAAATGTGCTCTATGACACTCCTTCACTGCAAAATATATGACCAACAGTTTAGTATACATACAAATCTCTCCTCGTGCAATTAAAGGAACATTATCTGAAGAAGGCCAATTCATACTTTGAAAGATGTTCCTCTTGCACCATTCTAAGGATCGAGTTAAAATCATTGTTTCAAGGGTGTCATGTTCTCTGGGGAGAAATTGAACAGCAGTCCCTACCAGGAGCTAAGAATGAGCATTCAGCAGCCAAGAAACTTTACTTTATCATTAACACAATACTTTGTGGGTAAAGCTAGCCAGCGCAAAAGTGAACTTTCCCTTGTTAACCATTTGTGTTGAATGTCCTTCTATCATTATCAAAAGGTTAAAATTAAAGGATTCAAGATAGGGATGGTTTTGGAAACAGGCATCTTTAAAATCATTTAGAATGGAAATCCAGAAATGGCATATATCACTCAATGTTTATGTGATCAAATTTGCCAGGGTTATCAAGTGATTCAAGTCCATCATGTCAACTATATTGCTTCATAGTCATTTCCCAATAAATTGAGTAGACAAAATTTCATTGAAGCGGATATTGAAATATACTTTTCTCTGATTTTAAGGAAACTTATTGCAATATGTATGGCTTGATAACATGTTTTGTCTCACAGTAATGATGGTTTGATTTGGGACATTTAAAAAGCAAAAACCAAGAAATACAAATGGAAGTGCAATCGATAGCAATAAGCTTTTTATTGAAATTGGGAAGACAAGTTACACTTCAGTACTTGCAGATGACTACTTCAGGATTTAAAATATCAATCACTAACCTGATTGCCAAAAGGGAAGATTATTTCAGTTATTTGCAGAGCTGTGATTTATTATATTTAGTGTCCAGATCCTTCATGTGCTGCGATTTCAGCGATGATAATATAGCTGCGATTCCTCCTTGAAAGATTGATATCTGCAAAGACGCCTTGTAATTTTGAAACCTCTCAAACTTGCTGCTGCGCAAAATAGGATTGAAAACTGAACCCAACACTTGCTGTAGCTGCTTCTATACTGTATGGCTGAATGAAAAAGCATGAGATATGCCTGGGGTTGCGTCCAAGCATGCACCTTTTGAGGGTTTCGTCCTGAAAGGCATAATGTGATTCTTGCAAAGAAAACTCGTAACAAAGATTGATTCATCATAATGATTCTTCTAACCCGATGATGCCTTTATAAATAAATCTTCACCCAAAAAGCATTCAACCTCGTCCATATTCCTTGCTTACTTGCTTATAGACATAGGCATTTAATAGTATTACCTTTAGGCTTTTATTAATAAAGTGGCCACCATGCTCAGTGGAGTAAATTTGAGGACGGATGGGTTAAAATTAACTTTGATGGGGGCATCAAAAGGCAACCCGGGTCCTTCTTGGACTGGGTGTGTATCTTGTGATGCGACTGACAATATTCTCGCAATAGAAACTAAGAAGTTGGTGGAGGGCACCAATAATGAAGCAGAGGTTCAGGCTGCGCTGCTTGCAGTAGATTTGGCAACCAAACTGTAAGTGGAGTGTTTGCATTTGGAGGGCGACTTGCAGGTGATAGTTAATGCAATTGCCAATGGCAAAGCCCAAGTATGGAGACTGGATAAAATCATCAACATTATACAGAGAAAACTTAAGGCTTTCCGGAATTTCAAAATCTCCCACATTTACAAGGCGGACTCCTTATCTAAGTTGGCAATGACATTTGCGGATACTTTTGGCTCAAACTTGGTGGAGATTTGGTGAAAGGAAAATGAAGGATAGGTGACATCAACATCATTTATGTTTGCAAGGTTGGCACTCTGTGGTGGCTTGGCAGCTAACATCGCACATGTACTTGGTCCTTGCATTGAATGCAGGGTAGTTCTTTGAGGCATTTTCAATCCTTTTACCAGAACCAAGGTGTACATTCACATTGCCTTGGCAGTGAATTCACATGCACGGAGTGGAGTGGTGAAAGTGACGGTGCCATGGAAGAAAATTTCAGCTTCAAAGCTCTGAAACAGCAAATGGCATTTTGGGGTCCGGTGTATGTCTTCACCTCGAGTGACCCATTATTCCTCATTTTGGTCAGGGCTCTACTAGGTATCGATTTTTTGGTCTCAAGGTTTTGCTTTTGCACCAACACTGATATTTCCTCCCTCTTTTGTGCTTGGGGTCACCATTTTGGGTCGAGGGCAGAGGTGAAATGGGTGTTGGAGCAGTGTGTGTGACCAGAATGGTGTGTGGGATTGGAAGAAATTCTGCAATGTGCAGTACCAGGGTGAGGGTTTGTAGCTGTGCACGAAGATTGGATTGGGTTTCCCGAGGTGCCTCATCATGTGCACCCATTTCTTCTGCACAAGGCATTGGGAAGTATCCCAGAACGAAAGGCAGAGGCTCAAAAGTATTGGGCACACCTTGTGGACTACATTCACGATTGGGAGCTAATCATTGCTACGAGGGTCCCCAGGAACCAGATGGACCCCAATTTTTTCAGGTTGAGGTTGGCAGGGGCGTGGTCTGAAATGCAGGAGCAGGGAAGGACAAGGGATCGTGGCAACCAAGGTCGTGGATGTGGTGGTGCTCGTGGTCGTGGTGTTGCTCATGGACAGTCATGTGGGGCTGCTTGCGGGTGTGGAGGTGGTCATGGTCGAGGTCGCAGACTTCTACCCTAATCAAGGATGGTTCATCATCCTTTCATTTCTGTGATGCATATGTTCTCCAGGTTTTTGGTGTCACCTTTTTGAAGCGTTTGATGTAGTTTTTGGCAAATTAGGTAGTCTGTAGATAGTCTCTATGTCTAGTTTTTGGCATGAACTCCGCCATGAGAGGTTCTATGTATCTAGGGTTTGGGTGATGAGACTGTATATTGTGTAATTTTGTTGTTTTATTTACCACCCAGGTTGGTCTGTAGCATCTAGTAGGGTTTGGGTGGCAAGCTAATCATGGTTGCTTGACTGGTTTCTCGGACATGGTTGTCCACTTTTCATGGACTTATTTATGCTTTATTTCATGTAAAACTCTAGTTTATATTAATAATATAAAAACATGATTTACCAATCAAAAATAAACGAAGCGGCCACCATGGTAAATGCTCTAGGAGAAGTTAGTCATAACTTAAATGAGCCCCCTTTTCTAATATAAGTGAATAATTAAGTATCACAACTTAACTTAAGCTTTTTGCTTCTTTTATTTAATTAAAAACACTTAACCCTCTTTATTAACTTAATGCTTTAGCCTATGGGGAGAATAGATAATAGGCTAGCATTATTATTTATTTATTTCTTGACATGCTACAAAAAAAGGGAACATTACAGATATCTTTGAAATTTCATTATATATCCCAATATATCTTTTCTCGACAAGATTCATGACATTTTCATGAAAATATCATGATTTTTTCAATTTATTGTTGACTGCCAATTTTACCAAGATTTTCACCATGTTGCTTGTAATATCACAATAAATTCATTTTCTATCATACATGAGCCTCAGATCTGTGATTTGTTTATCATTCCTCTCTGAAACTTTTATAAATGGGTTATACACCTTAAACAAATGTATATATCTGTTAAGAGTTCCAGATGCCATTATTGAAGAGCAGTTATGACTGTTATTCATTGTTTCAACAATGAATGTGGTTATCTACAACTGTGAGACAATATAATCTGGTTCAAAAACCTTGTGAATAGGGAAAGTGTCTGTTGTTAATGTGATTAGTGATTATGCTTGTTGCCTTTAACAACAGAGAAAACTGCTGTCAATATTTATGATTCAGGAACATAGTTATTACCAGACAAAACCATCAATCAAATAATTATGTTATTCCTCGACTTTTCATTATTATTTCACAATACATGTCAGTGCTCTTGTTGACTTACTGCCATTTCTACTTGTCAATGGATATTGTTGCCTTTACTTCATTTGCGAACATAGCTGTACTACCAAAGTCATTGTTTGGGAACTTCCATTGTTACATATTGGCTGTTAATAATATCATATCAATTAAGATTGTTGTCATTATTATTGTCTTTTGACATTCCTATATTTCTGGGATAAGTTATCTTCTTATGATTACTGATCAGTAACATTCTGTCATTATAATGATCTGTGTCATTCTTGATCAGTGCGGCAGTCTGTGGCATTGTTAGTCAAATTGTGATCAATAACATGAGTGTCTTTACTTTTTTTCATAACATTATAAGAAAATTTGTTGTTCATGACGCTTAATGTAAAACATTGTTGTTAAGAACTTAAAAAAGGTCACTGCTGTCCTGAAACCACTGCTGCAACTTGCATGATATTGGAAGAGGTTAGGGAGACTGTTGTTGTGATATCCCTGTTCTAAAATAGGATTTAGTAATAAATAATAATAAAATTAGAATATATAAGAAAATACATGAACAAATAAATAATAACAATATAATATAATTTATTATTGATATTAATATAATAATATAATATATTATTAATATAAATATAATATAATATATTCCTATCAATTAGAGTCGGTAGGGAGATAAAATCAGTACTAATGACACAAACAGATGTTGAATCAATACCTTGGATTATTCTATTCCTCAATAAATCGTCAAATAATATTATCAAACAATCTTTGGATATGACCATCAAACATCTATTAGTCTCTAGTAGAGGGTTCGACCAGGCATCAATACATTGAGGACTGTTTACAAGTCAGCAAATATGAAGTCGGCAAATATGAGTATTGGAAGATATCAAAGACTTACCATAACTACACACAACTTCTTTGTTTCAGCGATTATGGAGGGTTCAACTATATCATTTAAACCGGGCATTCAGAGATTGTTATAGTGATAAACATGACTAGTGTTAGCATAGCCACGTACGCATAACAAGTCAAAAGGCATGTGATTGTTTAAGTTAAAAAAACATCATGGACTATAATGGTGATTGCTATTAGAGTTAAATCTATCTATTTTTGTTTCTCTCTCTTCCGTAGATTTATTTCTATTTCTAATGGTCACTCCTCTTCTATGTTTCCATATTCTCTCTCTATTCAATATGGATACTTCCTCTTTCTTTTTTCTCTCTTGAGAATGTTTCTATTTCTCTCTTTGTTCGTTATAGAAACATTCTTGTGTATACTTGTATATATAGATCTTTTATGATCTGTGTTTAAACACATTCATTATTTTACCATAATATGGTATTAGAGCTATTTTTTTCGAAAAATAATAATTTCATTATTGAAATTTCCAGAGTTATTTTTCATAATGGGTTTTGAAAATCTTTAATTTCTTCATGAAATTTTCAGACTCGTAAGATTTTCGAAATCCTTTGCCCGGGTGTGTTCGACTTTTTTGTTGTAGACTTCCTTCAAAACCCGACTGGGGTTTTTTGGCGTCCATTTTTTGCAATTTTTGGTCGATCGTCGTCGGCTTTTGCAGAGTTTTCTTTTGCAAACGGTGGCCTTTAGTGACTTTGACATCTATTCTTTGGCTGTCGACCACATCTCTGGTGCCTTCTGCCATTATTTTTTTTGCAAGAAATATATTCGCGCACGGCTTGTTTTTCAAAAAAATCCCGACGTGATTTCTCTATTGTTCGACGTAGCGGCTCCCATCCTAATCTCAGGCTTATTATGCTTGTTTTTCTACCAGCGACGGGACTTCTTCTTTACAGACACCTTCTGTGATCTGCAAACACCATTTTCTACCTTGAATGGTCATTTGTCCTACAACTCATTCACATTCTTTGTTTCTACAACTCATTCGGCTTCTATGGTCAATTTTTGTTGCTTTCGCACCGTCTAGGGTTTTATAGTGCCCTTTGTCTTCTGCGGCCAGGATTTCATCCTTATTTTTCAGCAATCTGCAATTTTTTGAAGTTTTTTCTAGTGGCTAGGGTTTCCTTTGAAACTCTCAGGTTCTTTGTCGTTTTGAAAATCTACTTGCAGATTCTTGGTGGGTTTTTGCAGATCTCCACTGGGTTGCCTTCATTTTTTCAGGGTGCATCATTTTTTGTGCCTCAATTTTCGAGCTAGCGGATTCAAAATCTGACAACAAATTCCTTCTAGGTTTTTCATGCTCTCTTTTGGTTGTCTTCTCATTTTTTTTGGGTCTTCTGTCAATCTACCTTGAAGATCATGCCTTTTCAAATATTCACGTTTTTTGCATCGAACAACGTGTCATGGCATCTCTCACCAATCTTTTGTTGGAAGGTAGTCAGTGATTCAACAAAAAGCACTACAACACTTGGAAGCAAAGAATAATGACGATCTTCGTATAGCGTCGCCTTGAGGTGCTTGTTTTGGGTACCGAGACTCATTATTTGCCTGAGTCTACCTTTTACGCCTTCTGAGGATTCACTTGTAGACTTTTGTTTTAGATTGACCATTAAGGGAGGGTATTAGAGTTAAATCTATCTATTTTTGTTTCTCTCTCTTCCGTAGGTTTATTTCTATTTCTAATGGTCACTCATCTTCTATGTTTCCATATCCTCTCTGTTCAATATGGAAACTTCCTCTTTCTTTTTTCTCTCTTCAGAATGTTTCTATTTCTCTCTCTTTGTTCGTTATAGAAACATTCTTGTGCATACTTGTATATATAGATCTTTTAAGATCTTTGTTTAATAACACATTCATTATTTTACCATAATAATTGCAATCTGCTAAAGGTGAAGCACTTTAAGACTATAATCGCTATTGATATTAAGATTATAATTGCTGAAATATAATCGCTTTCATTAAAGAATAAACCACTGTCAATAAAGAGTGCAAATACAAGGAATAGACACCTCCCTTCAGGCAGGACATACTTGGATCAAGAGACATGCCCCTTCGTCCCTCTTAAAGGACATATATCGACAGTCACTTATGGCCAGAGGGGTATGGATAAGAGCATGGAAGAAAGGAAATACAATTAACACATTTTTATTATAGCGACCTGATAAATGCAGCAGCATCCAGAGCACGGAAGGCAATCATATTGCAGGGGTCTGAAAAATTACAGTAGCATCAAAGAGCACCAAAGTAAATCAACATTCCTTACTATCCAACAGAGAATATATAGCAAGGGAAGAATACCAAGAAGGAGAACCAGATAGAGGATCTCATACAAAGACGGCAAAAATTTGAGCAATCCCAAAAAGGCGACATTACAGTTTTTGCCAATTTTCGCACTCTAGCTACCATTTTGTGTATGGATTGTCTCTGGGACTTGATAATTAAGCAGGATGGTAGAGCAAACACGTCTTATTTTAGTTATATTTTATCGCATCAAGAGTTCACTATCGTTCTGGCAGAGTTATTTAGTAACATTGTTAAAGAGATTTATGTTAGAATTATCCATAATCAGTGATCTCAAAATTAATGAGAAAAAATCCATATTTCAAAATTCATGGTGTGTACTTTTGTTCACTTTCATTTTTTCACTCTCTATGCAATTAGGATGGCTTTAAAAGTAAAAAACATCAGTTATTTCTCTTTTGGTGGAAGGGGGGGGAGGAGAGGAGGGATTTTTCCGCATTTTTGAGTTCCCAATATGTTCCTCACTTTTTTCCCACTAGTATCCTGAGAAATTAAAAATATCTTTATCTTTTTCTATACTGAGAAATTACAAAGAAAGACATTTGCTAATCTGGACCAAATTATTATTTATTAGAGATAACTCTTTAGCTAACCTCCATGTCATGAATCAAACCACAGGGATCTAAAGAACCAATAAAATTTGTATGTCATAGTCCTCTTCCTTCATAAGAATGGTTGCAAACACAGTATTCAAGAAATGAAGTCCATTGATATGCGTGACATTTCAACTGATGATAGAAAAATATTTACAAAGGTTTAAATAAAAAAATTCTGTTTAGTTACCTGGAGTAAAGGAACTTCCTCGATAGGAAGCTCTGCTCCAAGATCCCCTCGAGCTACCATAGCCTAAAGAAGAGGAAGGAAGAGACAGCTGTTAGAATCCTAAACAACACACAAATACCATAAAACAAAGTCTATACATGCATAACTTGAATGAGTATGGCTGAAGATGATGCTGGCCATGACCATGTGCATGCAAGCAGTGTGTAAATGCTTGTCCTAAATAAACCAAATGAAAGAAGACATTCACTAATGTCCATGGAACCACCGGCATATAAAATATCAAATAACCTCCGATGAAGTACTTTCATAAAACTGTAGAAAGGAAGCTTATACGGCTATCTAGTTCAATAATCTCTATCCATTTATGAGCTTTTCAGTAAACTCATGCAAAAGATGAGTCATGAGACTTGTGTTTCTTTACTGCTTCTTAAAAACAGCACTTTTATAAGCCCTCATCGCCATCATAACACCAACCCCTTGGACTAGCAATAACCTTACATTTAAAAGAAACTAAGAATTCAGGAAAAAAGCTGAAAGGGTTCTCAAAGCAAGCAGCTTATGCTACTGAAAGAACAGAAATTAAGTCTTTTTAAGTAAACCCATGTGAGTCATGAGACTTGCGCTTCTTTATTGCTTATTAAGGACAGCATTTTTATAAGCCCTCATCACCATCATATCACCAACCCCTTGGACTAGCAATAACCTTATGTTTAGAAGAAACTAAGAATTTAGCTAAAAGTCGAAAGGGTTCTCAAAGCAAGCAGCTTACTGTAATAAAAGAACAGAAATTAAGTCTTAGGTGTCAAGAAGTTAAAGATTCAAGCTATTAGGCCTAAATTTAAACCTTCACTGTATTTGTCTACATTCATTCGGATCTGAAAAAAATCATATGATACATGATAGCATACTCTAAAACCATTTCAGATTTAATAATGATTCTAACCAATACAAAGTTAGGAAATGTAAAATGTAAACTAGTAAAGCTATGCATGAGAGGGAGAGAGAGAGTATGCATTCTCTGTATATTGTAGGCTGTAGCAGACAGAAGAAATGGGAATAGAAGCACAGGAACAAGGATCCCAGATATTTTTTATTCTGGAGGATCAACTGGGACACTAGAGTTCAACACAAATGCTTCTGCGGGACAGAGACTGGGACAAAGACAGACACCTTTGAATATTCACCACTACAGGTCACTTGCACAATATCTGGGTACTCCTGCCCTCTATGGACATCAGAAATGGACACTTGCGTTAAAGAATGGTGCCCTTCCCTCTGCAAATCGCAAAACTGGACACCTGCACTGAAGAATGGAGATCCTGCAGACTGAGAACACAAACAATTTTGCAGAAACACTACTCCAGGACAATTCTGCACTGTGACACTGGTGTCTAGACAAACAGTGGGGCCCTGAATACTAAGAGATGCATGATCATTGTCAGTTTCCTCGGATTGACAGATAAACTGTTATATGGGCTCTGGACCTCTGAAAAACTAAATATGAATCTGAATAGGGACAAGAGAAAAGGGTGTTGCTGTTTGGGAGACTGTCTCAGTCAGTCCTCTGGTTGGTATCTTTCAACCTCAAATTTTGGGAGTGTGATATCCTAGAGGCTAGCACAATAGTGTAAAGTGGTGTTTACAAGGGACAGTCCTAAGCCAACAAAATCCTATTAAAACCTATTATTGTGTGTGAGAAAGTGATGGCAGAAATTGGAAAGTGTAGAATAAGTACCTGTTCAGACTTGGGAAAGATTGGGATGTCTAGAATGTGATTCGAAAGAATTGGAGAAGATAGAAAAACCCCAACACTAAGAAAAATGCAGATATAGCTAGAAGGATACAATACAACCATGGTGGATTTGGAAAAAAAAAGTGCAAAGCTTGGTCTGCAGACTTCTCAAGATAGGAGCTCAAACTTGCTGTAGTACTTGTGACGTTCCAAAAGTAGAACAGAATAAGCATCTCTATGCCAAGAATGACCTCATAGGTATTTTACATTTCAGGATTGATTTTACCCTTGAAGGGCTTTGGAATGGCCTCAGAGATAGGTAAAGTTTTACAGTCATAATCTCAAGATTTAAAAAAGAAGCATCAAAATACATGCATCGAATGTTGACACATTTCTGGGTCACTCATTTTCACACACAAGTGTCCATTTGGAGGTCTGATTTAAAACTTCTAGAATTGGCTTTTGGGATGATGTATGGTTTATTTTCGAAGGAAAAACAGTCCATTTTTGGGAAAAGGCTCGGAAAGTGATGAATGGCCCCTATGACACACTTAGGGGAATGGTCATTGGAATGAATGCAAAAACATGTGGATATTATAAAGCAAGCAATTTCTGATCTTATAGCTACTTCCAATCTCCAAATCATTAAACTAAATACTCAAAGTCTGCATTTACACCCTAGAGAATGTAATGCCCCCTTTTTGAAATAGGATTTAATACTAATAATAATAAAAATATATATATAAATATTAAAAACAAATAAATGCATATATAATAATAAAATATAATGTAATATAATTACAAGTTAATTACATTAATGAAAGGCCAAGGGATACATTATGAAGAGTTGTGATTCCCTCAACATAAGATATAAAAGGGAGGAGATTTCATTTAAAAGAGGACGAGGAGAAAAGAAGTAAGAGAGAATGGGAACTAGGGAAGGATTAATGGAAGAAGATTGGAATGGAAAGGATTGATGAAGGGTCGTGACTCTTGCAAAGGGGGGTAATTAAGAAGGTTGTGACTCTTTCAAAGGACATGAATGATGAAGGGTTGCTACTCTTTCAAAAGGTGGCAATTGTGAAAGGGAGTGACCATTGCAAAGGGAAGGTGTGGCGAATTGGTGTGACTCTCCCTCTCATCGAAAGACATAAAAGGGAGAAGGATTCATTTGAGGACATCCAAGAGAGATGAATTTGGAGAACTATTTATTATTTTCAAAAGCAACAATATGACTCAAATCTTATGAAAGGCAGTGACCCTTTCACCAAGAAAGTATAAAGGAGAACTCATTCCAAGCATCAAAGGATCACCTATCAATCATCACTCATGAATCCATCAAGACAAATCCTTCATTCATTCAGCAATCATTAAGCAATCAGCAAAATCAAGCAAACAATCATCAAATCCATATCAATCATCACTTCACCTTGGGATCAAGGAAGCAAACAATTCAGCAATGAAGCGTCAATCTATTAAATCAACAATCACCCAATCATCACCTGCCAATACCTCAAATCATCAAATTAAAGGAATTCATTCATTCAAGCAATCAATCATCAAATTGGAAAATGAAATTGGAATATGATCTGTCATATATTAAATGTCACGAACCCGACCAGATTTTGATTAGAAATTGTCTCACGATAGTGAGACTTCACAATTTCTGACATAACGAAATATGCCTTCACACCCCCATCAATAATCTGGAACCATAGTTGCATCTGAATTGGTGCTATTAGAAGATGAAGCCTTTGTCATTGCTCACAACCTATGGATGCTGATCAAACTTCATCAATGGGGGAGGCGAGGTTCTGAAATCAATAGATATATATTACTGTTCGATTTTCTAAAATCATGAAGCCTAATTTCTTTTGCTGCGAACCAAGACACTCCTCAATCAGCGATCTTTAGTCTTTAACTAATCATTAAGCAATAGCCATGATACTAATGAAGAGTCGTGTGATTATTTTAAGGAGGCAACAATTAGTTTGAGAAGTGTTGGTAGACAGATTTCTCACTTTTAATTCACCTTTAACATTGACCATGTTTGCCTAATGTTCAGTGACAATCATGCCAACAGTTGGAGAGATTCTAGTAAACTACAATCTTCCTCTACGTTTGAGAGGGGCAGCTCCCTCATATGATGGGGGTTTTTGAGGTTTTTGGGTAATTTTAACCTGAAAGCACATAAAGGAAGAAGCGCAAAACTAAAATAGAATAAACAACAGAAACCCTATTGGAAGACATACGAAGACCGAATAGGATTTCATATCTTATAACAATTACAAAGGGGTTTTAGCACGAGAATATCTTTAGAAATGCAATGATAATGAATTAAGGATGGTGAATCTCTACATACGAAGAGATGAACTTCTCTAGCACATTCAGACTAAGATACCAAAGCCTGCTCGTATATCATTATATCAGTTGCACAAACTATAAGCATTTTAATGGATAACTTATGACTTGCACAATGAGACAGAAGGATTGCCAATTTAACATATGAGAGATTGGTAATAATAATATAGGACATCCAAAACATACAATTCAAATAATTCCTTTATTATCTTTATAAAAATATACAAGTTCATAAACCATTCTGTACAAAGTACAAACCAAAAGTCATTAAAGTTTCTCTGAGAATTTATCCAGAGTTTCTCCTTTGTAAAAGTCCTCTCCCTTGCAATAAAAATAGCCTCATATTTATAGCCTTCTTTAGATAACCACCTTCTAACTACCCGATAACTACCTTCTAATTACCTTTTTGAAATACAATGGTTTTAAAATAATGAAACTTTATTTGACTTTGACTTTTATATCTTTTCGCAAAATAAGGCTTATTTAGAAGTTTTAGTTACATGTATGTGACATAAGTCAATTTTACAAAAAGGTAACAAGTAACCATAAAACTTTTGAAGAAGGGGCAAAATGTAGACACTAAAAAATGGTCAGTCGCCCCATTTCTTTAACATGTCTTCTATGTCACGTTTGATCTTCATCATGTGTTGACAAGGTGTCATTCTTCTTATTCCATTTGGTTACTTTCCAACCCTAATGAACCCACTTAATCACATTTGGTCCTAAATCATCATTATTGGCAATTTTATCATTTTATCAATCTGTCCTAAATCTTTGTTGATAATTAATCAGTCATTAATTATCAACCTTTTCATCAGTTCTTTTCAATTAGTTCAATCAATCCTTTTGTCCATAGTTGAAAAAATCAGCGGTATATCGCCGGACTTGCGAGATATCGCTCAGAAAAATGCTTTGCGATATAATAGCAGTTTATCTCGGCAAAGATTTTAATAAAAAATCGTCGCAATATTTCCCCTAAAACTCGCCGATAAAGTCAAAAAATCTTTCAAAAAATCATTGACAAAGTCAGTCACCGGTGTCTTTTGCATTTTAGGTTTTTGTTTTAATAAATATTGAAGTCACGACTCATGGAGGTGGTTTTGATCATTCACAAATGATGGCTCATTCAGCAACGACTCTTCATTAATAAGAAAATCGCAAGCTTTTACCTTCAGACTTCATACAGCGGTTTTGTCTTCAAGAGGATTTGTCTTCATTCAGCAGCGGATTTGTCTTCATTCGGCAACAACTTCACAGACTTCTCCCGACCTCTCGAATAAATTTTTGTAATCTTTCAGTCCAAAATGAAAATACTAAGAAAAAATATGTTTTAATGTAAAAATTTAATGCATTTCGTAATATATTAAATGTAAATGTATTTCGTATTAATGTAAATGTATTTCCTAATATGTTTTAGGAATTTTAGGAATTTATAGTTAAATGTAAACATATTTTAGTGATATTGTGATTTACAGTTTACTAATATATTTTAGTAAAATTAAAATACATTTATTAATATATTTTAGGAATATTACAAATTATGGAAATCGTAAATGTATTTTACATATAACTTTCATAATTATATCAATATGTAAATGTATTTACTAATTCAGTATTTAATAGATTCATAATTTAGCATTTTAATAGATTTATAAAATACTAAATTTTACTTAATACAAAATAAAGATTCATGAAATAAATTTATGTAAATGACAAAGTCACAAATGTATTTACTAATTATATGTATATCAAATACAGATAGATTCATTTAAGATGAAATAAAATACTAATAATGAATAGATTTATCATTTATGTTTTACAGTATATGTTTCTACAAATTTGGTGTATATATGTGTGTTTTTAAGAATATTTTAAGAAATTTTATATTTTCAAATGTTCGATATAAGTGTCGATTTATTGCCGAGTTTTTGGCGATTCCGAGTTTTTCAAAAGTTTTGGGTCGGCCGAGTTATTTCCAAGTCCGAGTTTTTCAACCTTGCTTTTGTCAATCAGCTTTATCAATTTCAATGTCAAAAGCAGTCATTTTGACATCCAATTTATCTTCATGGCATTTAATTATCTTGTCACTATCATTATTATCAATTTTGCATCCTTGTCAAATCATATTTGGATTATGCTCTTTTTTATCATTTTTCCCTGTCAATTATCATCAATTTTGCCAATTAATCATTTTGTCTCGAACACAATTAGGGCCTAATTCAACATGGGGTTGGATTTCCTAGATTATGTCAATAATATATCTTCATTAATTTATGTCCCCTTTATTAACATTTCTTCCAAGATAAATGGATAAATTCATTTATCCCTCATATCCTAACTTTCACAATTAAATAAAACATTTTATTTTATTGGCTAATTTTGAAATGAGAGGAATCAATAATTCATAATTATTAAATTCCACCACATTTCCTTTCTTCACTTAACTTCCCTTATTTCTTTTTTTCTAAAATCTTAACTCTTCCACCTTTCCAAAAATCACATCACTTCACTTCTATTGAAAATAGAAGTTTCTAGCTCTGTTCTTTGTCGAAAATGCAAGTTTCCATTTTAACTCATCTCTCATTCAATCTCGACTGTTGGTTTCATTCAATCTCGTCGATCCAACCACTTGCAAAAATCTGTAAATTGAGGTTCTCATCTCTTCAATGGCATCTCATACAATTAGCATGGCCATTATCGTCTTCTTGCTTTCGAGTCTTTTTAATTTCATCTTTTTGAGATCATTTAATCTTCAACTATTCTCTTAGCTTTATCCTTGCTTCAATGAATGTTGCACAATGATGGAATGAGCCACACTTCAAATCAGCTTAGAGGAGAAAGGAGCAGTGAGGCCTTCGTCAAAGGGAGTGAATTGTGCTTGTTTGCATTAATTCCTTTACTTACTTCTTTGATGTCCTTGTTGTGAATGTGTGTATTTTTTATGTGTACAGGAACAAGTCATTTGATTTGTGTGTGTGTCGTGTTTTCTCCCAACCCATGAGTTCCCTATCAAATCATCAACTTAACCTTCAAACGAACACATCGAAATTGCTAGCTTTGTGCTCATTAGAATACATATATCCACTTTAATAGAGCTACTATACCAATACTTGAAGATATGAAGAGGTGCATCTGAAAACCTTGTGAACAACATCAACAAGATATGTTCCCCTCATAGTTTGCAAACTCTGCGAGTACTCTCCGAGTTGCGGAGTACTCTATTGTTTTTGCTGGGCGAGTTTTCACAAGTTTAACTCTTACGTTTTTATAGGCACAAAAAAATGTACGTAAAAATGACGATGTAGGTAAAACGCTGGTTAAAATGCGCATTTCTCATGTTTTTGCTATAAAGCCATGCATTTTCTCTTTCGAGATGTCAATTTTTAATTTAATACATTTTGTAATTGAATTTTACTATAAAAAAATGTTTATTTAAGAGATTTTAATGTTTAGTACTTTCTAAGTTGCCGAGTTTTTGCCAAGTATTTGTCAAGTTTTTGTGGAGTTGAAAATTTTGGGCTTGCCGAGTACTCTCTGAGTCCGAGTCTGTGAACTATGGTTCCCCTTGAATCAATTGTACAAACAATGGAAATGGTACAAAAGCTATCTTCGGGAACCCAAATGATGCCCTACTTGCAGTTAATTGATCACCTCCATAGCTGCCAAAGGTAAGAAATGACTTTGAACTTAAGACCAAGAATCTTCATGAAAATGAGCCTTACAAATTTTCCAATAACTCCACTCATTTCATATATCATGATTATCTAGTTAACAGTCATTTCTTCATTTCGTCATGATGATAAGGATTCCCACATGCTATCACTGAATTTTGCATTACCTGCAAAGGTGGCAGAACATGGCTTTACGGCTACGCATGCCAATTACATTTGTTTGGAAGTTTCCAAATCCTTTTCAACAAATCCATTTTCCCTCACAATGATGACAGAAAAATAATTATTTTTTTCCACTCAAATCTGGAAACATTTTGTTGCATTCTTTCACTAAGAAAACACATCAACCAAACCACCTCAAGTGCAACTGGGATCTGAATAATAAGATTTGGGATGTCTCCAAGGTAGCAACCGCGAGCATTTCCCAATAACATTATTTTTCAGAAATTTACCAGTGGCATGCTTTAATGGATGTTCATAATCTGTTCTGAAGCTCTCATTCAGCTGATAAGGCATGAAATTACATTATTAAACATTGTGAATTACAACTTTACAACTGTCGCTCACATTTACTTGTAAGTTACTAAAGCTTATCAACAAATCCATAATGTATATCCTAAAGGCTAAAATCATTACACATGGCACAGACCACATTTCTTTGAAGCATTTTATCGAACAATTTTGGTGGACTGACTATGATTCCACAGTTCATATATTTAGAGATATTCGGTCAAACATATCAGTTGCTTTGTCAATACTACACGGTTCACACTTGCCTGAAGACTTTTGAAACCTTCGCAAAAAGTCTATTTTGGGCACATCTCACTGCCACAAAACACTATAAACCAAGTTTCTTTGGGGCATTTTATCAAACAGTTCACGCACTCTTTCTCTTTCACAGGCAATGCATTGAGGGTGGTTTCAATGATAACTACCACGGGCATGGAGGTTGACCCTGGATATCTGTTGATCAATTATATATATGCCATGCACATTCTGGAATCAGTGCACACTCTAACAGAATTTGTGGAATTTGGCTTCAATTCTTCCATTGTGATTTGCTTAAATTGTATACCGCCTTGACAACAAATTCTTTTCTACAAATGTCAAAAGTTTCTATAGCTTCTCAATAAGCTATTTTATATGCCACCTTTTGCAATCTTTGTGTTCAAAGGATTTGATATCTTTTAGGAATTCCGTCGATAGGCTGTGACTTGTCTATGATTTCATATTTCCGTGCATATAGACCAAGGAAGTTGCAACTACTTGAATGTTTCTAAAGCCTTTTTAACAAAGCATTTCCTGCTGACAGGTGTTCAGAAGCCATTGTAATGTGTGCTTCCTGCAATCATTTATCTTCATTCCTTGGGATTGCGCATCTTTGAGACAAACAGTTTGCATGTTGTCTTTGATTTCACATTGTCCCAGCATGTCTTTGAGAGCGTTTCTAACTGTAATATTTGACAAAAAATTCATGACACGATGAATGCCCGCACCCTGTTCAAAATCCCCATTTTGGCACAAGTTGGGAGGATGTTGGCACAAGGTTGTGGAGTTCAGCTTAACGTCTGCCAATTGCATTTGTTTGTAATTTTCTATAGACTCTTCAAAACAAATCAATTTTTGCATAATCCTACAAACATTTCATTTCAAACCTTGAGGCGGCATCTATTTGAGACATTATGACAAATGGTTCACCTGCCCTGTCTATAATCCCATGCTTTGCACACTTTTTCACAAGGCATTTACAAAATCAATTATCCTTTGTGCTTGATGGACGTACGTACATTTTCCCAAGGCCACCATTTTGGCACATGTAAAACAAAAATGTGATGGTTTATAGCTTCAACCTGCGTTTGCCTGAAAGTTTCTATCCACTTTTCAACAAATCAAATTTATGCGGACCTCCAATCAGGGTTGCAGTGAGATCATAGAAGGCGAATTGAGCTTACAATATTAGAATATGTTCCAGTGTTTTGTTAATTCAAAGATTTTGAGTACTTCCTTGCAAAATCCAATTTGTGCACATTCTGCAATCATTTCATATTCCCTGAGATGACTTCTCTTTGAGGCATTACATCAAACGGTTGTTGTGCATTTTCTGTTCAAGTTTCTAAAGCATTTTTCCACAAATCCGTTATCTGAAAATCTTGAAATCATTGCGTTTTATGAAATGATAACTCTCTGCAGCTTATAAAATAGTTCACGTGCTTTGTTTGTTCATCAACACTCTTTATGCGCGTCTACCATAGCCTTTCCAAATGTGATGATTGACAAAGATCCCCCCCCTGCCATTAGTTTTGGTGAATGTACATACCCTGTTTTCATAGCTTTCATTTGGCTTACCCTTTTCCACAGTTCCCATTTTGGCACGAGCAGGTAGAATGCTGGCAAAGATTGCAGGTTTTGGCTTTACACCTCGCCAACTGCATTTGCTCAATAGTTTCTAAATCTTCTTCAACAAATCTATTATGTGCATATCCTGCAAGCCGAAATCATTACCAAACTTTTTCTTCAACACAAGCATGAGAGTAATGGCAAACGTTTGCAGAAGAATCGGGCTTTCCAACTCTTTGAAGGTTATTGAAAAACGGATACAAGTTCTTGAAATAGAGATTTCAAAAGTTAGAAGCTTGAAACAATGGATGTAACATTTAGAAATTTCAACTTTCAAACGCAAAAGTTAGGATTTTGCAATATCATGCACAAAAGTTAGAAATTTTAGTTTTGAGCACGAAAGTTAGGATTTTGGACCCAAAGATGCAAAAGTTAGGATCCGGGCTTCTCAAAATGCGAGATTTAAAGTTCGGAGCCAAAAAATGCGCAGAGTTGAGGTTTTTGAAAATTTCGCGCAAAAGTTGGGTTTTGGAAGCATCATGTGCAAAAAATTAGGATTTGAGAATGTCAAAGCATGAAAGTTAAGGTTTGGGAAGATTTTGTGCAAAAGTTAAGGTTTTAAAACTTTCGCGTGCAAGGGAAATTGACTTGGAATTTTAAATTTCGTGTCTTCAAAAATCGAGGCAACAAGAAGACACCCCTCTTGGGTTGTGACTCATTGTCTTCCCTCCCAAATTGCTATATAAGGTAGACGTTCCTTTAGTGGAAGGCATTGAATGGGAGAAGAGAATAAAGTCATATGAAAGGCAGTCATAGCTACAGCACTAACTATATATTGTGGATTTATAGTGTTAATTACATATTGTGGTATGAGTTTCCATACATAATAGAAAATTCTGTGTACATCTGCACACCTCTGATTTAATATGCATTTCATGATTATCTGTCATAGTATCATAGATATATTGCTGATTCAGGAATGTTTTAATATAGGAGATGTGTCTGAAATGCTATGTAAGTTAATACTCTCTGACTGCTGTAACCAGCCATGGTAGGGGAAATGAGGGATTACAGGCAGGGGAATGGTGATGGGGTCACCTTTTAAGCACACCACCTCATGGTATATAACGGGGGAGTCCCATGGGGCCAAAGGGGGACAAAGGGAACTGCCTTCAGGCTTAGGAAGGATGGACTTTCTGGGCACCTTGTTCTGTATACTCCTCATGACCTCTATCATGGCAAAGGAATGTATAAGGATGTTCAATCATTGGAAGTAAGATAGAAGTGGCAAGATTGAGGGGAATCGTGATAGGACACCTTGCTAGGTACCATCCACCCCCCTCATATGGATGGCACAGGCCACATGAGGCCAAGAGGGATGGTATATCCACTTTTGGGCCTAGGGTAGAGGATCTCTAGGGCACCCTTATCAAGTCACCCTATCTTATCTCTTCTATGGTTGAGTCATCTTAAAATTGAATTAAGCAATCTAGTGATTTGATCTACATTTCTAATATATGCTTATTTCTAACGAAAGAAACCTATTTATGAATTATAATTATAAATGATTCCTAACTTGTTTGCAGGGTCTCAATCAAAGTGAAAGGTTTCTCTAGACCCTCCTTGTTTTGATTAAAAATTGTAACCTAGGGCAAGAATTGGGTACTCATAATTTGGGGACATCACAAAGAACAAAACTTGAGACTTCATTCTTTGAGAATTGTTCATGAATGTTCTATAAATAAGTTTGCAGACATTAGATTTTCTTCAATTACATTCTTGCTTTACAGGTGACAAGTTCCTATATTGTCATCATAGACAAAAGATTACAAACAATCTGATCAAGTAGTGTTCCATCCTAACATGGTCATGGAATTGACAACTGTGCTAGGCCCTTCATGTGAAACTAATTTGATTTTGTTTCACATATGAAATTATTTTATTTACATGGTGTGGTCTCTGTTGATGTTTATAGCTCTGATCAGATAAAATGATCATAATATCATGAGAAAATAAATATGCAATATATTAATATATATAATGATGGACATTATTATTATATTACTATACATCAATATGAGATAATATTATTCTACATGATATACGCATATTGATATATATAATAATAATGATATTATTATATACATCAATATACATATACAATGAATATAGTATAGTTGATAAAATAAATAATATTAATCTCAATATAATACCGATTTGTATCGGTCCTACACATTAACGATGTGTATTGGCTAATACTTGTAAACTGATCGGTCTCCGCATGGTATTCGGTATTCTAATCTACCGCATGGTATTATTGCTGACCGATAACTATCAGTGTTATTACAACAGGTAAACGTGCTAACCGATCATTATGTTATGCGGCATCTACTAAACAGTGCGACAGTTTTAGTGCTACACAAACCGCATTATTAATCACATGTCTTGTGATTACAATTAGTCTTAGTAGTAGATTGATAAGTCGTGACTCACTCATGAGTCACGTCTCATCAACTTAAGACTGCACTTTCATATATATATGCAATGAGATGGTTATACTTAGATACACAGCGAATATACTCAGCAGTGCAAGTTTCGATCAACAATATATATTCAGTGATATCTCATTCAATGGGATACGGTGAACAGACAATAATATTGCTCAGCACTCATAGATTGATACTTGCACATCAGCGATACATGAGAAGCATATATATCAGTAATACTTTAAGTATACATCAACAATACTTGGAGAACTTATATCAAACAATATTTGTAAAAGAAAACACCAGCAATATTCATGATATATAAAATTCCTATAACATAAAAATCTGATCAAACTTAACAGTCTCAACAGAGTGGTTTGTTTAGTCTGTAACCAGCATTGATAGCTTAATATAGATCATATTGTTGAGACTCGGACTGCATAAAAACTTGACAAGCTGTTTTGTGATTTGGTCTTAGGTCCAGTGAAAACATTCAGCTAGAACTCGGCAATTAAAAATAATAATTTATGAAAAATGATTTTAATGATTCTTTTTGTCTTTAAATTTCAATTTTATTTGTTTTCAGTCTTGGCTTAGTCTCATAGCTGAGACTGGCGAATATGCCAAGATATGGAAGTCAGCTAAAACTCACAAGCTTTGGCACACGCACAAGTCCCAGTTGTCCGATTTGAGCAGATCTGACACTCATTAAGCCTAACTTGGACTCAGAGCCTTGAGTCATCACTGTTGCTTGCCAAGTCTCAACACACTAATACAGATAATCAAAATTTTAAGTTACCAATTAGCCATTAAAAGAAGACCCTAGATATTATCTGTGTTGAGCTAGTAATATTATCAGGAAACACCAAAGAGGTTGTGGTCAAGTGGTATAGCCACATCATTCTCATGTTGGATACCAAAGTTCAATTTTCCCCAAGTGACATCTTAGCACCAATAGGCACGCTGAAATAGTAGTCCTACTTCAGTTAATTGGTAGACAGTGTCACAGCAGTAATCCCATAGGGGACAGGCATTCAAGCCAGAAAAGCATGCCAAATATAATTCCATTCAAGCTAGAGGTGCATAAATTCAGGTGTTCAAGCCAGAGGTGTATGAATTCAGGCATTTGAACCAGTAGCATGATGGAGAAAGCCTTCAAGCTAAAGGAGCACAGGTGGAGCGATAAGGAGGAATGCCCTGCAAAAGGTGATAGGAGGTGAGGTGTTCAAGCCAAAGGATTGCTAATAGGAGAACTGAAAGTTGGAGAAGCACAAGTGGAGCAATGAGGAAGACTAGAGGCCCTACGAGAGCAGGAATAGTTGCCCTGCAAGAGGAGATTGGAGATGCAGTGTTTAAGCTAGAGAAGCACGGGTAGGAGAATTGCGTGTCCAGTGGTATCATCGCTGAGAAAGCAATAGATAGAGCAGTATGTCCGCACAATGTAAAGGGGGAGGTTGCTGTCACCAACCCTCAGCTAAAAAATCTTAAGAAACATTAAAATAAGTTGACTAGAATAATTATTGAATCTCCTAAAGGCAAAGAAAAAGATGTCCTTCAATGGAGAAATGAAGAAAAGGTGTGCTACATGAAAGCTATCAAATGATTAGGCATAGAAAAAAACACTTCCATTAAGCTTTGATTCCTTGATCCATCTAATAAATAGGCATCAGAGAGTGTGAATGAGATTCGACAGCCCTGTGGATTAGACAACCCTACAACAGAAAGAAGCTCAAAGTCCAAACCTATTCATCCAGGACTCCAGATGAGTTGATAACTCTAGTGCTGGAGAAAACAACACATCTTGTAAACCAAGTTCAAAAGAAGGTAAAAATTAACAAAACGATAAGATGAAGATCAATGTTTCTTAGCTGTTAAAATCTCGCTTGTAAGATCAATGTTTCTTAGCTTTTAAAACCTAGCTTGTATCAAATGTGTTCAAAATCTGGCATCTCGTACCCAAACAAAAGGCGACAAGATGGAATCAGAGATAGAATGAACCTAATGCTAACCCTGAATTCTTCTCAAGCAAGCACTGATGAAAATTATGGCAAACAGAATCTTTTCCCATGCATGGTATGATATCTGCACAAAAATACCCATAGCCCTTGCACGCCACAACATCTTTGCTAGGAATTGTAAAAGGGCATTTCCTCTCAGAAAAATGTTTTAATTTTACATCTTAATCTGACAATTGGAGAGAATCCCAACTGCTTCCTCTTCTGCATGATTGACAGTTCACAACTTCTGAGCCCTTTGTTGTGAGGCTGGAAGATGGAAAGGACAACGAAAATAAAGGCATAGTTTATGAGATTGAACTAATATCAAATTTATGAATTGCGACAGTAAAATCTGAAGAGAATGTCATGTTTACATACATATACTAAAATATCCTAACAAGAAGATAACAACAAGTCTTGCATGGGAAGGTACCTAGTAAAATCAATTATGAGAAGTTGTGATGACATGAAAATCCCCATCAGAAGCAAACAGTATCAGAATGAGGAAGATTTCAAGATTTTCACAGTTGTTGAGTGTCGGATGCCATTTTAACCAACTTATGTTGCATTTAGAAAAATCTCCAAAGGTTATTTGGCCTCACAGATTTTACTTACACAGTGAAATATTATTTTCACATTAATTGATTTAATATGAAAATTATAGCATAAAGAATAAATCTATCCCTCCTTTCAAAGTGTTGATATAGATATTAGTTCCCACGTTTAAGTTTTTCTGTCTTGTTTCTTGACAGAACTATCCTGAGCTCTATAAGGAAACTACAACCTGAAAACTCAATAGCTAGAAATCAGTCAGACAGCTAAATGATGGTCTCAGTTCCAGTTAACTTCAATGAATGATAGACAATCCAAAAAATCAATTAAAAAACATCTTTACCGAAGCTCATAGTCCTTGCCAACAAGTCAAAGAAGATTATACCATATTTACAACACTAAAGCTTTTGTCTTTTGTAATTTTACGTCAAAGCCGTACAAAAATCATCAAAAACCAACAATGGCAAAATACCAACATCCAAACAAATACATGCCTGACTATATAGTAAACAAAGTAGCATGTGCATTTAACTTTCTATCCTACGCTTGACAAGCATGACTTCACATAATTTATTAACCCCATTCAAAGCAATCTCACCAATCATAAAGCAAAAACTTATCCAACTAAAACCTCTGATCTAGGGAGACTGAACTTACCCCATCTGATGCAGAAAGAATTGAATGAAGATTTGGTATTGAATCAGCACTTTCAATCTTCACAGTCACATGGATGTCCGCACCACAACCTTCACATAATTACAGATACAAATGCATTGATATTTTATCACTCTTTTAATTATGATTTGAAAAACTTACAGCATATAAATAAGGGAACATGCTTTATCAAGCCCAAAACCACCTACAAAGGATAATATTACACTGGAAAGTTAAAAGTTTGTTTCAAAGGTTTACTTTTCAGGTAATCTTTCAACTCATGCACCACCTTAGCATCTTTAACAAAGGAAACAGCATAATAGTCTACGCCATTTTCAACTCCAAATTTAATATCATCCCAATCTTTATCTGCAAAAAACAAAAGACAAGAATTGGATTTTATCAAATACTAAATTAAGCTATCTCAAATATTGTGTTGGTCAAAACAACTAACCACATAAACAAGTGACAATAATAAACAAATATTACACATATTTCAAGATTGATAACCATATCACTCAATTATATTATAGGAAACTTCCACCAATCAATATTAGGTAAAAAAACGGAATCACAATGAAATTAAAGTCCCTAAGAAAGAAGCAGACTGAGATGTGCATATTAATAAGCAACAAAAATCTGATTTTCTATGCATGCCTGAGAGTTGGTAAAATGGTCTTAACCTGTAATGGAAGGCAGGGTAGCACTTTTTCCACGCACATTTAAGTGCCGTCGTGATTTAAGCTCTCCTCCATCGATGACTTCACAAATTACTGAATCTGATGTTTTTGACTTCACTTGCAGTGACATCATCCCCCCTAGAGAAATAACAATAAGAAATAAGAAGCTATGAAAATGCTGCAAATAGCAAAAGTAACTCTATTCTTTTCAGCTGATAAATGAATTTTCAAGCCAGCACAAGGAGAAAGTACCATCAACAAGAAGTATGTCTCCTTTCTCCACATCATTCACAAAATCATCATAATTCACGCTTACACAGTCTTCAGAGCCCACTCCTCTTTTGATGGTGAAAGTGAACTCTTGGCCCTTTGTGAGCATGATAGGCTTTGGTAGATCTCCACTTCTGACTTCAGGGCCCTGAAATAAAATGTTTTTTTTTAATTTATTGTTTGAAGTTTGAACAAATCGCTAACTCAAAAGAAATATTAAAAAGGGGGCTATCTGAATAAATTGCACCTGAAACACAAAACATGACTATTAATAATGTAAATGCATTTTAATTTAGGACAAAAAAAAATGTGAAAGGAAGAACTAATGAAACAGATTTCAAATCTACATCTTTTGTGATTGGATAACAGTGTTGCAATATGAAAATAACCCACATTATGATGTTTTCAAACAGTTAGTTCCACCGACAACCTGTATACATTAAGAGAATTTCAACACCTATACAGCTCTAGATGAAAGCAAATCATGTATGGTCCTAAAGCTTTCAAACATACTGAAAATAATCTCCTATTGAGTTTGAATTATGGTTTCCTATTCAGTGATTCCAACATCAAGTGTCCATGCGCTAAGTTGAAAAGAATTCGTGTAGATAGAGAAAAATTATCACAGTTCATAAGACTTATAGATGAGTTTAATAATCTCGGAGTTTCCATAATGGTAACACATAAATTACAAACTAATAGTCTAATTCTTGCTTGTGTTTCCAAAAAATTCTATCATGCACTATAAGCATGATTTACAACTGCAGATAATATAGGCGCTATATCTGTTTCCACCTCAAATATAACTACTAATACTTATCAAATTCAATACCAGCATTCCATTTTTTACTTAATTAACCATGGCAACTTCACAGCCAAACATTACCTTTGTATCCAACATAATGGCAATGATATTGTCTGCATTTTGTGCATTGTATTCTTTAACAAGATCAATGACTTTCTTGTGAGATGCATGATCTCCATGAGACATATTCATACGAGCAACATTCATCCCTGCTTCAGCCAATTTACATATCATTTCAGGCGTGCTTGTAGATGGACCAATCGTGCATACAATTTTGGTCTTCCGCTGTTGAACTGGTTTTACCCATATGCCAGCTGACTTGTCTTCTACATCTACACTTTCCCCAAGTGGAATTTCTTCTTTCCCCTGCCCAGACATGAGAATGCAGCAGTAAGCCACAGAATTCAAATCAAACTAGAACTAGGGACAAATTTCCCAGAACTAACTGCCAGATTGTTCCTAGTTTGTCTAGGAAAGACATCAATCAATACCAAACAAAGATCACTCAAAAACTTAGTTTATTTTCAAAAAGGAAAATATAAAGCTTTAGCATTTTGATAGAGCAATTAAACAGAAGAGATTTGGATATTGTAAATCCATAAAACATAATTTTCATATGTTTTATCCATTTCCTGTAGATCAATATATTTGTCAATGGTAATTTTGACTTGACTAGCTTCAAATATTGAGGATTGTCCAGCTAAAAGAAACCGTGTTCAATAAAATAATGCAGAAAATAACAAATTTCCCAGAACATAGAGTAATGGCCAGAGAGTTTTGATCTACCTTTTTCAATTTAATAAACTTGGTGAAGAAAAACACAGCTAATAGTTTCTCTGAAGCAGTGTAAATGAATTGTAATACCTACAATACAGGACCAATATTAAGAAAGGGAAGAAAGGGCAAAAGATGCGCATAATGTTTACAATGAAGGTAGACTTCATCCAGATGTCTCATAAAGATGGACAGTGAGGACCATATTATAAAGGTCATCCAAAGAGTGGGTTATGCCAGAAGAATCAAGATGGGAAATAAATTTTATGCTTGGAAGCTTTCACACAGAAGCAAACATTGCTTTTATTTCAAAAGGAAATGGTGGAAACGACAAGGGAAAATACAAGATAGCTAGCATACAGAAGTATTTATATTAAATTGTTCCTGCTAAAGTCAATTTTATTTCTAATGTAGGGAAATGAGCAATATATTGGTATCTAAGTTTTTTTATTTATGAACAACAAACTTTGACCAGAGTTAAAATTGAATATATCATTAAAACACAGTGAAAAAGTTATTGCAGCTTTTTTATTACCTTGAGTGTGGTATGATGTTTGGATAAAAAAAAATGAATATGAAGCTGCAACGTAGTTTTACAGATGTTTATGATTACCTCAGATGCAACATGACAGTTAAACAAAAGAAGGGAAAGTGAATTTACCACATAGCTTTCTGTTGTCTTGAATGTAATATCAATTTACAACAAAAAAAACTGAATGTGATATTACAAGCTACAACACAAAAATTGAATGCAAGTTACAAGTTAAAACACAAATTTGTGGTGGTTTTTAGACCTTTAAGTGGTTCGTGGCTTCAGACAGTGCAAAGTACCCCTTGTACTTGGAAATGCCAACAAAAACAAGCCTTGAAAAGTTGAAACAAACTGTAGAAAAAATTATTTGAGCCACAACGAACATCTTCCATCAAATTGCAGGCCTCAAAAGAATATGTCAAGTGTTTGAAAAAATGTATAAATGGCAGACATGCAAATGTGTAAACTGTAAAATATCATAATAAATTTGGATTGTAACAATTAGTAACAGCCTGTTTATGGGATCTCTGGGGCAAATCCTATTGGTGAGGAGGAGAAACATTCAGTGGTTGAAACCTGACCAAGGATGGATTAAAATTAATTTTGATGGGGCATCTGAAGGAAATCCAGGACCTTCTGGAGCAGGGTGTGTGGCTCGGGACGGAGAAAGTAACACTGTTGCTTTGGCTACATCCAAGCTAGCTGATGGAACTAACAATGATGCGGAAGCAATGGCGGCTTTAATGACAGTTGAGTTAGCTCAGAAAATAGAAGTAGACCGGGCTCACTTGGAGGGGGATTCACAGGTAATCGTTAATGCTATTTCAGAAGGGAAGATCCGTGCAAGGAAGATTAGTAAAATTAATATAATTAGACAGAAGCTGCAATTGTTCAAAAACTTTAAAATCACAAATACATTAAGGGAAGGCAATACTATTGCGGACACTCTCTCGAAATGGACGATATCATGTCAAAATTTAGGGTGTGCCTTCGAAGACTTCAGAGGAATCAATCTATAATGGTGTTACAATCATCTGAACTTTGAATTGAAAGGGATCCTACATCTATACTCCTGACCATTACAATGATCCAGGATTTGCACAGTGAAAGAATAATGATATAAACATGGTTCCTATGTTAGGCATATGCTTAAACATATTTGGCCAAAATCTAAAGGATGATGGAAGGTTTACAATGATAAGTTTATTCTTTATAGGGATGAACATAGTAATAATTTCATGGAGCATGCTGAATCCTTCCCGAGTACAAGAGTAGATTATTTATAGCTGTCCACACTCAACACTTAACAACTGTGATGCATTGAAATGCATGGAATGAAAGGGAAATGATTGTGACTAAATCCTGAGGCAACATGGTAAGATTTGGGGAGGTTTGATTACATCATCTGTCGTATTTCAAAGCCTTTATTGCCTTGGCTTGTGTGAGGAGGAAGGAATTGTTATTTCTCCTTGGTGTTAATTTCTCTAGAGCCTTTGCAAGTGAACCTGTATGGTGTTTGATCCAGGGTAGGGTTGCAGAGAAAAGGAGGTTAGCTTTACCTTGTGGACTGGATGTCAACAGCAGTGTTTTGTAGGGGAGACCACAGTGAAAAAGATGAAGAATGTTTTTTCCTTGAATGACAATGAATTTTGGAGAATCATCCATCTGATACTAGGGGAGGAATTTTTAAAATCTGATCACAGGTACTGTGCGAACATTGATATTGCTTCCATGCTCCTGGTATGGGCCTTGGAGCTGGGAACTAAAGAAGAAGCACTGTGGATTATGAAGGCATGCGGGCGGGCAGAATGGCTATAGCAGGGATGGCTCAGATTGTGGCAATGGCGGAACCAGGGAACCAGGGAAGGGCTTCGAGGTGGACAGTGGTTTCTGGCACAGAGTGGATGGGGGCGACCTCCTTTCAAACCATTTATAGTTTGGAGTGCAGGGTCGAAGGAGCAAGACAGGAGGGAGGACACGACAGTTAGGTGGACATTTCTGAAAGGATATGTGCGGGATATGGAACAAGAGAAGAAGAAACAGTGCTGGGAGGCCAGGCAGAAGAAGCAGGGAGAGATGATGGGGAAGAAACCCGATGTTGCTTTTGAGCCAGAAGACTACTGGGTCAATGAACCCATGGGGAAGGTGTGCAGAGAGTAATTTTAATGGCTCCGCTTCTCTCAATTTTGTGTTTTGTCTATAAATGTAATGTGAAATCTTTGTAATGGTCTGTGGTATGGGTAGGGTGGGGTGGGTTTTGGCTTTAAATATGTAATTATAAATTGTAAAGCCCAATTTTGAGGTTCTGTATGAAACAATTCACCGAAGGTTCATGGTGGGCTTCGGATATTATAGTTGATGTATAGGATGTCTGGAGGTTTATATCTGCGGAACAGTAGGACACTATCGTTTCTTACTATTATTAAGAAAATATAAAATATAAATTTTACCGATTAAAAAAAACAGTTAGTAAAAGGCAAAGTATTTCATCTAATGTCTACATGAGATTGGAACATACACATAAAGAATTCAATAAAATATCTAAATGAGATTGGAATATAAACATGAGAAGAAGCCAAGTAGTCGATAAAATATCTAAACCAGGTTGGAACACAAACATGAGAAGCCTGCAAAGTATTTGGCAAAAAAACTGCACAAGATCACAATAAGATAATTACAAGAGTGCTGCAGGTTTGCCAAAGTTTATGAATGAGGTTGGGTTATAACAGGGAAAGCGCACAAAACGTTGACAAATCTCCAAGGAAGATTTGAATATAACACGAGAAAACTGAAAAGAGTTTGACAAAATAGCTGAAAGAGATTGGTACAACACAAAAACAAAAGTTAAATGCGAAGCATTCAACAAAATGTCTCAATGAAATTTTAAAAGAGAAACGTGCAAACTGTTTGATAAATGAGCTGATGACATTGTGTCTTAACAAAAAAGAAAAGGACTTTCCCCAACTTCATCTCCAAACCCATAATCATAATGAAAACCTGATTTCCACGAAGCGTCACACCGAAGCCCATCCACAAAACATCTGAATGAGCGACGTACGGAAAACCAAAATTCTATATAATAAACAAGCAGAGTAGAGTATTTGACAAAATGTCTGAATGCAAAGCAAATATAACCCAAAAATTAGAATTATACCCAGCATACGGGACGCCCGAATCATCTACGCCTGTACCCAATTAAGATCAATAAACAAACATTTCACCAAACACGTCCCAATCCCATGTCAATATAAACCCAAATTTCCCGAAAAATAACGAAATATCGAATAATTCCAACTTACACGTTCGAGAAGGTCTTGAGGGGACACAGGGATGATCTCCGGCTCAGGCCTGGCCCCTCTCTTGGTCCTCAAGCTGGCGGTCTTAATTACATGTCTTCCCTGAAGCTTTTTGTTCTCTAATTTTCTCTGCTCAAAGACCCCAACCTTAATACCCAACGACCGAGATGAACAAAACTGTTCCTTCACTGTATTCCTGTGATTTCCAGCAAAGGCCTGTGTGCCGGACCATAACACAGATCGACTAATAGCTGCCTGCGCCATATTTTTCTTTTGGGTTCTCACAGCTAACCAAAACTTGTGTGTATGGATCGATCAGTGCGTTTGCACTTTGATCAACTGATTTGGATTATTAAACACACGGCACTGTGCTTCAATGGCGATATTCTCCACGTGTGAGCGGACTCCCCAAAGATTTTCGAGTCTTAACATATTTACCCATTGATAAAAGACAAGTTGGAAGATGCTCACAAAGCTATGAATTCAAAGCATTGAACCCTCCAAGCAAATTACTATTTAATTTTATTTATATATTTGTAGGAGAACCAGTCCTACTTTCCAACCATAAAAGAGTACATATGAATGTAGGTTTCCATTCGGTTGAACGTTGGTTTACGCTATGAATTTGGTTGAATTTAGAGATTCAATCTGCTTGAATATGATTTTTTATTCAGATTTATGTCTAAAAATTTAAGGTGTAATATATCTTAAAATTTGATTATCACATGAAAATCAAGTATATTGTGTATGAGAATGAATTATTTCATTCTTTGGTATCTCTTTTTAGTTGGTTTTGAATGAGGACAACTAACTTTGATGGCATTAAAGAGGTGTCTAACTTGTGTTGGCATTAAAGATGTGTCTAACTTGTGTTGGCATTAAAGATATATTGTAACATCATAATTAAAATTTGATATGAAAATATCTTGTTGTTGTATGAATGTTATAATGGTTACAAGTGAAAAGGTGATATTAATACATATGGTTGATATTCACATGTAGCTTTTATTGCATTTTGTAATCATATATATTTATTATCTTTAACATCTAGAACTAATTTTCTTTTTGAAAATGTAACTTATACTATTAATTGTGTAAGCAACGTACAAATTAATTATAGTTATAATAAAACTACTAATATATAGATTGCATATAACATGAAGTAACACTCATATATGAGACAACAATGTTGGAAATATATGTTTGGTTGTTTGTGGTCAATGATGTCAAACATTGTGTTTCAGAGGTGTTTGTGGTTGTTCAAACACTGTGGTCTAGAAGTTTGTTTTTTTGGGAGGAGTAAGTTTGTGTATTGAACCTTTAGAACAATGGAAAACAAGTATGTATTTAGAATAGAATGTATTTAGAGTTACAGTACACTGGTAGACAAGTATGTTTTCAAAACAATGCTACAGTGCAGTGGAAAACAAGTATGAATTCGGGACAGTAAAGGCAGTTATGTATCATGTGATCATGTGAAGAGAATGTTTAACAATGTTTCAATGTTATACTTCTATATCCAAAAGTCTGTGTGGTCTAGATGTATGTGGTTCAGTGAACAGAAAAATATAGTTTTACAGTTGTAGTTAATTTTATATCATTTGTGCTTTACAAAAGGTTTATGTTTTAAACAAAAGGGTTGAAGATGTATTGATACTTATGTTGATGGATTCAGGATTTGGTCTTGGTTGTGGTGTTCTCTAATGATCTAGAAATTATTCTTGGTGTTTTAAAAACTATGTCATCTGTATTGCAGTTCCGTGTTAGCAAAATGGTCAATACTCCCCTTGGGATTCCTGACATGGCTTAACCACCTCTTGTGTCTTCTATAAGTCTAGTGCATGTATCGAGCATTAACAAGTCGATCTTTTGGTGCAACGACAACCACTACTTGTAACAAGTGGTATCAGAGCTTGGTCACAGGTTTGAATCCTCTCAGGTAGCGTTGAGGGGGATATTGTTGGCAAAATAGTTAGTGCTCCCCCTAGGGATTCATGGCATGGCTTAACGGCCTATTGTGTCTTCTATAAGTCTAGTGCTTGTATCGGGCATTAATAGGTCGATCTTTTGGTGCAACGACAACCACTACTTGTAACATTCTATTCAGTTGTTGTCTTGGTCTGAAAATGTGTTGTGATGACTTTTGTTGTGGATTGTTGGCATGTGACATGTCTTTTGACATGGCATGTGGATCTCTCCATAGCATGTGGGGGCTGGGGACTTGGATTCAGTTGGCTTGTTAAGTGGTTGTTTGGGTAGTGTGTCTGCACATTTGATAAGTTATTTTGGTAATTGCAAATCTAGCATCGAGTTATGTGTAGTGCATTCGTGATCCCTCTCTCTCCTGGAGTGGATCAAGCAACTTGATTTAAGGTTGGGCTATGTATTTAATGATTATCTCTTATCCATATGGGTTTGTGTTATTTGTGACCTATGCATTTAATGATTATCTCTTATTCAATCAGGTCAATTTTGTGTTTTGGTCAAAATGATTTTGGCATGGTATCTTATGGCATTTGGATATTGCCTTAGCTGACTTGTAACTTAAATTGTAATATCCTTTTGGCTTGGTTGACAGTGTTGTATTCTTTAATTATCTATCTTGTATATAAGCACAACTTGTGCTTTAACAAATTGTGATGTAAGCAAGTGTGAAGCAAGTACATAGTATGTGAGCCAATGAAGATCTACAATCAGCAAAGAAGAGTTTAGTGACAATGGCGGAGAAGAAAAGACAACAATAGTATCTTTCTAAGGTTGACAGTGTTGTGCAAATCAATTGCATTATCACCAAAATTTCTCTTCAACCTTGTTTAGAGTTGTATGTATCTTGTCCCTAAGACAGCAAGTCTTGGGTGCACAAGTTTGTCTTGTATCTTGCTACTTTGGCAGTGACCCTTTGTTTTGCAAGTCTGGAGTAGTGAACTCCTCTTTGTATTCATTATTGTATTGGCAGTGAGCCTTTGGTTGCAATTCTAGAGCAATGAGCTCCTATCATCTTTTGTAATCAGATTATATACATCAGTGAATTATTCTTTGTGGGCAAGTGCTCACCATGGTTTTTCCCTATTTGGTCTTTCCATGTATAAATCTGGTGTTCATGTATTGTTGGTTTTGTTCATTACTTGCTTAATGTTTCAAGTGGTGACTATACAAATTAAGTAGTATTATTTTGCTTTATGTTGATAAACCCCTCCCCCCACCCTAGCATCTGTAGTGTGTTCAAAAAATAATAATGTTGTAATAATCTTTGCTCTAATTTTGGATAAGATTTGAAAACTATTATTCAATTTCAACTTTAGAATTGCAAAATAAGAATGGCAATGTAATCAAGTACACCAAAACATTAACTGGAATACATAAAAACATACTAGAAAGAAGGGGACAGGGGAGTAATGTCATCACTCGCATCAACATAACATCTTGGAAAACATATATTTTGCTACTAAAATAACATATAACAATCATTAATGTATGTTACAAATGACATTAAATAGAACTTCAAATCGAAAGCTCAAACTCACAAAGAAACAATTGAAAGTCCGGATAAATTCGCCAAGTCTTCACACTTATGTTTATAAGAATACATGAAATAAAAATCTCACAACAATAATATATGTTGTCATAAATAACAATACAAATTGAAACTCACAAATCTAAACTATGTACTCCAAACACTCAAAGAAATAGAACAATTAGAGAACCTTTCAACATAACTACAATCTTTGGATGAGATTGCTCTTGGAGACCCTCTAAACCCCTAAGCCTCAAATATCCTTGGTTTATTAGTCTTGAAGTTCACTTTCATTGGTTTACCAACCTCTAAAGAAAAAAAAATTAACCTATTCAATTAACAATATATGATGAAATTGAATGCAAACCAAAATCCAAATATATAACAAACATATTCAAACCCCAAAATAGAAGATGCTTGCACACCATGTTTGTGACTTGTAAGAAAAATACAAAAAATGAAAAGAGCTAAAGGAAAGAATCTGAGAGAGTGAAGCAAAAGGAAGTGTTTTACCATAAACACAATGAAAAAGAGATAGCTTCAATATCTATCACCAAAACCATCAAGATGCTCCAATATCAACACAATGAGACAAAGATTTTGAAAGGGTGAAATAAAGAAAACCCCTTGTGAATATAATATGAATGAGGCAAAAAGCCTAGAGAAGGAGAGAGAATGTGAGCAAGAAGCTCATTACAACAATGTGAGAAGAAGTGAGAAAAACCCCTCGTTATAAAGTGTGTGAGAAGCATCTCTTAAATAGAGAGGAGTGATGGAGTTAGAATGTAACTCCCATGTTCTATGAATGCCACATTCACATTAAGTGTGTGCCAAGTGTGAGAATCCTCTTAAGGAGGAAAAGGCTAATTTCTTTAATGAAGGAAATAAAAGAAATGATTTGTCCTCCCACTTGGACTAGAGGACAAAAATATAATTTAGGATACCTTGTCTTATCTATATTTAAATAATACACCAAGGAACGATTATAAATTTTAACATCCCCCTTTAATCCTTACTTGGGGAAATTAGAGCAATAGGTATCAAACCCAAATATTTACAATGATTTTGAAATTTCTCTTGAGAAAGAGTCTTTGTTAAGATATTGACAGTTGGATCATTTCCCTTGTAATAGATGAGGGACTCTTGCATCTCTTCAACTTGTTCCTTTATGAAGTGATTATGGAGCGATATGTGCTTTTGAATGGTACCTAGGAATCTTTTCTAAGGATGTAGCACTTTGACAATACAAAGGTGTAGGTGTTTTTTGAGGAGAGCCCAAATCTTCAAGTAATCTTTGATTCCCAGGAGCTTCTTTAGATACATGTGTACATTCTTCATATTCATATAGAGACAAAGATTGATCATATTTAGTTCTCCAAGAAATAGCACTCAAATCTGCAGTAAGGCAATAACCACTAGTAGATCTCCCATCATTGGGATCTCTTCCTAGATCTGAATCAACAAAACCTTGTAAAGTAAAATCAGATTGTGAATCATAAAAAAATTAGTCACATAATCAATGATACAATCATCAATGTCATAAAATATATTTTTAATGGATTCATCATTACATGAAAAATCAAGAGGAGTAGAGCTATTATGATCATCATCATTATTGTCATCATGAACATAGTCATTATTATTGTCCTCCACAACAACCATAGGATTAGAACTATAATCAAAATCTTGAACTTAAGAAAAATCATGAAGTTCATCTTGAAAAATACACACACATCTACTAGGAGATTCAAAAGGAGGCAAAGTAACATTAAGAAAGGTAGAAACAATGTCCTCTTCTTGTTCTAAAATGTCATAAAAAGAAGAATACGAAGAATCATCAAGTGTGAATGCATTATAAGAATAGCCATCATCATATGATTCATCCCAAATAGGAGAATTATGCAAAAGAATATTATTATCATAGTGTGGATTAAACATCCCATAACGAGAAACAAAAGCTTGAAGAGAGTTATGAGTTTGATTATTAGGAGTAAAAGGCTTCTCGTGATTTTGTTTCTTAAAACAAGTGTTGGACACATGACCATCTTTCTCACAATAAGTACAAGGGGGTCTATTATTAGGATGATTATGATTATTATGATAACCATTATTACGTGTTAGAAATATTCAAGAAATGAAAAGAACTTTAAAAGAAAGAAATCCAAGTGAGTGGGCAAAAGGAAGAGTATTACCATAAACACAATAAAAAGAGATTGCTTCAAGATCTTATCAAAACCACAAAGATGCTCCAAGATCAACACAATGAGACAATGATTTGAAAGGGGAAAGAAAAGAAAATCCCTTGTGAATATAATATGAATGAGGAAAAAAAGCCTAGAAAAAGAGAGAGAATATGAGCAAGAAGCTCATTACAGTAATGAGAGAGCTAAGATGAGAAGGTGAGTAAAAGTGAGACAAATTGTGAGAATAATGTACAAAGTGTGTGGAGAAGCATCTCTTAAATAGAGATGAGTGAAAGAGTTAGAATGTAACTCCCATGCAAATGAATGCCATATCCATATTGTTGGAAACTACAATTGAAACAATTATTGTATTGTCATTGATGTCAAACCTTAACTGGTAAGACTATTGCTACTTAGGAAAGTACTATATCTATTTGAGTGTTGCTAAGGGGCTAGGCAAGGTTGGTAACAATAGCACCTAAGGAAAGGTTGAGTTATCTTGATACTACAAAGTGTACTTGACTATGTTGCACAATGATGAGATAATGTATTGTTTATCTTAGTAAGACTGAAGACTAAACTGTTAGGCTTGACTGAGCAAAGAATGGAAAGATCATGTTTAAGCCGAGTAATGTTAGTTTCGACCGAGTAAATGTGTGCCGAGCAAAATTATAGTGTCGATCGAACAACAGTTAATTGTCGAGGAAGACAGTGTAAGCCGAGTAAACATTTTTAGTAATGACCGAGCTTTCTACATGAAGACTGAGTAGTTGATCATAGTATTGACCGAGCATCAGCAATTTTATATTTGAAGATAATTTAATTTTGGAGCCGACACTGTTGAATTCTTTGATTATGTAAAATGTGTTGACTTTATTTATTGATTGTTTGAAAGCATTAAATGCATTGTAAAATATTTTATTGTAAATCTTTAAGAGATTTGAGATGATTCTAGAAAAGGAGCCGAAGAACATGAAGCGGGTAGATTCAATGAATCTGACCTAACCCTAAGATCTACGAATGAGATTGAGTAGCATAAGATGAGTTAACCTAATTGAGGAAAGTATAGCTAAGTGCTGGATATGCAAGTGCATGGGGAGAACAGAGAATGCTGGAAGATCAGTAAAGTTTTATTGACTGAATAAGTAGAAAAGGTTGAAGGAGAATTGTGGTGGTTTCTTGAAGAAAAGTTTCGAGCAGATCAGAGATGGAGATGGCAAAGTTTCAAAGTCAGTAAACCAGCATTAGTGTACGGAATCAGATCTGATATTTGCAAAGTGAGTTGTATATTTTTCAAATAAATATTGTTGCTACTTTCTAACCATTGTAACAGTCAAAATCCTTTTAACAGAGGTTGACCTAACAGTCATATGTTAAATCCTTTGAACAAGGTTGCATTCTAATGGAGTGTATGTAAGTCCTATGACTAGGCTCACTTTTGACAGGGTGATTGAAATCTTTTAACCGGGTCACACCTGACAGTGTGTATTGTAACCTTTAACAGGGTTGGCTTTTTATCGAGCTCACTTTAGAAGAGTGAAAATAATAGTAGCATGTTACAAAGTGTTTTTTCCCAAATTGGGTTTCCACTATAAATCCTGGTGTTAATACTTGTGTGAATATTTTGGTTTTGAACATTACTATGTTTTACAAGTTAAGTTACAGCTAGGTAGTGGACTGCATTGTTGTATGTTTCTATTATTGAATCAGTGATGACCGAGTTTGTTTTGTTATTGGATCTGATCTAAGGAAAATTTTTAAGATTGTTTTATACATCAGGACCTAAGAACAACTGATTCACCCCCCCTCTATGTTGTTCTAAATCATATTAACACATACTAAGTGTGTTACAAGTGTGAGAACCCTCATAAGGAGGAATAAACTAATTTCCTTACTAAAGGAAATACAAAATGTCCTCCCACTTGGAATAGATGACAAAATACAAATAGGATACCTTGGCTTATCCAAATTTACAATAAAACACCAAGGAAAGATTATAAATTCTAACACCCCCCTTTAATCTTTACTTGGGGTGATTACATTAATGTGCATCAAACCCAAATTTTTGCAATGAAATCCAATTTTTTCTCCAAAAAGAGGCTTTGTCAAAATATCTGCAACTTGATCTTCACCCTTGCAATAGATGAGGGACACTTTCTTTTCTTCAATTTTTTCCCTAATGAAGTGGTGGTGGAGGGAAATGTGCTTTGACTTTGCATGGTAAACCAAATTATTTGCCAAGACTATTGCACTTTGATTGTCACAATATAAAGGTGTAGGTTCTTGTTGAGGTAGACCCAAGTCTTCAAGTACTCTTCTAATCCATAAAGCTTCTTTAGAGGCATTAGTACAACTTTTGTATTTAGCTTCGGTAGAACATAGAGAAACAAATTGATCTTTTTTACTTTTCCAAGATATAGCACCTAAACTAAGAAAAAAATAATACCCACAAGTGGATTTATCATCATTAGGGTCTCCACCTAAATCTGAATCAGTAAAACCTTTTAAAGAAAAATCAGAATTTGTATCATAAAATAATCCTAAATTAAGGGTACCTTCAATATATCGTAATATTCTTTTATCAATTTTGAAGTGTGTTTGTTGAGGTTTGGACATAAATCTTGAAACTAAACCAACACTAAAAGATATATCAGGTCTAGTGAGAGTGAGATAATTTAAACTACCTACGAGTTGTCTATAAGAAGTAGCATCTATAAATAAAGATTTCATATCTATCATTAACTTAGTTCCTAATTCACATGGAATTGAAACATGATTAGCATCATTCATATGAAATATATCTAAAAGATCTTTAGCATATTTACTTTGAGAAATAAAAATACCCTTAGGGATTTGCCAAATTTGCATTCCTCATAAATAATGTAGAAGTCCTAAATCAATCATTTGAATTTTTTGGTTAAGTTGGAACTTAATATCATAAATTAAATGGTTAGAATTGGAAGTAAGAATCAAATCATCAACATATAGAATGATAATAATAATGTTATCTTCACTATGTTTGATATACAAGTTAGGATTATTTTCACTTCTATCAAAACCTTGAGAAATAAAGAAAGAATTGATTTTGGAATACCACTCTCTAGGAGATTGTTTTAACCCATAAATAGATTTCTTTAGTTTACATACTAGATGTTCATGACCTTCTTTAATAAAATCGGGAGGTTGAGACATATAGATTTCTTCATGCAAATCATCATTTAAAAAGGCACTTTTAACATCCATTTGGTGAATAGGAAAATTCATTTTAGAAGCCAAAGAAAGAACTACTTTAATGGTAGGCATTTTTGCAACAGGGAAAAAGATCTCATTATAGTCTAATCCTTCAATTTGAGAGAAACCTCTCGCTACTAACCTAGCTTACTAATTTCATTATTGGCATTCAACTTAGTTTTATATAACCATTTGCATGAAACTAGATTTTTATCATGAGGTAAAGGAACTAAATCCCAAGTATTATTAGAAATTAAAATGTCATATTCCTCTTGCTTAGCATTTTATCAATGAGATTGATTTTTAGCTTGAGAAAAAGTTTGAGGAACATTAGAATTCATAAGAGAAGACATCAAAGCATAATTACAATAATTAATTCTCCCAGGTCTAAGTCTGCCTATTCTAGCAATATAATCATCACCTTCATCAATTAAATCTTAAACCATTTAGAATTTCTCTTAGAAGTAACGAAAATATCACTACGAGGAGTAAATATATCATTATTATCATGAACAAAATTATCACTATGAGGAGTAGATATATCATTACCATCATCATCACCATTATTAGTGATAGTAGGAATAGAAATAGATGCATTAGGAGTAGGGTTTAGGATAGGATGTTGGTCCTCCACAATCTCAATAGTGCCTCCTTTAAATTCATCATCTTTGACCTTGGAACAATGATGTACTTCATTTTCTGCAATACAAACATCTCTTGCAATATGCACCTTATTAGTAATAGGATCATAAACTCTATAACCTTTAGTAAATTCATCATACCCAACAAAAATAAATGGAGAATATTTAGAATCTAGATTTTGCCTTTTTTGTTTGGGTGTGTGAACATAAGCAATAGATCCAAAAATTCTCAAATTTTGTAAATTGGGTTTCCTACCAGACCATGCTTCCTCAGGAGTTGTATCTTGTAAAGCTTTAGTAGAAGTTCTATTAAGAATATAAGTGGCACAAGCCATTGCTTCATCCCATAACTTGTAATGAATATTCTTTGCATGTTACATACATCTAGCCATTTCCACAATAGTCCTATGCTTCGTTTCTGCCACACCATTTTGTTGTGGTGTATAATGAACGATAAGTTGATGTTTTATACCAAAAGATCTCAAATAAGAATGAAAAGAATTGTTAACATATTTAGTACCATTATTTGTTCTAAGAATTTGAAGCTTAGAACTTGATTGCCTTTCCACAAACATATGAAATTCAGAAAATGTGTCAAGAACTTGATCTTTACTATGCAAGAAATAGATCCAAATTCTTCTAGTAAAGTCATCAACAAAGGTAAGAGCATACTTTGAACCTTCAATGGAGGTGTTCTCCATTGGTCACTATGATCAAATGTAACTTATGAGATGCCCTCCATGAAGTACCATGAGGAAAGGGCTCCCTTTTCATTTTGCCACTCATGCACCTTGTGCATGTAATTTTAGATGGAACAATATGTGGTAATCCTTCAACCATGTTAGATTTTAGCATCATAGAAATATAATTAGAATTCAAATGGCCGAGCCTTTCGTGCCATACATTGAAATCAATATTAACTTTCAAAGAGTACCTTGATGAGGCAAACTCATAAAATTTAAACAAGTTATCATGATCCATCTTAGCATTAGCAACAACATGATCAGTGTTAGGATCAATAATATAACACACATCCTTATGAAATTCAAACTTATAATCTTGACATAACTGAGCAACTGAAAGAAGATTGGATTTAAACTCAGGAACATAAAGAACATTATTTAATTTTCCATTTGGAACATTAACATCACCAAATCCGTCAACTTTGCAACTATTATTATTAGCTAATTGAATAGGAATATTTGTTTTATCAAGTTACAAAGAATCAAACACTTATCTATGAGATGTAACATGGTGAGAAGTCCCACTATCAATAATCCATTCTAATGCATGAGAAGCTTTAAAACAAGCAGTAAAAGCATGACGAAATTGATTACCTTGAGATTGGAAATTATTTTGATTATTGTTATTCATAGGCTTCTATCATTTTGCTTTTTAAAACAAACATTAGTTAGGTGACCATCTTTTCCACAATAAGTACAATGTGGTTTCTTATTAGGAGTATTTTGTTGATTATTATAAGTATTATTATTGTGATTAGCATTATTGTTATATGAGGGCCTAGAATTAAATCTATTATTAGAATAACTATTATTATGATTATTATTATTATTATGAGGATTATTATTGTTATGATGATTATAATTGTTATTACGAGAATTATGATTATTATTAGAAGTATCATGATTATATGATCTATTATTTTGATTTTGATGCTTAGACACAAAAGCATGTTTAGAAGATCTAAGAGTACCAAATTGCAATAACTTAACGTCCTCTTGACGTAAAAGATTTTGAAATTGTTGGTACCCATATAGACTCCAGTAATAAAACTTTCAGTTTAGGGTCTTGAACCTCTTTGAAGTAAGTTCAAAGCAGTTCCAAATGGTTCAATTTGTTGAAACAGGTTTAAACGGTTTATTCTGAAGTCATCTCGGTTCAGAGGTAAGTACACAGGTTCAATGGCTCTAAGTTTGAGCTTAGAGATTCAAAGCTTATGGTTGTGATCAAGCAAAAGTTCATACCATGCTTCAAACGGATCGACAAATTTGGTATTCTGAAGTTCAACATCAAAGTTTAGTTCCCAAAATCCAGGTTCAAAATTCGAAGTGCAAATTCAGATCAAAGTATCAATGGCATGGGTTCAAATCATAAGTTGAGCCCCTTCAAGAAGTACTTACATCATTGCAAATTTGATATCAAGGATCAGGCACTTTCTTGTTGGTAGTTTTTGTTTGGGCTACAATTGAGTGTGAAAAAAAGCACAATTACTCAAGGCAGAATTTATATATGGTGAATGGACCAGGAGTACAAACCCCTCTTCAGTATAATGGTGAATATAACATTGGGTTCAATCCCAGGTAAATAAATGGTGTGATGCTAAAATCAAATGACATTTGAATTATCATTTTGTTTAAATAAATTGGTGTCAAGGCACAAGCTCATACTCATGTTGCAAAACTATGATATGAAACCAGACTGAACCAGTGTCCAATTCCCCAAGCGCCAGGTTGTCATTGAAAGGCTCAGGACCGTATGCATGTCCCATTGGGATGTAAAGCTCAATGCTCAATAACACGCATGGCCCCTGAAATATAATTAGAAGGGGAATATGCCGAGTCTGGTTACTTATCAAAATGGTCAGGAGTAACTATCTACACAGTATTAATGGTGTTTTAATACACCAAATGTATCCGAAAGCGGACTTGTTTTCTGTCCCTAGTTCTTTGGAGCCCCTGTAGTTTCTCTAGCACTTAGATTGGTTCTGTATCACTGCACAGGCACTACATACAATTTGTTTGACAAATCGTCTAAAGATTTCCTCATAAGTGCTCGATATGGTTCGAAGGAGGTAGCGGCATGAATAGCAGATAAACACATTCACAAGGAATAGAGACTTTGTGCAGAGGATACCACAGACCAGTGTCAAGTTTGATGTGCAGAGGAGTTGATGCCTCAACGAATCATGAAACCGAGATTGGTATCGAGCCGCATAGGTGATTGGCTTGGTGAGCCGATATGTATAAGAGAGAACATGCATGCAAAGCATTTCACATATTAACATTTACAAGTTTGAGGTATATATAGTTCACCGGCGACCATTTCCAAGTAATTACTTACTAAATAGTACATGTATGGCATTACAATGGGCACTTAAGATGTGTGTGAAGCTTGGCATCAAACAAGGATTTATCTTGGGCATAATGAATCAGTGGGTTGAGTCAATTGACCGACATGTGTTGGATCGGTTCATCAAAACCCAATACACTATCAGATGATCTTGAAATTATTACAAGAACTGAAATCGTCTTTATGATTTGGTGTCCAAATTGGAGCTCTCGAGCATGTGGATGAATGTAGTCATATGAATATGGGAGCCGATGCCGAGCTAATCCATAATCTTAAATCTCTTGTGCAGGGACAAAGAAATAGAAGGAAATGCCAATTCACATACATGGCATGCAAAGGCCTCAGGTAGTTGAAGTCATGGTTGCCCAAGTGCAAAACTTCAAGTTATCAGTGCATAGATTTCGATGGACGGGTCTCAACATGAAAATCATGCTTAGTTGTAAACAAGTCTATCCTCGAACCCGAGTTTTCAAAATGGGCACTCCGTTTGGCATGGGGGGACCAAGGATCTTGGAGATCAACGCAGAGGAGGCATAGACATGTATAAACCATTCACTAAAATGATCATATTAGTGTAGGCCGTCGAATCCCTAATCTCAGTGTGACATGGAGAAAGTATATAAACTTGTGTCGAAGTGCATGTGCCATGGATTCGGTCAGGATAGTCTAGTCATGCGGATTTATGAGGAAAATGTGGTCTGATTTACTGATAAATAACACAGAGAATGATTCCAAACTATTTGATGAAATGTCAAACAGTCATGAGGAACGACAATAACTATATCCCATATAGTGATCTTTGTGGCCTTGTCGATTATCATGGCCCATGGTCCATCAACTAAGGGGTCAATGAGAATGATAATATGATGATTCAGACATGATAAATGGCCAAGGCAAGTTGTCCACCCGCATGACTGTGCAAACAATAAATTGGGGACGCACACAAGTCCTAAACACAATACAGAACATGTCACCAATAAATGAAAGTTTCCTAATGAGGTCCAAGTGGAAGCATATGTGGCAATGATAAGGCCAAGTTTTAATGATAACTTGGCAGGATAGTAACAGGTGTCAGCAAATGAAAATTACTTTGATAGTATATAGATTTGTGATATCTATTTTAAAATCAACTAAGCTTCACCCCAGAAGATATTTCAAATACTTTAATTAGTATTTATAAGGTAATGAACATTATGGTCCCGACATGGAGGCAGTATATTAGGGATGAGAAGTAAATATCAAGAATAAGTTTTCATAACTAAAAAGGGGAAGTGTTCGAAAGGAAAATAAGTAAGGCTCATGAAGAGAGCGAAGGGTTCTGGATTCCGCCTGACCCGAGAGTCTTTGTGCCAGGGGAAGGATAGTTTAGAGTTTAGTGGTAATGTAAGGAAGGAATTTCATTTTCAAATATGATAAATGTATAGGAACGACAGGGCCTTTGTTGTTTTGTTGTGTTCAGAGAAGGAACTGTTAGCATATTAAGACTTTGATTTTAGATGTTCATTTCCTGATCAATGATCATCTTTGAATGATATTGGTATCTTTGAATGCATGCTTGTTATATTTGATCATTAACACAAGCATTTATGGACTGTGTGCTATAGTTGTTTCGTGTTTTTGGAAAGGATATTCCGTCTATCTTTCTTAGCTTCTTTCTGCCATGCAGTATTTAGGCAAATGATATTGTAGCTTTTAATGTTCTTTTCTTTTCAATAAATTAGGCCTTTCGCATCTATTTTGTGTTTACGAATAGATGTTTGTAAACCTTTATTGCTTTCAGGTTAAAAGCATTACTGATTATAGTGTAAGTTAATTCATTTTAAGTCTTACGCGGGGAGCTATACCCGGATAATTCAGAGGGCGCTTACGCTTTTCAATAGCGAAGTGACCCAACTGTTGGTGTTGGTTGAGTCTTTCTGTTTGGGCTTTAAGGGTCATTTTGTAAGTGTTTCCTCGGAAGACAAATCTGTGCACCAACAGATTTTTGGCGACTCTACTGGGGAACTGGAAATGAAGATTAGTGTTTGATTTGTTTTCTCCAGTTTTTAAAATTATCTCTGTGTGTTGGAGATTGGCGACTCTATATTTTGTTTGCAGAATCTTTTGGTTAAAAGAGTCCAGTGTATTATGGCTATGGTTGCAACCCAGCCATGGGGAGCTTGAATTGGGCCTTTTGCCCTACCTCAGTATTCGGCTCTTCCTAAAAGATCGAGAGAATATCTTCCAAAGTTTGCTGGAGATAAAGCTCAAGATCTTGAAGATCACATCAAAGCATTCATTATTGCCTGTGGAATTCTTGGAGTGCAGGAAGAAAATGTATTTGTTAGACTATTTGTTGAAAGTCTCATTGGAAATGCTGCTGATTGGTTCCAGAATTTGCAAGAAGGATGCATCATCGGTTGGGATGTTTTAAAGGTGAAATTTCTGAGAAGATTTCAGCCTGTCATTAACACTTATCAGTTGCTGTTAAATTTCTTTCAAATCAAAATAAAAAGTGATGAGTCTATGAGAGATTTTATTGATAGATTCAACAGATGTGTGGGTAAAATTCCTCAAACTTGTCAGCCAAGTGAAAGTAATCAGTTATGTGTCTTCATTGCTGCAATGCAAACTGAAATAAGATTTCTATTAAAACGTCAAAAGGTGCAAAAATTGGAAGATGCAAAGAAGGAGGCTATTGGGTTAGATGATGCCATGATATTAAGTGGGCTGAAACATGTAGAAATCTTACAAACAAAAATTTGTCTTTATAAACAGCAATGTTATCCAAAGACAATGTGTTTACAGAAGAAGCCTTCCGTGGAAATAGCAAGGACAACACCACCTATCTCTCTCCATCAAGATTTCACAGTTTTCAATCATGAAGATTTTTGAAAACTTCCTGTGATTGAAGATGATTTCTCTAATATTGCAGGAAATTATCATTTTTATGTGGATTTTGATGACCCTTCTAAGAAGGTGAGTAATCCCACTACACAAGCTGAAAATTCAAATGCATCTTATGTTGAGCAAAATTTTGGTAATGAAAGAGTGGGTGAAAGTTTTCTTGAAAATTTTTCTTTTTTAGAATACGATTCTTTCACATTTGAAACATCTAATGTAATTCCAACAAGTGGGCTTAACGAGGAAAACATGGAAAATCAAAATGATCAAGAAAGGTGCAATGGTGTCAGAATAGAGAATTTTTATCATGATGATATGCAAGCGGAATTTGAGTCTTTTCAATTTGACTACTTGCAAGATAACGATGGATTATTGTAGCTTGAATCATTGGGAGGTTATGATAACATCCAAGGTGACTCCTTGTTTTCTATTGAGATGCCACATGCATATTCTGAAATGGAGGCTTTTGAGTTTGATTATGAAGATGAGCTCCTTGAAAATTGTCCTGAACTGGGATCATTCTATTTTGGAGATGATGAGAGCATTTCATTAATGAGTTTACATTCAGATTTTTATAACAAAACGGTTGCAAATCATTTTCATGATTTAGAAGAGGGATGCTCCATCAAAAGTCTGATTTTTGTCTTCGAGAATTATGCAGAAAATGATGATATTCCTAAAGCAAGCCAGCCAATCAAACATGGTGTTGACACTTTGCTGCCGGAAGTGTATGATGCGAGGATGCTCTTCACATTTCAGCCACTCTTCCGCACTGGCAGATATTTCTCCCAGCTAGTAAATGGATTCACGTGACCTCTTCTTCTTGCTTTCAGTTCCTGTGGTAAGCTTTCTTCCTACCTTTGTATATGTTGTAAATTTTCTTTTGGTGTGTGTTGTGTTAGTTGGAATAATGTGCAAGCTTTGTTCTTGCTAGTAGTTTAGGTGTTTTGGCTTTGCCCTGCTCCCCTCCACCCTTGTGCAAGCAGCTCCCGGTTTCCCTTTTCTTAGTGACTCTATTTGCCCAATGGATAAGGCACTTGTATTTTCTCAGAGATTACTGGAGTTCTCTGCTTTTGTGCCAAAAGCAGTCCCACAGTTAGAGCCCATGTTGGTACCCATATAGACTCCAGTAATAAAACTTTTAGTTTAGGGTCTTGAACCTCTTTGAAGTAAGTTCAAAGTAGTTCCAAATGGTTCAATTTGTTAAAACAGGTTTAAACGGTTTATTCTGAAGTCATCTGGGTTCAGAGGTAAGTACACAGGTTCAATGGCTCTAAGTTTGAGCTTAGAGATTCAAAGCTTATGGTTGTGATCAAGCAAAAGTTCATACCATGCTTCAAACGGATCGACAAATTCGGTATTCTGAAGTTCAACATCAAAGTTTAGTTCCCAAAATCCAGGTTCAAAATTCGAAGTGCAAATTCAGATCAAAGTATCAATGGCATGGGTTCAGATCATAAGTCGAGCCCCTTCAAGAAGTACTTACATCATTGCAAAGTTGATATCAAGGATCAGGCACTTTCTTGTTGGTAGTTTTTGTTTGGGCTACAATTGAGTGTGAAAAAAAGCACAATTACTCAAGGCAGAATTTATATATGGTGAATGGACCGGGAGTACAAACCCCTCTTCAGTATAATGGTGAATATAACATTGGGTTCAATCCCAGGTAAATAAATGGTGTGATGCTAAAATCAAATGAAATTTGAATTGTCATTTTGTTTAAATAAATTGGTGTCAAGGCACAAGCTCATACTCATGTTGCAAAACTATGATATGAAACCAGACTGAACCAGTGTCCAATTCCCCAAGCGCTAGGTTGTCATTGAAAGGCTCGGGACCGTATGCATGTCCCATTGGGATGTAAAGCTCAATGCTCAATAACACGCATGGCCCCTGAAATATAATTAGAAGAGAATATGCTGAGTCTGGTTACTTATCAAAATGGTCAGGAGTAGCTATCTACACAGTATTAATGGTGTTTTAATACACCAAATGTATCCGAAAGCGGACTTGTTTTATGTCCCTAGTTCTTTGGAGCCCTTGTAGTTTCTCCAGCATTTAGATTAGTTATGTATCACTGCATAGGCACTACATACAATTTGTTTGACAAATCGTCCAAAGATCTCCTCATAAGTGCTCGATATGGTTCAAAGGAGGTAGTGGCATGAATAGCAGATAAACACATTCACAAGCAATAGAGACTTTGTGCAGAGGATACCACAGACCAGTGTCAAGTTTGATGTGTAGAGGAGTTGATGCCTCAATGAATCATGAAACCGAGATTGGTATCAAGCCGCATAGGTGATTGGCTTGGTGAGCCGATATGTATAAGAGAGAACATGCATGCAAAGCATTTGATAGATTAACATTTACAAGTTTGAGGTATATATAGTTCACCGACGGCCATTTCCAAGTAATTACTTACTAAACAGTACATGTATGGCATTACAATGGGCACTTAAGATGTGTGTGAAGCTTGGCATCAAACAAGGATTTATCTTGGGCATAATGAATCAGTGGGTTGAGTCAATTGACCGACATGTGTTGGATCGGTTCATCAAAACCCAATACACTATCAGATGATCTTGAAATTATTACAAGAACTAAAATCTTCTTTATGATTTGGTGCCCAAATTGGAGCTCTCGGGCATGTGGATGAATGTAGTCATATGAATATGGGAGTCGATGCCGAGCTAATCCATAATCTTAAATCTCTTGTGCAGGGACAAAGAAATAGGAGGAAATGCCAATTTAGATACATGGCATGCAAAGGCCTTAGGTAGTTGAAGTCATGGTTGCCCAAGTGCAAAACTTCAAGTTATCAGTGCGTAGATTTCGATGGACGGGTCTCAACATGAAAATCATGGTTAGTTGTAAACAAGGCTATCCTCGAACCCGAGTTTTCAAAATGGGCACTCCGTTTGGCATGGGGGGGCCAAGGATCTTGGAGATCAACGCAGAGGAGGCATAGATATGTATAAACCATTCACTAAAATGATCATATCAGTGTAGGCTGTCGAATCCCTAATCTCAGTGTGACATGGAGAAAGTATATAAACTTGTGTCGAAGTGCATGTGCCATGGATTTAGTCAGGATACTCTAGTCATGCGGATTTATGAGGAAAATGTGGTCTGATTTACTGATAAATAACACAGAGAATGATTCCAAACTATTTGATGAAATGTCAAACAGTCATGAGGAACGACAATAACTATATCCCATATAGTGATCTTTATGGCCTTGTCGATTATCACGGCCCATGGTCCATCAACTAAGGGGTCGATGAGAATGATAATATGATGATTCAGACATGATAAATGGCCAAGGCAAGTTGTCCACTTGCATGACTATGCAAACAATAAATTGGGGATGCACACAAGTCCTAAACACAATACAGAACATGTCACCAATAAATGAAAGTTTCCTAATGAGGTCCAAGTGGAAGCATATGTGGCAATGATAAGGCCAAGTTTTAATGATAACTTGGCAGGATAGTAACAGGTGTCAGCAAATGAAAATTACTTTGATAGTATATAGATTTGTGATATCTATTTTAAAATCAACTAAGCTTCACCCTAGAAGATATTTCAAATACTTTAATTAGTATTTATAAGGTAATGAACATTATGGTCCCAACATGGAGGCAGTATATTAGGGATGAGAAGTAAATATCAAGAATCAGTTTTCATAACTGAAAAGGGCAAGTGTTCGAAAGGATAATAAGTAAGGCTCATGAAGAGAGGGAAGGGTTATGGATTCTGCCTGACCCGAGAGTCTTTGTGCTAGGGGAAGGATAGTTTAGAGTTTAGTGGTAATGTAAGGAAGGAATTTCATTTTCAAATATGATAAATGTATAGGAACGACAGGGCCTTTGTTGTTTTGTTGTGTTCAGAGAAGGAACTGTTAGCATATTAAGACTTTGATTTTAGATGTTCATTTCCTGATCAATGATCATCTTTGAATGATATTGGTATCTTTGAATGCATACCTGTTATATTTGATCATTAACACAAGCATTTATGGACTGTGTGCTATAGTTGTTTCGTGTTTTTGGAAAGGATATTTCGTCTATCTTTCTTAGCTTCTTTTTGCCATGCAGTATTTAGGCAAATGATATTGTAGCTTTTAATGTTCTTTTCTTTTCAATAAATTAGGCCTTTCGCATTTATTTTGTGTTTACGAATAGATGTTTGTAAACCTCTATTGCTTTTAGGTTAAAAGCATTACCGATTATAGTGTAAGTTAATTCATTGTAACTCTTACACAGGGAGTTGTACCCGGATAATTCAGAGGGTGCTTACGCTTTTCAATAGCGAAGTGACCCAACTGTTGGTGTTGGTTGAGTCTTTCTATTTGGGCTTTAAGGGTCATTTTGTAAGTGTTTCCTCGGAAGACAAAACTGTTCGCCAACAGAAATATAGCATAACTTAATTGGGGAGCTAAACTAGGAATAGCAAGCTGAGAATGAATGTTAGTAATAAACTGTTGAAATTCTTTAAGAAGACATTTCTTTAGAATGATAGTAATTAATCTAATATTAATTAAAGTAACATTTACACCACTTAATTGAGTTTTAATAGCATCAAATTTAAGTAAGAATGCATGCATGGATTTGAAATCGATATACCTCAAGTCTTCCAAGTTGTCTTGGAGATGAATATTTCATGATTCGCTGAAGTTGTCATAAGTTTGTTGCAAAATATCCCATGCTTGATGGGTTTTGGTGTAATCTCCAATTAAGAAGTATAGATCAGGAACATCAAAAAGGCTAATTAAACCAAGAGCTTCTTCATTTTTAACTTGTCATGCATCTTTGTTGGCTTGAGAAGCACTGGTAGCCAGTTCAAGAGAGACATCTGTAGCAACTTGTAGCAAATGCTTAAAATGAAATATAAAAGAAAGATGTGTCTTCCATTGATGATAGTTAGAACTGCTCAATTTAATTTCAAGAATGAGGGTAGACATGATCAATTAAGCAAAATAAAAGATTACTACAATGAAGATATATGCTAAAGGTCAAGAAACACAAATTTAACTTAAATGTTACCAGTTAAATTGCAAGAAAATTAAAAATTAAAAAAGGTTAATTTTTTGTTTAAATGAGAAAACAAAAATTTAGTGCAACTAATAATTCAAATGACAATTGAAATATGTTTAAATTGATCAAATGAGAAAGGCCTTAAAATGATATTAAAAAATATTGAGCGAAAAATATGTTTTAACGTTTAAACTTTTTTTTATGAATATGTTTTAACGTTTTAACTTTTTTTATGATAATTTTTTTTTTAATAAATTGTGTTAAATATAAAAAAGAATCTAATGATTAATTGATATAAATGAAAAGCTGCAACTTTTTAAAAATGTTATGATTTCCTGCAACATTATAACCATAAGAGACTAATAATAGAAAAATAACATTATATAATGAATGAAATAATGATTAAAAAATATTCAAGAATCTAATGATAAAATAAATGACTAATATTAGAGCTACAATGATGAAAGAAAGTAATGATGAAAACTGATATAAACCAGAAGAATGTTATGATGAAAAATCTGCAACAACAATTATGTTAGAAAGAAAAAAGAAAATGCAGGGAATAAACTGTCATGGAAAATACATTCCCAGTGAGGGGGGCATATCTCTCAAATGAACCATTGGATCGAACTAAGATTTGGATATGTTGTTAAGGACAACGTTTTCAAGGTTCTAACTAGAGAGATCTTATTAATCTATATGTATTCAAAATTTATGAGTGATTGAGTGCGGTACTATCATAATAGAGATTAAAACAGAGATAAGGAAAGCTACAAATGCCAAAACAAACAATAGATATCAACAGAGATTAGTTTAAAGAAAAAAAGAGTTAAATAATGACCGATCTTGCAAAATCAAACCAATAAGAAAATAACCTAGTAGAAATTGTTGCATGCAAAAAGAAATAAAACCCTTGCGGTCTCTCGACAAAGGGTGAGGTTAGAGATTTTTTAAAAAAACTTGAAATGGAGATTAGTAGATTTAGATTTGGCGGTAAACCATCCAAGACTAGTTAAACATTAGATTTACAAAAAAAACTTGAAATGAAGATTATTAAACTTAGATCTGGTGACAAGCCATCTAGAACTAGATCTAAAATAACAAGGAAATAAGAAGGAGCTATAAAAAATGTTAGATTTATAAACAATGAAAACCCTGCAATAAAAAGTGTGGGAGTGAGACATAGAGAAAAGGGAGATGGGAAGGGAGGAAGAGAAAGGGAGAGAAAGATAGGTAGAGGGCAGAGGAGAGTAGATGTATGGGGTTTAGAGGGAAAGGGATAGCTAGAGGGGGAGATAAGAGATGGAATGGAGGGAGGGAGAAAGAAGATCAGAAGAGTCAGAGAGATATAGATAGGAGGGTAGGAGAGAGAAGGTAAATAGAAGTTATTCTCTAAACCAAATTTAACATTAACCATAAACTTAAACCAAATTGAACATTAACCATAAATGAACCATAAACCAACTTTGAATTCTATCACTAACTCTCATTGTATACATATTACTAAACCCAACACTAAACTAGTCCATGTGCCATGTCTTGACAGGAGAACAAATATGGCTGACATCTAGCACAATTTGAAAAGGAAATGTTACAAAGCAAAAAGTGGACTGGCTTTGTAATCTGGATGGAGAACGAGGTATCAATAGTTGACTTTCAATAATTTAGTTGGATATTGTTGTGTTAATATATCAATTTGCATTCCTTTTGTTGATTCTTTATTGGTGCATAGGATGAGTTCTAAAGTGATTATCTATTGGCCCTAGATCCCTCAATTGTCCCATTATTTTATGAAATTGCCTATGTCATACCTTTCAACCCTGTACTATTCCACTGGATGTTTCAAGTGTTCATTCCCTTCAACTTTTGATGTAGATGACTTATCCAGAAGACAAGGACACAATAACAAACTCAACAAAGTCTCAAAGGTGAGTCCTCAAATGGGATTTTATCAATGTTCCCATTAGACATCCTTGAAAAAGGCTCCTAAAGCCAATCTTGTGCCTAACATGAAATTCTTCTCCTCAAAAGATGATTGTTGTCTTAAAGGGACTTTCTTATATCCCAATCAACCCAATCAAATACCTTGCAAGGCCACTTGACAAGTTTTATTGACACTTCATACCTGGCAACTAGGTTTACTAGCCCTATCTGACTAGTTTTTGGGCTTTAATTCTGCAACCCCTAACCTTATGTACAAACAAAGGACAATTTGGAATACCCTATTCAGAGTTACATGACATATCCAAAAAATCCCATATGTTGCTTTGGGATACTAGAGGTAAAATAGGTTTGCGACCGGTTTTGCAGGTACAATTAGCCTTATTTTTCAAAGAAAGTACTTGAAAACCCTTGAAAATTCACTAAAACATGAGAAAAATGGTTATAAAGTTGGGAAATGGAGAAAAAATTGTATTCATTCCATAATTGTATTCATTACTTTAGATGCATTTATTAAATAATTGTAATGTTGATATATCACATAGCATATATTTCTCTAATGCTCTGACATGACACTATCTATGGTGCAACTGGAATGCACCACGATATAGTGTAAATAAAATAGTCTAAAAAAATAACATTGTATGTGGGTGCATTCTAGTTACCCCATAGCCAGGGATGTTTGGATACATGCTTCTATATACGTTGGGGGGAGTGCATTCCCACATGTCATATACGTGTCATTATGCATCTTGACACATGTTAAAGTTTTAAAATCTGATATCCCTCTTTAATTCCTTTCTTATTGTTTAATAAGTTGTCATAAATATCAGTAAAAGGGGGGTAAATAGAAAGGTTATATGACATTTTTGTTAGGATTACGAGAAGGATATACGACATTGAGAGAGGAATTAAGTGACTTTGAAACTAAATAATTGTAGAGAAGAGGTGTTTTGAAGGGTGTGACTAGAAACATGGGAGGTCCACCGATGAGAAGTGAACCAATTGTTCATCAAGTAATCCCACAAGACGCAGTCTGTGAGCTAGAATTCAAGAATTATGGCTGATAATACTACTTTTTGAAGTTGAATGGTGTAGTAATGAAATTGCTATGGAATTTTCTCAGACACTTAACAATGGTGAGGCAATGGCAAAGGGTCTAAAGGTTACTACCACCAAGGAGAGGATTATTCAATTTTTAGGGTTACTTGCTACAGGAGAACCCTATCCTCAAAGTAAAGATGCCATAATAGCTAGAGAAGAGTTTACCAAACCTAGGGATCCTCCACTTGAAGTAGATAAATAGGGAACAAGGAGGCTTTCTTTACTAGAAAAATGGGCACATGTTGCAGTTCATATTATCAGATACATTACTTGTGAGGGTTAGTAGTCATCTATACACTTTTTACACTTCAATATTTTAAGCCACATGCGACATGAAAGGAGAATGAATGTCCCCAATGTACTATATAACCTACTAGCAATCATGATTGCTGAGACACAGAAAGGAAGGAAAAACTCTATTTCTCATCATTGTTTAATTAAGTTGCTTGTTGAAAGGTCTTTACTATTAGATAATTGAGAGAGGGGTGAGTCAGTTATGTCCAATTATCCTACAGTCCCAAATTCCTCCCTAATGTATAATTTCAACTTTAACAAATAAATTAAATAGCTCGATAAACACTTGATTGTGTCTTTCTGACTCATTAACCGACTATCAGATACATTATTTAGTATATAACAATCAAACCAGTTATTGTAATGTGTAAAGTAAAATAACAAAACATCACATGCATACACATTTAACACTTGATTTTTAACATGGAAACCTTGTAAAGGGAAAAACCACCTAGGACCGATACTTGAAATATTTTCACTCTTCTAAAGTGAGCTCGGTTAAGAACCAACCCTATTAAAGATTACAAAACACATTGTAAGGTGTGACCTTGTTAGAGGATTTATCACAAACAGTTCTTTGTGACCATACATTCACTTGGGTCAACAAGAAAATAATCAACATTCATTGAATGTCATTAAGAAATAGAAAAAGTTTGTTAAGTCTCACACAGTTAAGAGATTTTGCCTGTACCAATGGTTAGAAAGAAATAGTAAAATGACCTAATTCAAATGCAACTTCCTTTTCTCATTTTTAGGTCTATGCTAAGCTCTATATAACTTTGGTCATCATAATCTCTTCAATCTTCATCTTCTTCTAGTTTTGTTTTTCTCGGTGTTCTCTTTTTGACGTTCAGTGTTGTTTGCAGAATCACTCGGTTCTTACTTCAACCCATCTGACCAGCTTCACATGTATACAATCTTTTCTTCCACACGTGATTCAATCTTTGAATCTCTTATCTCCTTATATAGACATGATAAACCATTTTATTTTTAGCCATAGATTTTGCCTCTTAATCTCCATCATTGATTTTGACTCTTTAAAATTCCTCAGAACTTGTGCCTTAAAATGTTTTCAATCTTCATCATTTGATCATCCTTGAATTTTGTCAGTCGTAGATCTTCATAACAAACTTTATCTTTATCCTTGGAATCTTATAGATTCATCTAGTTCATCATCTTAAGTCAACAATCACAGGTTCCTATTTATTTCTCCCACTCAGTCAATACCGTGATATGTCAGTTTCTTCTTGCTCAGTTGATACCGCACTTGGTATACACTACACCTACTCGGTGTACACTGCATCTTCCTTGTGTATACTAAGTTCTTCATATACCGACCAAATTAACTTGTACATTATTGATCTTCAACACTTAACAAAATCATGTAATCCAATCAAATCACTATCATACTGTCATAGACTCATCAATAAGTTACCCAATGAATACCTTAATCATAACTAACCCATACATCTCATCTTCATGCTAATATCTCTTTCCTTCACCAATATTACCTTCTTCAGATGTTTGCAACTATCATGATAAGTACAATCAAAACTAGTTTACATCAATGATAGTATAACAAATGATCTAATGTCTCACATATACATTTGTAGCTTGCTGAGCATCTTCACATTCTTCATTATGTTCTCCAAGTAGTTCATTAGTTGTAGTTTCAAGAATCTCTCCCTTTGGCGTTGATGGCAACACAATATGAAATATGCGATAGAATACCAAACAAATATTAAGTGCCTACAACTCGGTCTTTATGCTCTCCCTTGGCTTATGCATTATATGTTTAATCACTACACAACATCAATCTCTCCTATAACATCTTTTCTATTCAATGCATATTATCTCCCTTTCGGTTAGCTTCAATCCTAACTGATATTCATCTCTCCAATATTTCATGTAATCATCTCTCCCTTTGACAACAATGCCAAATATAATCATCTCTTCAGTAGCCAAATAAGTATCTTTGTTGTTCCTTTATAAATTCTTGTACCTTGCATGTACAAATATTCTCGGTTCTAGCTTGTCTTCCATCTTCTTCACAACCTAATGAATCCCAAAGTGTGAACATCATGCATCAACATAATTAGATCTTCTAATAAAGTACAGGTTGATGCAACCACATATCGCCTTAGTGACTTTTAGACAGGGGATGGATCCCTAGTCTACTTCTCAAGTACTCAAATGTATCCTTTGATAAGGGTTTTGTGAATATATCAGCAAGTTTCTCCTATGACTTTACATATTCTAATTTAACCTATTTTCCTGAACTTGCTCCCTTAAGTAGTGATATTTGATAGATATGTGCTTTTTCTTTGCATGCATCACTATATTATTTGAAATGTTAATAGCAATTATGTTGTCACAATAGATTATCAATGGATCAGTTATTTCTTCATTCATTCCTTACAACAATTGTTTTATCCATGCAATATTAGAACAATTAGCAACAACAACTACATATTCAGCTTCAACAGTAGACTAAGAAATACATCCTTATTTCTTACTTATCCATGTTATTAGTTTTTCTCCTCAAAAGAATATTCCACCAGTAGTGCTTTTTCTATCATCAATATTTCCAACCCAATCAGCCTCTGTATAAACTTTAATTTTAAAAGTGTCTTCTTTCTTATACCACAATCCATAGTTCTCAGTGTTCTTCAGATATCTCAAAATTCTTTTCACAATAATCACGTGTGTCTCTTTAGGATTAGCATAAAATCTAGCTACAATGCCAACAATGTGTGCAAAATTTGGTCTATTATGTACAACATACATCAACTTGTCAATCATATATTTGTATAAGGTTTGATTTACCTATGTTGACTTTTCATCCTTGGTCAGCTTGCATCCAGTTACCATAGGTGTACTAATCAGTTTTGAGTCTTCCATACCAAATGTCTTCAAGAATTCTTTAATATATTTTGCCTATGTGATATAGATGCCTTCTTTCTGTTGTTGTATTTTCAAACCAAGAAATAATTTGATCTCTCCAAACATCGGTATTTCAAACTCTTTTCTCATTTCATTAGCAAAAGACTTACATAAAGTATCATGACCTCCAAATATGATATCATAAACAAAAAAATTTAGCAATAAGAATCTTATTATCAGTTTCACCTTTCAAATATAAATTGTTATTGTCACTTATTCTAACAAATCCAATTCTTATCAAATAAGAGTGAAATCTTTCATACCATGCTCTCGGTGCTTTCTTCAGTCCATAAATTTCCTTATGCAACTTACATACCATATTCTTTTGATTTGGATCTACAAAACCTTCAGGTTGTTCAATGTATACCTCTTCTTCAAGTATCCCATTTAGAAATGCAAATTTCACATCCATCTGATATACCTTGAATCCCTTCTAAGCAGCATATGCAAGTAGTATTCTCACTCCTTCAAGTCTAGAAACATGTTGAAAAGTTTCTCCATAGTCAATTCCTTCTTCTTGTGCATAACCTTTGAAGAATAATTTGGCCTTGTTCCTTGTAACATCTCCATTCTCATTCAATTTTTTTTTCTGAAAATCTATTTGGTGCCAATCACATTTTTATCTTTAGGACTTGGTACCAATGTCCATGTCTTGTTTTTCTATATTTTCTCAATCTCTTCATTCATTTCTTTAATCCAATCATCATTTACAAATGCATCTTTAATAGTTTTAGGCTCAAATTCACAAACCAAACATGTATTATTCCTTAACTTACTTCTTGTCATCGTTCCTTCTCCTTTGTCTCCAATTATCTATTCCCGTGGATGGTACCTTCTTACATATTTTTCTAGTACAGGCTTAGGTCTCTGTTCATCAATGTTTTCTCCAGTTGGTTCATGATCATAATTCTCCTTGGTAACTATTTGTTGTTGCTTGATCTGTAAGGATTATTGCTCAGTAGTAGTATTTTGTTGCTCGGTGATACCAGGTTGTTGCTCGAGTAGAGTTTCATGATCTTCTATGTAAACAAATCTACCATAATCTTCTAGTTCTTTCTTGATTTCTTCATCATTCTTCTCATTAAACTCATCAACTCTCACATTTGCACTTTCAATCATCTTGTTAGAAGTCTTTTTCAAACATTTATATGCCTTACTTCTAGTAGAGTAACCTATAAATATGCCTTCATCACCTTTATAATATGATTTTCCATTTCTATCATCTTTTATAATGTAACATCTGCGTCCAAATATTCTAAAATAGCTCACATAAGGTGTATAACCATACCATATCTCATAAGGTGTCTTGTTTGTCTCTTTCTTCAATTGTACTCAGTTCAGTGTATAGACAACAGTACTGACAACTTATCTCTAGTAAATTTGTGCAATATCTTTTTCAATTAGCAATGTTCTAGCACAATCAACAATTGATCTATTTCTTCTTTCAACAATCCCATTCTACTGAGGTGTCCTCGATGCTGATACCTATCTCTTGATTCCATGCTCATTACAAAATTTATTAAATTCATTAGAAATGAATTCACCACCTCAGTCAGATCTCAAGCACTTTATTTGCTTATCAGTTTCTTTCTCTACTTTTGCTTTGTACCACTTAAACATTTTAAAAGTTTTTGATTTTTCTTTTACGAACATGAACAATATCATTCTAGAGAAATCATCATCAAATAAGATAAAATATACATCTCCATAATAGCTCTGAGTTCTCATTGGACCACACAAGTCATTATGAACTAGATTCATAATAGAATTAGATGAATATTGTTTTCTCTTGAAACTAGACTTTAACATTTTATCCATTTGACATTGTTTGTACATTACATGGTCAGGCTTAGATATACTCAGTAAACCTCTAACTTTCCTTTTCTTACTGATCTTAACCATGTTGTCAAAGTTCACATGACATAACCTCTTGTTCCATAACCAAACATCATCATTCTTTTCCAATAAACAAGAAGTTTCAACATTATCCAAATAGAATAGGTTACCTTTTAATTGTTCACCAGTACCGATCAGTTTTCCAGAATCATCATAAATCTTTACTTTTCTTTTCTCAAATACAACTCGGTGACCTATATTATTTAGTTTTACTACACTCAACAAATTATAGTTAATTCATTTCACCAAATAATCATTTTCATATCTGGTCTTGTTATTCAACAATATTGATCCTTTACCTTTCACTTGACAAGGTGTATCATTTCTCATTTTCATAGATCCACCATTATAATGCTCAAGATATTCAAACTTATCTTCATCACCAGTCATATGATGTGTGCATCCACTATCAATAATCCAAGTATCATTTTTTCTTACCGTATAAATAAGTGCCTTTTCTACATACCTTTCTTCTTCTTTGGAATCTTCCTTCAATGCAACAAACACCACTTCTACATCTTCATCAGTTTCAAACTTGGTATCATCATCTTCTTCAACTAGGTAGCATGTCTTTTTACCTTTATCTATGTAGTCTCAATTTTCTATGTTTCCATATTGTCAGTTACCTCTGCGATCTCGGTAATTTCTTCTGTCATTCTTCCTTTCATTTAATCTTTCACTTGTCTTCTCATTATCATTCTCGTCCGGACATCTTGCAGCAATATGACCAATCTCTTTACATTTATAACATACTAAGGGTAGCTTACCTCGGTATTTTCCTTTTCCCTTTGGTAGCCTTCTAGCCATTAATGTTTCAAGTTCATCAAGCTCATCTTCTTTAGCTTCACTATCACTTTCATTTCTCTACTGCTTGATCTTCCAATTTTTAAAGATGATAGAAATGCAGATTCTACCTTAGGTATAATACTATTATCATAGTTGTTAAGCTCAAATGTAGTCAATCCACCGATCAAACTATCAAGAGAAATATCATTATAGGAACAACTCTCATTTCATGTATTGTAGAGACTCTAATAGCATAGGCAAGTAAAAGTGTTCTTAGAATTTTATTTACCACAATTTCTTCTTCAATAATTCCACCTACTCATTGGATAACATTCACCACTTCCTTGACTTGGTTGCTTTACTGAGTAATGTTTTCACCTTATTTAATTTTCATATCATCAAACTTTCCTCTTAAGCTTTCTACTTTTACCCTAAGCACATTTAGATCTCCTTCATGAACTAGTGTTAGTTTGTCCCACATTTCTTTTGTAGTTGTACAATTCTTAATGTCTTCAAATTCAACATCCGATAAAGAAGAAGCAATTTCAATCATCATTATATTATGCTCTTGTCTTTCTTTCATCTAGTTAACAGTCAAAGGACGAGTAGGAGTTATGAAATCATTTTCCAAATAGTATAGTGCAAAATATCCAATGCATGATAGATACAACTTCATCCTACTTTTCTATGTTGAGAAATTATCTTTGTTCATCTTCGGTACCTCTCTCTTATACATATTTAGATCTTTAACTTAAGTCCTTCAAATTTTTTCTTTTAAGTACTCTTGCCTTGATACCAATTTTTAGATAATTGAGAGGGGGTGAATCGGTTGTCCAGTTATTCTATGGTCCCAAATTCCTCCCAGATGTATAATTTCAACTTCAACAAATAAATTAATCATCTCAGTAAATACTTGACTATGTCTTTTTGATTCATTAACTGACTGTCACATAAATTATCTAGTATATACCGATCAAACCAGTTATTGTGGTGTGTAAAGTAAAATAACAAAATATCACATGCATACACATTTAACACTTGATTTTTAATGTGGAAACCCTGTAAAGGGAAAAACCACTTGGGACTGGTACCCGAAATATTTTCACTCTTTTGAAGTGAGCTCGGTTAAGAGCCAACCCTGTTAAAGGTTACAAAACACATTGTAAGGTGTGAACTTGTTAGATGATTTATCACTAACAATTCTGTGTGACCATACATTCACTTGGGTCAACAAGAAAATAATCAACATTCATTGAATGTCATTAAGAAATAGAAAAAGATTGTTAAGTCTCACACGGTTAAGAGATTTTGTCTGTAGCAATGGTTATAAAGTAACAGTAAAATGACATGATTCAAATGCAACTTACTTTTCTCATTTTTAGATCTATGCTAAGCTCAATATAACTCTCGTCATCATAATCTCTTCAATCTTCTTCTTCCTCTAACTCTATTTTGCTCGGTGTTCTCTTTCTAACATTCAGTATTGTTTTTAGAATCACTCGGTTCTTACTTCAACCTATCTGACCAACTTCACATGTATACAATCTTTTCTTCCATGCGTGATTCAATCTTTGAATCTCTTGTCTCCTTATATAGACATGATAAATTGTTTTCTTTTCAGCCATATATTTTGCCTCTTAATCTCCATAATTGATTTTTCCTCTTTAACCTTCCTCAGAACTTGTGCCTTAAAAAAATTTCAATCTTCATCATTCAATCATCCTTGAATTTTGTCAACCATAGATCTTTATTAAAAAGTTTATCTTTATCCTTGGAATCTTCTAGATTCATACAGCTCATCATCTTAAGTTGGCAATCACATGTTCCTATTTATTTCTCCCGCTCAGTCAATACCATGATATGTCAGTTTCTTCCCGCTCGGTTAGTACCACACTCAGTATACACTACACCTTTTCGGTGTATACTAAGTTCTTCATATACCGACCAAATTAAGTTGTATATTCTTGATCTTCAACACTTAACAGAATCATGTAATCCAATCAAATCACTATCATACTATCATAGACTCATCAATAAGTTACCCAATGAATACCTTAATCATAACTAATTCATACATCTCATCTTCATGCTAATATCTCTTTCCTTGACCAATATTACCTTCTTCAGATGTTTGCAACTATCATGATAAGTACAGCCAAAATTAGTTGACATCAATGACAATATAACAACTGATCTAATGTCTCACATATACCATTGTAGGTCAGTGTTCATCTTCACATTCTCCATTCTGTTCTCCAAGTATTTCATCAATAATTAATTTTCTTGTTGAAAGGTCTTTAAAAGATGTTTCTCAGATGTCATGGGATGAGTTTTTGGAAATTAAAAAGTTTAGAGCAGTGATTGTGCGTCTTAGAGGTCAACCCTTGACCCGTAGGGTTAGTGGGGAGGCAATAGTTACAAAATTCACCCTTATAGCTTCAACGTCTAGGGTGGTCCATAGAAAAAACCCTCCTACAACCGAAATGAGTTCACCTAAATCTTGCACAAAGATGTAAATAGTTCCTCTTCAGACCCTAATGAGGATGTTTCCCCTAAATCAACAGTTTGCACTAGGGCAGCAATAGCAAGGGAAAAGGAAAAATGATAAAGACTAAGGATGAAAAAGGAAAGGAAAAAATGCATAAATTGTAAAGGAAATCCCTAGCCCTAGAAAATGGGAAACTAGGGATGAATAACCTCTTGCAGTCACTAATCATAGTGAAAATCCTACTAAAAAGCCTAAGATAGCAAAAACTACAGAGAAAACACCCCATAGGAAGAGTCACAACCTCAGGGGTAAACCTATTAGATATAAAAAATCTACCACACCTAGGGTGAACATCCAAAATGAATCCTTAGACTTTATTCATAGCACTCCTTGTGAAGAAGAAAGGATAATCCATAATAGACCTCCCAAGGGAAGTGCCAAATTTACCTCGTCATTTGAGCAACGAGATAGGGCAACGATGCCTACATAAGAATATGAGGATGGGGATGAAGAGATATCTTGAGAAAGGGACTTTACCCTAGAAGAAGAGGGATTATTGATGGAAGCAATCCTAGAACAAGAGAATTCAAGATTAGCAAGACTCATTGCTACATCTAAGCAAGTAGCAAACAAAGAACTAGAACAAAGGCGATTCCTAGTAGGTATTCACCGACCTACTACTTTCTCATGGGCATTAATAGCCCTAGACTTATGGAAATATACGAAGGATAAGGAAGAAGAATGGAATAAAGAGAAGCACATGCTACAAGAAGTGATTATAGAGAAGAAAAGGAGATTGAGGGGAAGAATGCAAAAAATGTTGCATTAATAGACAAGGTAAACAATGTTATGTCCTTAGTGCCACAAATTTTAGAATGTAGAACTCCCCCAAGGATATATGCACTACATCTCAAGGAGCTTAGTATTTATTTTTCAATTGTTAAGAGTATTCTCTGGTTTAAACCCTTCTATAGAGACTCCACAAGAGTTCTTTCAAGCTTAACAATATTTACCAACATAAACTAAAAACTTACTCTATGAATTATACTTGCACAACTATGTTGTTCCTAATGATCATGAGTGGAATCAATTAATGTATATCAAAGATATTCATTTAAGGGAAGTAATGCCTTGGATTCAAAATGAAAATACTTGGGGGTAGAAATTCATAGCACATACAAAGAGGGAGATCCATACCCCTTTACCTTTATGGGAAGAATCAGATAAACTTTATGACATTTTATATACTTGGCACAAAGTTATGTATAAAGATGAATTCAAATAGCAAATCCTAGTTGGGAGAAAATAAGCCTTCGAGGAATTTGAATAGGTAGTTGCAACATCAAGAGGGGAAATATTGGGATATTTAACACAAATATGGAATGGGTTACTTGATGAGTTGAAGCAAGCCAAACCCCATTCCTTACAGAATTTTTATGCAACCATTATTAGGAGGGCACCAAAGTATGTTCAGTTTGGGAGAACAAAGGAACAATATTGGCTCTCTTTAAGATTTCAGCTACCAATTCTTCTATGGCCTATTCCAAACTACAAAGAACACCATTCTTACAATGAATAAGCATAAAAATCCAGGTGGGACATATTGTGTTAGAGTAAAGTATTAATTATGTTAATTAATCTTTACTCCCTTCTTAAGATGTCAACTTCCTTTTGCTTTAGTTAAAAGCACATGCACTAGTTGTTCTAAACTCATGCATTAGTCATGTAATAGTTAAACTGATTATTACATGCACTAGACTTTGCCTTTCAAGGCTTTCGATCTCCTTTATAAGGATGATCCATTGTACATTATTATTCATTTAGTTATTTGAGGATATTTTCTTCTTCATCTTCTGAGTCAAACCCTTGCCCTCTTCTTCTTTTGACTTCTTGTGACAGGTTTTTGTATGCAGGTGATCTTCGGGTTTCTGTGGATTTGTGTTGCTCAAATCCTACATGGTATCAGAGCCTAATCTGCTACAGCTTGTTCGCGTTTGAAGGATTCAAGAGATGAAATTCATCTGTTTCAGATGAGGGCTTTTTTGGGGTTTTTATTGAATCTGGGGGTACCTATTTTTCTGGTCATTTTGGCTTCAAACGAACCTCACGGTTGCGTTCAGAGCATCCAAGAACCCCAAAATCCATATAAAATTTGTCCAATTTGGACAAAGTTAGAGTTTGTGAGAAAAAATTTTTGTAATCGGCCCCGACACAGATTCCAAAGCAATCAGTAATTTTTGGAGCACTTCTAGTCCAAACGGACCTCACGGTTCCGTCCGGAAGGCCCGAGCTAGTCAAAAAGCATATAAAACTTGTCCAATTTTGACAAGTTGGCTTCTGAGGCAAATTTGTTTTTGCCTACCAGGGTCGTACGACCCTGGCACACACATCGAGGCATGTATGGTGATTTTTTGAAAAAAATAATTTTTTTTTTTTTAGGCAGCCGCTGAGCGACCCCCCACGCGTCGCCTAGTGGCCACCGCTAGGTCTCCACCGCTGCTGCTTCCTTTGGCGGCCTCTGCAGCCCCACCTAGCAGCGGCCTCTACAGCTTCGTCGGTGCCCACGGCCCCGCTGCCTCCTCTGCAGCTCCACCACCGGTGGCCTCCGCCCTCTGCCCTCCGGCGGCCCCGCCGCCCATGACAGGCTCCACCGCTCCACTCTGGCAGCCCCGCCGCCCGCCCGGCCAGCTCTGCCAGCCCCTGGTCACATGGGTGACTAGGGGCTTTTTTTTTTAGCCCCCACGCCCCCTGCTGACATCACCATGATGTCATCGACATGCAATGTTTTTTAATTTTTTTTTAATTGCATGTTTTTCAAGCATCCTGTTTTAGGGGTCACTAGGCCTTTTTTACGATATCTCGGGCATACGAGATCGTAATTGGGCGCGCGATATATCATCGGAAAGCTGGTTCCAAGCCTGATCTGAATTTGTTGGTATGGTTTTGTGATTTTTCCATTTTGATGTTCTTTTTTGCTGTCAAAGTCAGATGTTCTCTGTGATTGTGGCATTTCAGACCTCCTACCTTCCAGGATCCATTTCTCTTGCATCCGAGATCCATTTTGGGAAAACAAGATATTGTTGGAAAGCTCATTCTGATATTTTATTGGATTTGATGGTTTCATGTGGTTTTGTGTCCTTTTGCTGATGTCACCCATCCATCAGATCCTTGCAGACACCTTCTTTGGGCCCTCTAGCGTAGCTGTTGGTTTTTTGCTCATATCTTGAGCATACGGTGTCAAAATTTGGCAAATGAGATATCATCGAAAAGCTGATTCCGAGCTCTTTCTAAATCTAGAGGTTATTTTTTCTGGTTTTATTCTTCTAATGGTGTTTTTCTCTGTCAAAGCTAGATCTTCAGTTTTGCACTCCAAGAGCTCTATCTTGCACATCCGGACTCCATTTTTGGAAAATGATATATCGTTGGAAAGCTTGTTCAGAGATCTTTTCAATGCTATGAGTCATTTTTCTAGATTCTACTCCAAGTTCATTTTATTTAGATTCTTTCTTTTTTGCAGTTTGGTGGATATCTTGGTTGTTTCAGGTCTTGGGATCTCTTCCCTTTGAGGGATGGCTCATCTTAGGTTGTTCTTTTGGTTCAGACTCCTTTGATATTCTTCTGAGCATTGTATGCTTCTCTTCTATAGCATTTTTGTTTCTGTAAATGCACTAAGATAAAGTGCATGCTTCTGCATATTTGGGATTTCGAGCACCTTGTGTTTGTTTGTACTCGCACTCCATTATAAAGTGCCATGGGGGGTTATGATGTTTTGACTTTTGTGCTCATCCACCTTTGTCAAGTGAGTGTTTCTTCCATGACATTAGCCCATGCTGTGTGTCTGTGACACCACCCTTTATCCTGTGCTTGTACTTCTGTTGCACTGTTGGTGTTCCTGATTCTTCTTCTTGTAGATGTTTCTGGCATTGCATTTCAGTGTTCCTGTCACCCCTCTCCCTATTTAGCATTATGGGGGGGGTTCACCTATTGGCTCTATTGCTTCCTTGGTTCGGTTGAGTGATCTACGTATTCATTTTTTGTTCCTATGTACTAGGCGGATGCAGTGGCTAGGCACCTATGCATTTCGGTGAGATGGTTCATCTACTATATAGAGACTCATTCATTCCTACTTTTGGAGGTCACCTCTTCGATTGATCAGCTCTTCAGACTTTGTCTTCTCTACCTGGTCATGCACTATTTCAGTGGGGCTTCCAGCAGTTTCTTTTGACAGTGTTTGCAACTTCATGCTTCGGAGATGCTTCATGCTCTTTCTTGTTCCTTTCTTTGGGACATTCCCTAGATTGGAGGCTTTGTTTCCTTCATCTAGTTCATCTCCTTTTGGGGTAGAGTTTTTCCCACTAGGTTTTCTCTATTTCCCTGCTTTACAGAGATTTCTTGTACTTGGGTACCTGATCAGGCCTTTGTTGCTGGGACCCATTTGCTTTCTTTTTGCATTGTTTGTAGATGCATCGTTGCTCATCTTAAGGGGGGGTGTTAGAGTAAAGTATTAATTATGTTAATTAATCTTTGCTGCCTTCTTAAGATGTCAACTTCCTTTTGCTTTAGTTAAAAGCACATGCACTAGTTGTTCTAAACTCATGCATTAGTCATGTAATAGTTAAACTAATTATTACATGCACTAGACTTTGCCTTTCAAGGCTTTCGATCTCCTTTATAAGGATGATCCATTGTACATTATTATTCATTTAGTTATTTGAGGATATTTTCTTCTTCATCTTCTGAGTCAAACCCTTGCCCTCTTCTTCTCTTGACTTCTTGTGACAGGTTTTTGTATGCAGGTGATCTTCGGGTTTCTGTGGATTTGTGTTGCTCAAATCCTACATATTGGACAAAAATATATGTTTTATTAGAAACCAAGAGCAAAAAGTGAGGGACAGACAATAATCAATGATTTCACGATGTTAGCAAGACATAGGAATCAGATTCCACCCAATGGAGGACCAAAAATCCATTAAGTTGGGGGGAGTGATGAGCCCAAATAATGACTAATTTTTCATAGGATTTCTTATATATATGTCATCATTAATATAGGATTTAGCACCTAGTTACTGATACTTTTCATGGTGCTTTCTTAAAATTATTTAGCTATGGGCATGAACCTATCCATATTTTTTTGTTGTTGATATGAAGTTGGTATGTAATCTATCTATATTACTCTTACATGTGATTAAATGAATGTTATTCCAAAGTAGTTATGGATATACAATTGTCTTGTGCACATTAAAGTAATCATATTACTATCTTGTAAAAATACTTTGATCAATAGAATGATACTTTAATTTGCTGCATATGAGTTAAGATTTGGGAAGAATCATCCAAGGGGGTCCACTTGGTGAGAATTCCACTCTTTTGGTTTAGCTACCTTTCTATTTAGTAATTAGTTTTAGTTTTAGCAACTAATGTTCCTACATCCATTGGAACAATGTTCTGTGACTGTTCCTGCAACCATTAGAACTCTGCTCCTTGACTATTCCTATAGCCATTGGAACTCTATTCTATGACTGTTCCTTTAGCCATTGGAACAATTAAAACATTTTCTTGGAGGATAAGAAAAACCAACTCGACAAGGCATGAACAAACTTCTTCACTTTGAGCTTGACAAGCTCAAGAATTCCTATGACATAAGCCTTCATATTGAATAAACCTTCAATACATAACATCATGCTGACACACAAAGTAGATAATTCAAAGACTTAAGGTAATGGACACCCTTATGTTATGATTTCAACGAACAATCTAGTGCAGAGGCACCTAGCCATGGAGATGTATTGCAAGGTCAAATTGCATTTTCCTCATCTGTAATATTGTATTAATGTTATATAAGGTCACAAAAGACCATTCAAAGAGTGAATCAAAATAACTCAAGTTGTAGGCTTTAAGAGCCATTTTGTACCAAGAGAGCTAAAAGATCCTGAATAGGTCAAAGTTGGTCAAATGGTCAAAATATCCAAAAAAAAGGTTTGAAAAGTTGTCATTGGTCACATTGAGTCCATTTTGTCATGTCCAAGGTGTCTAAGGATGATAAGGTCATATTTGGTCAAAAATGCGAAAAAATTGTAAAATTTGCAACATTGCAATTTTACCAAAAAAGTGCAAAATGATGCAAAGTGAAGTCCATCAGTTGTGGGATTGGTTAGATAGTTTATAAATCCATGTTTGGTCGAAATCAAAGAGGGAGAGCAGTTTGGAGGGGATTTATGAAGGGATGTCCATCAAACCCTCAAACTGTCTTATAGTTCTAAGTGGTCTATGACTATCACAGAGCCAAGAAGGCTCATAAATGTTGTATTTTAAATTTTTAAGTGTTTTTAGAATGATAGTATAATGAACTAGCTTTCAAAGATATGGTAGTTTTCTAAAAATTGTCAAAATTCCCTTCTAGGGTAATCAAAGAGCATAGAAAATGTATATCTTTCAATTTGTATGGTGGAAACATCTGAATTTTAGTGAAGTGCAGGGTCTATATGTATATTTTAATATGGCGCAATGACATATTATTTTTGTCAAGTTTTGTTGATATACCAAGAAGCCCTAGGACTGTATTATTTTTATTGTTGGTTGTCAAAGACAAGAATTGAAAAATTACATAGATTTGTACAGCCATGTATGACCTATTATTGGCATGAAACCACTTGGACTTATTGGATACACAGACTATCTTTCATTTGATTCAAGTTTCATTGATTTTCATGGAGAAATGTATAAGTTATGATCATTTATGTGAAGGCAACCTGGTCAGAAAATGTTTCCAAAATTTACAGTCAAGAAAATATGTTAGTACAATTATATATGCTTGAGTACGTACCCATAACTTGGTGAGTAGAAGGATAATGATGTTAGAAAAAAACTTTATTTTTTCCAAAAAAATGGTTGTGCAATTTGAGGGGTCAAACAAGTCAAGTTCTAAAAACTATCATTTTCTATGAGTTCCTGTCACTGCTGCTATAGGAGGGTGCCATGAATTTGTTCTATGTTTTGTTTGTGTTCTTGGTTGTGATCAATTATTTGTGGTGAAGGTCTAATGACTTTTGGAGACTAATTTATATCAGATTTGATAGTAAGGAATATTTCAGATTTCATGGAGTTTTCAAGGTGCAAACAAGTGTCAAAGTGTCTTTTGTGATCGTTGGATCAAGAATGAAAAGATGTGGTGTTGAGAAAGTTCCTACTATCATTGATGGTGACTTCAAGTTGAAATAATAACATAATCTTGTTAGATTCCTTATCAAATCAGGTTAATATTCTTGAATTGGTTTTGGGTCAATAGCACCCTTGAAGGTTTTGTGGTTGTTGGTAGAATATGCTCAGCATCACAATCCCACCCATAGCTTACAATTTCCTCTAAGGATGAAAATAACTTATCGCATTACTAGTATACACAAAGTAGTGTTGGAAATCATCTAGATCAAAATGTTTTTTTCACATTATTAGGAAATGATATTGACTTTCTATCAAAACCCTAGGATAAACCTTCTTCTAACTGTTCTTCTAGGAACCCATTTGTGGGCCTCATAATTACTATTTTCCCTCTCAAAGTCAATCTCTCTATAAGGAGCACCTATGATACCAAAGGGATTTCACTTTTTACTTTATGGGACTAAACTAAAACAACATCTGTAAGATCGACTAGTGTGAAAAGGAGGGCAACAAAGTCATATAAAGAGCATTCCTCACTATAACATCTAAAACATGACTTGAAGATCTTAAGAGAATTTTATCACCTAGTGAAGACAAGATCACCAATATATGCACATTGCATAACCATTCTTAATAATCCATTTGAAGACATAAAATTCTCATTTTGTTTATTAAAATAATTACACTTCTCTTGTAACAAAAGGCAATAATAAATTGATTATCATGACAATAAATGTGTCTACAAAGTATGAATAATCCTTGATTATTTCAACTTAAAGAAATTTTGCACTTCAAATTGGAGACAACTGTATGATAACAGTCAACCATGAAATTCTATTAGGACATATTACACTTCATAAATTCCTGGCTGCTTATTATGAACCTTGACTCTTGACACTTTACAATTTTATAACATTTTGTTGTCTCTCATAGAATTCAGAAGATTTGGAAAATAGAAGAAAATAGAAGAAATAAGAATTAATAAAGAAGAAGAGAAACAACTAGCTTTCTCAGCTCCCACCACATGTCCCTTCTTCAAGATTTTATTTGTTTAGTCATCCTTCATCTAACTAAAATTTGTTGCTCTACTATGCCTTTTTCTACCCACTTGCAACTAAAAAATGCCCTCATAATAGCTAAATTCTACATTGTCATCAACTCAAATATGCTATATCTATTACAACTAGCAATCGCACCTTGGTGTGCAATGGGTACGCCATATTTTGTATTTTTTTTTTTAAACACCACATTTAATTGCAAAAATTTGAGTCTTTGGATACAACTTATTTCTGGAAATATATTAAGCATTGTATAAAGAATTAGTATGCATTTTGTAAATATTATTCATCTTAAAAAATGTAAGTATGCATTGACAAAAGATTTTGCATCATATCAAGCAAGGTATTACTTCTAATTGATTACATTATGGTCGATGAGTACTTCTGGCATGGGGTCATAGTCATCGAACCAGTAAAGGTGCTCGAGTGTGTGCCTAAGCACACCCCAGTTGCATGTGACAAGATCAATACTTGGGTAGAATGTACAAGTTGTCTGGGTCCATGTAGGTATTTGGTCCCGTATAATCTTTCTTATACGATCATGTATTTGCATAGACAAAAAAGCTCCCTGCGGTCCCCACCTTTCTACGACTTGTTGGTTCCACATTGTGTTTGAGTTTGATGCAAAATACAAGCGGTAAAGTTGACTATGATAGCAAAGGTTTTTCATATTTGTTGTATTTTTTTGTGGACCTCGGAACATTTTCTGTAACCATGATTGTCCTAAGCCTTGTATGAGATTGGAGTATTCACATTCAGATGCTATTGATGCTTCTTGAAACCATATTTCGCTTGGAATATGATGCATCTCTGTCGTATTGCATGTCTCACAAGTTTCAATTTCTGAAATATATGGATCCCTATAAAAGTGGGCAAAATTTCTCTATGATATTGGACAACATGTGATTAGTCATTTTTCTTGTAGTAAACTTTGTGCAATCAATCCTACAGCTATTTCTTCTTCATGAATCCCATGTATGTCGACATGCTAAAAGAAGTGATCAATTACAATAGTCCTTTGTCGCAACATTTCTACAAAATAGTTGAAGAATTATTAATAAGCATAATAATAATCCAATAATAAAATATATTTATATTTGACATTGTAATTGTAATAAAGAATACTTAGCATTTACTTTTAAATTGAAAATCTATTAATTTGTAGAGGGTGAGAATGGTTCTTGTACATATTTCAAATAACTATAAATGTAAACTAATTTTTTTTTATTACTATTTGTAATTTGAAGAAAAGATATAATAATTAAGATATTTATAATACACATCCAATTTTACATTCAAATTGCAATAAAATAATCTTTGAATTTACTTTTAATTGAGAATCTATTAATTTGTAGATGGCGAGTTTGGTTTTTGTTACAAATTTCAAATATCCACATTATTTCTGAGTATTGCTAATCATATTTGGAGATTCAATTTATTTAATGAGAGCAAATACTGGTAAATCTGCATGAAATGGTTTTTCTTTAGCAATAATTTTATTCTATTTGTCACCTTTTTTTGTAAAGGATTGTATGGAAAAGTTAGTTAGCGGACGCACCTTTTATTTTTTGTAGTCAATTTGTTGTTGTTTTATGGAACAATATATGATAATCTCATCAAACGAGACTCTTCTTCTTTCCTGCAAGAGACAAATGGGTTATGCTGCATTCTTGCATACCTTTCAAATGTGAACGCTGGTTGAATGCAGAGGTTTGCAAGGTTACAAACTCTTGAAATTGCTATGAATGTTAGCCCTTGCTGATCAGTGCTTCCAATGTCAATGGTTGCTCTTTGAAGTGTAAGGCCTTGTGATTTGTGTATTGTTAAGGCCCATGCCATTTTGAGTGGTATCTGACGGTGGATCCCACATATTATTAGGAGCACTAGAATGTATTTTGGGTTGTTATTGTCCCATGCTGGCCCCATGTAATTTTTGAATTCAACAACTACAAACAAAGGAAGTTGAGGTGGCTGTTCACCATCATTGTATACAATTGCTTTGACTTGTCCAAGTGCTCCATTGACAAGTCCTATTTGTACCCATAAATTTTCACAGAGCATGACCTCTTGGTCAATGCATAAGAGGAGCTTAGACTGAAGTTCTTCTTCTTCTGGGTTTGAGCATGGTAATCCTTTAAGTTGCTCTGCATTGGAGAGGGCAATTGGCTTTGCTAAAGATAGCAACATTTTTTTGTTATGGAGTAAGACCATTTCATTTGTTGAAAAAAGATGTATGGAAGAAATAAAAGGATTTTGTTCTTCTGAGTTGAGTCTTGAACTTGATTGTGACATTAGTAGTTTCCAATCTATTGTTGTAGGTGTTGCATTTCATAAATTTGAAAGGAGTGAGTGGAACTGAATTTGGATTGGTGTATCTCCAATTTGGTGAAATGTTTTTTCCAGTGTAATAATGGTTGTGAAGCTACGCCATAGTGTTCACCATAGGAGCTTGAAGCATACATTAGGATGTCTTTGACTGGTGGAAGTTGACCCAAATTGCCAAAAAAAATAATAGAGCGTGCTCCAAAAGGAATGTGGCTCTGAGTAGGAAATGCTTGTCGCAGCCTCATATCAATTTTTTCTAGTAACTTAGAACCAATGAAACTCATTTCATCTATTATGATATACTGAATGAAGTACATACTCTCTTGGTAGGTTGCAAGTGCTTGTCCTTGTAGGGGCACCATTTCTTTGATTGGTATCCGGAGTGCAGAATGAATTGTAGTGGCCTATATGTTGAATGCAGCTACACCTGTAGGTGTGAGTAGTAGCAATGGAAAATGTCCATGCGATGCTGAGTTGGCCAATGTTGACTTTATGCTTCTGATAAGGTGTGACTTCCTAGTACCTGTTGTGCCTTGAACAATAATCTTCAGTGGTTGCTGTTGGGAAGTTGCATTTAGATGTGCTAGAATAATATCACTTGTTTTGTGTTGTTGTGCAGACATCGCTATTTCTTTTTGGTGTTGAAGAACATGGGGGTCTTGAAATATGGGGCGATTTGATTATATGAAAGTACAAGCCAATTTTTTTTGTGATGGGTTGAATTCTCTATTTTCCCAATTATTGTTCAAGTCAATTTCACGGCTTCCTAGCATGTCAAGATCATTTAGGTGGATAGGTTCACCTGGATATAATCCGGCTAAGACTTGCCATTCATTAGGGATATTATCTTGCATAATATTTGCACCTGTTTCTGGGTTGTTTACCTCATTTTCGTGTACTATAGCTGGAACTGTCCTGCATACATGCCAAGGTTGGTATTTACTTTTGAAGTTCTCCCATGTTGTAATAATTTCAAGTGTTGAAGATTGAATATCCGCTTGAAAGTTGCAAAATGGTTTGTAAAGAACTAATTCACTCCAACAAAAGGCTTCAAAGCTAATGTTCTCCTTTGCAGGGATGGTTATGAAGCGTGGAGAGACTCTAACAATAGCTTTTGTGGGGCGTTCTTTCCATATAATGGTTTTCTTTGAAATCCTAAATTTCCATTTTTGAGTGACTTCAATAAGTGATGCTGCGTCTAAATGTCTAGGGTGTGAGATGTAAGCTTCAATATTGGTTGGGTATGTGGTTGTTGTATTGGGTGCCAATGGTACATGTTGGATATTTTGTTGGTTGACATTTAAAGAAACAAATATCCTGCTAGATAAGGAAAACGGTAGTTTGAGGAGGAGGTGGTAGGTTTCTTGGGTGCCAATGTCACATTCAACAATGTTTTCAAGAAGCATTCTGTGAAAAGTGACTGGGGCAGGTTTCTGAGAGTCAAATCTTGTTGAAATGTGGGACAACATGACATTGTATGTTTCAGACTTGCTCTCTGACTTTTCTGCATATTTTGCAATGTATTTGAGGACAACATCAATGGAGAGGACGGGTTGAAAATCTACATTTTCCCTCCAAATGGATAGTACTTGTGGGTTGTGTAGGTTTAGGCTATGATCATTACGAGCAGGGGTGTGGGAAGGTTGGCCATTATCAGCGATACAAAGTTTAGAATTTTCTTGTGTACTCCAAGGGGCTTTATAACGACACACAACATTAGGGCCTTTCATTCTTAGACATGTTTGGGGAGAACATTTTGTGTGTCATTGCACACGGTTGACCAATTTAGTGTAGTCTATCACGGGGTCAGCCAAACTAATCATACTAGTATCCATCAAACATGGGTCATCAAGAGGATTTTGATGAGTGTTTTGGTTTCTCAATTGGACATTTTTTGGGTTCCAAGCAAATACATATGTATCAATGAAGTCAAGTGCATTTTGTCTGGATTGAGTATCATTCCATTGTAATTTACTAATGTTTGGTGCTTCACGTAGCCAGATGAAACCATGGATATGAGTTGAGCCTCTGTGTTGCCATTCATACCTGATAGGATTTATTTTTTTTAGGAAAAAAATGTTGAAATAAATAATATGAGTGGGTGGAAATGAGAGATATACCTATACCAATAATCTGTTGCACCAAGAAGCTTGTCTAATACCTCCTCCCGAAATGCTGTAAATTGGTGATGCATGTAGAGTGCTACAAGGTGTGGATTTTGAATGATGTTTTGTATCCTCCATCTGGTTGCTGCAGTGGGGTTGGTTGGTGGCGTAGATGGCATGGTGTTGTGCAAATCTGGCCATTTTGTATTTGCTGCACTTAGGGTAAAGAACAAAGTTGGACATCCAATTTGAACGATCATGTCAATAAGCTCTCCTCTGCGTTGACTCCAGAATGGTCATGTCCCACGAATTGACGATCCAAATCGCATCAATTGCTCAGCAAGTTTGTCATCAGGAAAGTCCTTTAATCTTTGGTGCAAGTCAGCAATTATTGCAGGCATTGAACCATCAAGTCGTTTACGAACAAAGACAGCTGAAGTGGCTTGGCTTCGATGTCGTAGAAGGATATTTAGTATTAAGTATCTAAACCATGGGTGTTGGCCAAACCTATTATCATGGTAACGCAAGAGATGGTGAGCATATTCATGTAGCTTGACATCTTTTATACGTGCTTGTTTAAATGCAGCTTTACCCTTTGGGAACAAGGTAGGGAACACCATTGCGAACAATCCTTCTGTTGTGTATTCATTGATTGGTGATGCCAAAATGGGTGGCCATTGAATGGTTTGAGCTGGTCATCCTTCACCTAGTTGTAGTAAAGATCGTACTTCTTCCATCTCCCTACGTGCATTTGGTAGGTTTGGAACAAATGAAGTTGTGTGCACATTGTCTCCCAATGTGTCTTCTTCTGTTACTTCACTTTCGTTGGTGGCTAATTCAATAGGGTCACTTGTTGAAGTTGTTGAGGTTAACAAGTTTGAAATGTCAACCAAATGAAATGGCAAAGATGATAGTGCAGATTCATCTATCTGCACATCTTTGTAATATGGATCATTGTAGATTTTTTATTTTAATGCTTCAAATACATGACTTCTACTAACATAGAAGTTGTATTGCTGATGCCCAATGTTTTCTTTGTTCACTAGAATTATGTCCAAGGAATCTATTCGCCTTGGCAAGAAAGATGCAATCGTAGAAATATCTTGAGGAAAACATATAGTGTGGCCACTATACTTTAGTTGTCCACCTCTTGCATAAGTAACTTGTAGGATAGGGCTTATCCTTACAATTAGCATCTCCTCAATTTGAGTTAGAATTTGTAAACATTTAGGTTGCACACCAGGGTCCATATTATTCCATTTTGAAAATCGATTTCCATTTCTTTCTGAAGAGCATCTATAACAAGTGGTTGATCCATTTAATTATTTTGTTTTTATTCCTGGGTATTTTTCCATGCATATTGAACAAGTTGGAATATTGGAAAGGTTATCCAATTTGCAACGAAAATTGTCTCTAGCTGTGTAGTAGTTTTGTGAGAAATGGGGAGAATATGGTTGGGTGGGTGGGATGAAGTGAGGAGTGCTTTCAATTTGAGGCAAACTTTCTTGTAGATGGTTTGGCATAGGCAAAGAAGGTACTATGGGGATGGATGGTTCACCTGCAAGAGTTTGACGACTTTCTCATTTTTTCTTGTTGTTAATGTCCTTTGTTGCTTGGTACCTTGCTCATTGCTTTTGGTTAGTCTGATTTTTCTTTTCCTGAGCATTATCATTTTGTATATCCATTTATAGATATATACCCAAATAAGAGAGATGTTTTATAGACCTGCAATTAGTGTTTTTGAAATTAGATTGTTGTGTATTTTGAAAGAATTGATATGTTACTAAATATTTAATTGTTAAATTTCTCTATGTAAAATGATTCTAATTTCTTACCTACATTAAAATTTATGTCTTACTTTATTTAGTAAGAACACATACATATGTAGTATAGTTTAAATTAAAAAACTTTGCTAAAAGATGCGAGAGTAAGACATATACAGTAGGAAAACAATGGGAGTAAAGATTGCATAATTTATTTATTTGTCGAGGGAAATATAGTACTTACACATCTAGTATTCTGTATTACAAGCGTAATATTTTTTTTGGGTTCATAAAAAATAGTAAAGGATAATTAAATTTATCATAGTAGGGTATGAAAACATTTCTTTATACATAACACTCTAGTAGAACCTTTCAAATTTGGATATGTTATTGTGCATAATGAGATCTGTGTGCTAATTTTAAGCAAGCTTTAGTGCTGTAACGACAATGCTTTGCATTTCTTGGCCCCCAAAAGGATTCTTTTTTATTGTAAGTTCAAAGACAAACTGACTATTTATAACATTGTCCAATATATGTGTTGTAGCATCAGGCTCAGCTAATAGGAGTTGTAAATCTTCTGCAGGTACTCCTAGCAAATCAATGGAGGGTCCTTCAAATGCAGTTACCTTTAGTAATTCCCCTGTAGCATCTTGCAAGTCCATCTTGAGCATGTAGCTGTAGGCACATTTGGAGAGTTGAACAGAACATTTGGGGCACCAGAATGTGTTTGTTGAGCAGTGAACAACCTTTTTCTTACATTTTTTGTTGTCCACTACTAGTGGACATTAAAGGTAGTAGAAGTTGTCCAAATACAATTTAGTGATTTTTGCTTTACACAAACAGGATTTGTGTTGGAAAATTCTTTGTGACAATAGTAGAGATATCTATTGGATCAACAAATTTGGGTGGGTAACTATGGCCTTTTGAGAAGGATATAGAGGTTTGGTCATTTCCGAAATCTGTATACCATATTTTTAATGCAGAAGCTTCAGGCAAAGTTGGATTGACTATAATGGAGGTTGAAAAGGTGCTATCAAGTTTTCTTCCATTCCACAATATCAGACGTGCAGATTTAACCAAAATTATAATTGGGCTTTGTTGCGTGAACATATCAAAGATTTGTTTTCCTTCTACTCTGCAATGGTTACCCCATAGTGTAATATCTATGGTACAGTTTGACATGTCTTTTATTGTTGTTGTACATTTCTTTATTTCAGTTCCATTATTTTTGCGAATGGTTGATGGAGGTGTTATTGATACAAGTATGCCAATGACATCTACAAGGGAGTCGATAGGGAATCCATCTAGCGAATCTATTCTTTTGAGGTGGAAGCTATGCTTGGGTATTGTAGAGTCTGGACATGAGGAAGGAGTTATGATTGATGAGTTTAGTAGGACTATTTCGTAAAGGTTTGTTGAGCTACTATATTTTGTATCTGAAACTTTTATATGGCCACCAAAGATCTTGTATAGACAACCAGGGTGAACAACCTCATATAACTCATCTACTAGTTCATTAAAACAAGTTACATGGATTTTGGATTTGTCTTTATCTATGACTTCAAAACCAAATACTTTTCCTTCACGGGTAGCATTTTTGTATTCATGGATTGGTGTTTTTCCTAATGCTCGACCCTCAATGGACCAATTCCTACGATATGGAGTCAATGATTTAATGGGGAGTGGTTGAAAAGGAGTAATATTTTGTACAAAATACTCTGTAGTTGAAGAAGATCCTAAGGCATGTTTAGAGGTTGAAGGATGAAGGGAGTCAGTAATATGAAGGAGTGGAATTGGAGTTCCAACTAGAGCTGCACTGTTTGAGATGATATCAAAGTCTTCGACTAAGAGTGCCCTGCAAAGAATAAAGAGTGATAATTTAGGTAGGAGTTTTAGTTTGGAAATGAAAAACTTCAAGATGGTAATGTTAAAGAAAGGGCTTACGTGAAGTTCTGTAACATCTTGCAAGAATATTTATTGAGGCAAATAATTGAGCCCTTCACCAAAGCCTCTTCAATGACAAGATCCGTGAATTTGTTTGGTAGTAGGGCAAAATGGGTGTGTCCACCATCAAAGAGTTGTAGTCGGTATTTGGTAGACGTAGACTGTGCTTGTTGGATAGAATGTATAGATGTAACTTGTAAGTATGGATCGGTAATAAGTGTGCTTGCAAGAATCTTAGCAAGTGCACCTATTGTTAAAGTTCCCATTGTGAAGTACAATCTATAAGGAACCAAGTAGCCTGCAAGTGTGGGTAAATTTGGTGGTTAGGTTGTGGAGAATGTAGTATATGTTAAATGTAGATCAATTTCAGGTGAGGTAGTTTGAGCATGTTATATTCATTTTCTTTAAAAACAAATAAAAACAACATGTTGGTAGATAAGTTGTTGACTTACGTTTCTTTTCCTCTAGTCGATAATAGTTGTGTCCAAGATGTTACGTTAGTTAGTGTTTTTGTATAAAAATGCATTGTATACCATTATCTCTATGTAAATAAGCCAATTGAATAATACTAAATATGTGAAAAAGTACATTCTTCCAAGGAAAACTTATTTGCAAGACATTTATTTATATATTTATTGTACCCAAAATCATATTCATGTATGTAGATAGGTTACATAGTGTAGAAAATAGAAGCTTGTCTATTTACATTAGATTATCTATATAGATGGTTGTTCTTAAACTACTTAGTGGAAGGTAGGACATATGATCACTTTGTGTTCAAGTACAGCTCATATGCTTGAACTATGGAGGGTGCTGCACCACCTGTGTAATAACGATCATAATACAACTCTTTCACGAAGGTGCATAGGCCCTCCAACTCAGTACAACTATCTTGAAGTGTAATGATGTCTTTTTCTTCCACTACAGGGAATTAGCATTCCACTTTGAAGTTCTGCACAATATCATGACAATTGGTTGACAAAATCGAAGATAGAGATTGAATATTGGTTGCAAGATTTGTTGGTTGATTCACTGAGCAACATGATTCTTGTAGTATACTGGCTTCTACAATTGGAGTTGACGGGCTGCTAACATTGTTTGTTGTCTCTCCACTTAGGACTTCAATGATTTCTTGGTTTTTCATGTTGGTTGCCATTTCCTGAGAGCAATGAATGTAAATATTACAATAAGTTATTGTTTAAAAAATAAATGTGGTGGGTGTAGTACAAAATGTCAAGGAATGTGTACCTAAGCTGGACATGTATTATATTATGCATGTGTATAATAAAAGCTAAACTAAACAATAGCAAATAGTTGGGTGTTTAGATATTTAAAGATGACGTATGGGGTAGTAGAGTTTGATTGGGGAGTACTAAATTAATTTAAGGAGTATGCGACCATTATTCAATTTTATAGTGGACATTTCATTATTCATTAAAAACCATAGTCATAACTCAACAAAAATAAATTCAAGAAAATTTATTATACAATCTAGATTAAATTTAAAAGTGCAGTGAAATATAGATTGTGTCATTTTTAAAATTTAAAGCTGTGGGCATACTTGGTAAGGATGGTATGATGTGTATAAACTATGACACCTTTAAAAGATTGTATAGTCAAATCTGTTGATTTTGAAATTAGCTTGCATGTTCCTATTCAACAAATATACAAGTTAACATTTAAGTAAGTATAAGTGTATTGTTGGTATAAATTGCATGTGTTTCATATGTTAAAAATAATCCTATGTAATGAACGTATTAAAAGCAAATTAAAAAACTTGGTTAACAAAATAAACCAATAAGATATAGTTATCATTTTAAAGTAGAATACTCTATAATAAAAATTGGCTAAAAAAAATTCAATAAGACTTAATTCTAAAATAAAATAATTTATATAATTTATACATATTTCAAATAATTATAAATCTAAACTAATTTATTTTTATTACTATTTTTAATTTGTAGAAAATATATAATAATTAAGATATTTATAATACATATCCTTTTTTTTTTTTTTGTATTGGTAGCCTTTCCTTCATCTAATATAATCAAATTTATAAAATTTTTGAAACTAATAGGGATCACCTATAGATCAAATAAATATTCTACATCAACATTTCATATCATAATCATTTTACTAAATTTTAAAAATAATCATACAAATAAATTGTCATATGAAATATAAGAATTCAACATAATAAAAGATGAGGCTGAAAGTTCATCCAATTGAAAAAGTTAAAATCTAACAAATAATTACTAAGATATTCTCTCAAAAAACTCTCCCTTAAAATAACTATAAAATAGATACAATGTTACCATATTCTATTTAGCACAAATTTTAGAACTTTTGCTGAAGGCCTACTATAATAGGTGTCTAAGGTTTATTATGTTAGTTGAAACCAGTAACTTTAAAGGGATTATGAAGAATTTGATGTAAACTTGAGTCAATATTTTTAACTAATCTGAAAATATGAGTATCCACACAAATAGAAAAGAAACAAGTGAAAAAATGTGTCATCATTCAAACATTTGTTTTTTAACTTAACTCTAATTTATTTTTATTTACATTTTCAATTTCTTCTATCATTTTCAATTAAAATTTATTATTGACTACATGTGAGGGGATATAATATTAGGCATATTCACAAAAATAAATAAATAGAAATAAAAACATGTTAAATAGAAACATAATATGAACATCTTTGTTGCAATACTTTATTTTGTATTTTTCTTTCTAAAGAGCATATATATTCTCTATTGACTTAATTATTTAGAGAGAATAGATGTATTAAAATTCTTTAACAATTATTGCAATTTTTTTCTAATTTTTACATGATTGGTAATAAATATATTGTGGTTAGAATTGAATATATAACAAGTATATATATTAGAAATATATATACTATATTTAATTTTTAATTTTTATATATATTTATATACTATTATGAGATTTTTAATATAGTATATAATAGTATATTCATAAATATAGTAATTAAAAAATTAAAAATATATAATATATAACAATCTCATAATTTAATATATATATATATATATATTAGATTAAGTTTAATAATATTATTATACAACATAAAATAACAAATAAAGTTAACTCTTTCTTAAAAAATGCATTAAAAGCACAACCCATAATATCTGTACATTGAATGAAAAAAAGAACTTTTAAATTTATGAAACAAATACAATATTAATTAAAAATATAAAAAGTTCCCTAGGATAGCAAGGACATAATCAACGAGTAAATGCCTGTTGGGGCCTTCGAGATGAGCTAAATCTAGTAGGTACTGATATATTATCTAAGGAAGCTACTTCATTGAGTTTTCTACGATAATAATGATTCATTGTTGCAGATCGCTAGAACACCTGACATGTCAGTTGTCCTACTGCTTTGCTCACGATTGGACTTGGATTCGGTGACTTCACACTGTTAGAAGCTCGGTTCCAGCTAGCTTCCTCAAAAGGAGCTCCATTTAATATCTTAAACATAACAGCTAATAGTTGGGCGGGCGATCTTGGTTTTTATGTGTTGACAACTATACATATTGACAGTCCCCAGATGCAAAGATGTGCAAGCAAAATGTGAACATGTGGATGGTCTAAACAGGAAACCAGTTAACATGTGGTATCGGTTAACCAAGTTTTATGCATCATCATTTTGGACCACTCACTACTGAATCGGGAACAAGAAAGTGATGTCCTGACTGTGATGACTGTAATAAAAGGCTGCGACCATATGGTCATAAAGGCTACTGTATCTTGGTGAGGGAATGAAACGCTGATGCAAAAGATTTGGACATTTATTTCACCTGAAAGCGAGCAACAATAACTCACTTGTGTGAACAAATCCTTCAAGCTGATGTGTTCAGATTTCTGGAATTTCTAGGGTTTCTATCTTTTCTCTGCCTTGTCTTACCTCAGGGGTATTTGGAATCCACCCTTGAGGATTATTATATAATATACAAATGATTATATTCTATAAATTCCTGAGCATGTTAAATATTTGGACACAACATATAAACTCCATCGTAAGTATGTTTTTGCATAATTAAAAGGGCACTGGAACAACAACTGCAAAAGAAAAGACCTACGAAAAGTTTTCTTCAGCTAACCAAATGGTATAAAACAAGCTCCCTCCTTGCCGTAAAAATTTCTTCATCTAACCAGCACTACTGGAATCATCATAAAACTAGTTTGAAATAACAGATGGCTAAATAAACTATAATTTATAAGTTCTAGCCAAAGGGAATATTCAGTAAATGATAACTTAAGAAAAATATGCAACCTGTTCACAAATGTGACAAACACGGACAAAGAACCCCTTAATAAGATCTTTGTCATATAATTGTCCATTCTATTAAAATCTAATTGATAGAGTCATGTACTTCTCCCTTTCATAATGCAGTTCTTTGTCTGTGTTTGTCACATTTGTGAACAGGTTGCATATTTTTCTTAAGTTATCATTTACTGAATATTCCCTTTGGCTAGAACTTATAAATTATAGTTTATTTAGCCATCTGTTATTTCAAACTAGTTTTATGATGATTCCAGTAGTGCTGGTTAGATGAAGAAATTTTTACGGCAAGGAGGGAGCTTGTTTTATACCATTTGGTTAGCTGAAGAAAACTTTTCGTAGGTCTTTTCTTTTGCAGTTGTTGTTCCAGTGCCCTTTTAATTATGCAAAAACATACTTACGATGGAGTTTATATGTTGTGTCCAAATATTTAACATGCTCAGGAATTTATAGAATATAATCATTTGTATATTATATAATAATCCTCAAGGGTGGATTCCAAATACCCCTGAGGTAGGACAAGGCAAAGAAAAGATAGAAACCCTAGAAATTCCAGAAATCTGAACACATCAGCTTGAAGGATTTGTTCACACAAGTGAGTTATTGTTGCTCGCTTTCAGGCTGCCCAGGAAGGTTTGATGGCCAGGAAATAGGAGTTGGGCATGGAGAGCTCAAACCCCAAGAGGAACATGTATGTCATTGTGTGCACGATAGTGGCATCCACCAATTCTTTCTTGCTGGGCTATGGTAAAGATTATTTATTTATTTTTAACAAGTTTATTGATATGCTCTGTAACCCTGGTTATGTGTCCCAGTTCCTATATGTGTGTATTCTACTCGGTTTGTTGCTTATTTTTCAAGTGATATGTATCTGACATGCATTGAGTTCCACTAGGGATATGCTTGATAATATATTGAACACCATGAAGAGACAAAATTTATGAATTAGGTTGCTTTTAGAAAAGGCTACAGAATTGTTGCTTGAGAAGTAGAGTTATGACGGTAATCAACATGGTCAATTTTTTTGCTCGTTTTTAAGGGATATTTTCTTCAGGACTCACTCTTGTGGGTACAATCCGCTTTCTCATGTATTAGCGCGAGGCTCTAGCCCCAGAGGTGGACGCATTCACTCATTCATCGGGCACTCGACCACGAGTGGGTCATTGGATATGAGCGGCTGGAGCTGGACCGTAAATGGACACGAGAAAGTCTCGAATGCAGAGGCGGGATCCTCCAGCTTTTATTCAAAAGTGACTGAGATTGGTTCTTCTGAGGCACCGTTTCAGGGATATGAGGAGCTGGACCGATGAGTACCCAGGAGACATGGCACAGGGAGGTGCAACACAGGGGGCAGGCCAGGCCCGACTGCCCATTGCCCGCCACAAATTGATTTCCGATGCACAGATGGATGGGACGCGATAAGGAGTAAATGCCAGATGGGAGACTCAGTTAGAAGACCAGCACGCCGCTCATTTTTTTATCTGATACGTATATTTACTATGGATTGAGTCGTGAAATGGATGGGTGTTTCAATTTAAAGAAACCAAAAAAACTCCAACATACGTAGGTGCCTTTCGATTATTTATGAAGGAAATTAGTTACAGAAGCCCTAATTCTGTAATTCCATATTTGGCTTATTTACAACTTTAATTCTAAATTTATATGCAGTTTAGAATGTGAGGGCCCTAATTTGAGATATCTTTTGTGACTTTAGGGTTTCACTGCCAAAAAAAATGATATTATATCTTTCTCTATGCTGATCAAACAATAAAATATTATATTATATTAAATTTAACATTTTGTAATATAAATATAATAGATAATAATAAATGCATCTATAATATTAATTAACTATGTAAAAAACATTATACTAAATATTTTATATTTACGGTTCATCATGCCCTAAGCCTTATCACCTAGGACAAATAAATTAGGTTATGATAGTTCGTTCTGAATATTGTTTGTGTTAGATTGAAGTTATGATGTTGAAGACTTTGTGAAACTGTGTCATTTTAGCGTTCCATTGAAATGTTTTTTACAATCCCTAAAAGTTGAAATTTGTTTAATTAATTGAATTAGTCCCATTCAAAAATAGATATAGAATAAATACTCTAATCAGATTTCAGAAGTAAGAAAATAACCATTCTGGGTATTGTCAAAGCTTTGACAACCAGAATTTACATAAACAACATATTATTACTTGATACACAAAAAAAAATGCGATTAACTAAAAAAAATTGGATGTAAACAAGCAGTGTTTGAATGAAAAATATTATAAAACCCTACAAAAGTTAAATTTTAATTCAAATGACATGAACCAATATCAATATCCTGTTGTTGTAATAGGCGAAAAGTATGAAAAGTACGAGGCTTGATTCTAGAGCTGGAGATAAAAAATTTAGCCTTTTAAACAAAAATGTACAACCAAATTCATTACTGACGGAGAACTTACTTGTGCAATGTGTTATGTGCAATACAAATCCTTCAAAGTGATGCAGTTTGAAGCGTTCAAAGTTTTGGAACTTGTAGGCTTTGTAGGCTTTCTACCTCTTATGTGTAGAAATGGCTGTGAAAAGATATGTGCCCCACAACACAATATTTATATACACTATGAAGGCGGCTTAAATTTTTTAAGGCGGCTACCTTGAGGAGGAGGCAGATGAGCAATATTAAGCATTTACACTGACGTGGGCTAATATCAGTGAAAACATTAATGACGATACTTGTATATATGATGACTGTGGAATTTCAATTTTTCACGCTATGGACGAGTTAAAAAATGTAGATGGGCGAAATAAATGTGTTAGAACACAGCAGCAGAGAGGTCACTTCTCACATAAAACCGAATTAATAGATGTGAACAAAATTTGCGGATGAGATTCTCGGGTGAATGGGTGGCCAACAAGCTCCCAATGTCCGTCATTGGGCTCTTGGCCACTCCCAACCGTGGATCTAAAAAATCAAGCTGAGGCTTTCCAAAATGGAAACGCCTACAACGTAACAAACATTCTTGTAAAAATATTGTCATGAGTTTTGTCCTACTGTAAAACTAGTCAACTAGCCACAGAAAGACACCCAAGGTCAAAGTGTGCCCATAGAAGCTAGGGTGATAGTTTAGATCCCAACCATGCCTGTGATCCATGCCCCTATCACACTTTGAGAATTTGGTTGCAGGGAAGGAGAAATTGAAGGATTCTCACCATTTCCCCTCTTAGAAAAGACCCATTAAAATAGATCCCAAGATGAACCATGCTTACACAAGTTCACATCTCCAAGTCCTACAACCATTCCCCAATTTTTATCCCTACATTGAGGGATAAATAGAGCAGTAGTCTTAAGGGACTAAACTCATAATAGACCCCAACAAGCTCCCATAGTTTGGCAATGAGCATCAACCATGGGCCAATTACATGAAGAATCCATACAACCACCCTTGGAATTTAAGAAATCTCTATAACCAAAAAGTGAAACATCAACCCATGATCCTTATATAATTCTTGCAACAAGGCCTTCTCCATTCTCAACCTCATGCAATAGACAATGTGACTCATGAAAATTCTAACTATCAACATTAGGAACACACAGAAAACCATCTAACCAAAAAGCAATAGCTACAAAGAATGGAAATAATCTCATCTGTAGTCAGCTATAAATAGCATTCCTCTAGGTTTCAAATTGATTGCCACAACTTGATAATTCAAGAAATCTCTATACTTAAGTTCACAGTTGTGAAATATTTTTAAGCTGACATTCTTGGCTATCACAACATCTCATAAAAGTAATGGCAACAAGTTGTAATGATTCTATGATCTTCACCGTATTGTAGGAGTATATGCAACATCCTTCATATGTCACTTATGATATGAAACCCATCTATTGTCACATGGTCCAAATTGTATAGACTCCCTTCATCATTTCCTCAGACATGTGTCACCACCTCGCAAAACCGTGAGCTTAAAGCACCATCTTAAAAAATTATCGCAAAACTACGAATAACTCATAAATGACCAAGGAGTGAAACATGAAGAGAACAATACATGTCTCAAAATAATTATATCATAGCAATTTATTTTGACTAAGGATTTAAGATGACCAAGGAGTGATAGAACAAGAAGAGAACAACACTAGATTTTTAGTTTCCAAAAGGTTGAAAAAGGTGTAATTGAGTAGTGTGTTGGGGATTATTTTGGTAGGAAAAGAAAACACAAACTAACAAGTCTTGTACAACCTTCTTCACTTCGAGCTCCACAGGACTCAGGAGGGCATTCCTTATTCAAAGCCTATACATATGATATATGAACATTATAATAGCTAGCTATAGACATTCAAATTAGAGAATTCTTAGATTTTATGTAGATGGGGATTTTATTTCATCATTTGAACAAGTAATCCCATTTGCTTTAACAAACACCGAGGACACATAAATTATGTATCTCATTCTCAGAATAATGGAGTATTATATGGATACTTTTAAATGCATCCTCCACATTTTTCTAAGGATTATGGAGATATAGGAATACAGATATATTAAACAGAAATGCAAAGAACATAAAGGAACAATAGATTTGATTAATTTGATTTTCAATTTGAAAACCTTCGAGGTCTCTCAATAGTCTAGTGTCCAATCTCGAGCTACAGAGTGAAAGTGAAGCCATGACAAAGATCCTATGAGTAGATGAAACTTAACCAGTAGATTTTGAAGATATTAATGCTTAACATTAACAAGCGCACTCATGTTAGATCATAAAGTTCTACTTCAACAATCCATTTCATACACTAAAAACATTTTTATCTGCACAAACAAATTTAGCTATCTCCTTGAGAGAGACCCATGAACTAATAACACACCCACAAGAAAATTGCAAAGACAAAGTCAACCATCTTTAATGTAATGAATTCATACGATTTAAAGTATAAAAAGTTGGAGTCAACTTTATGACATTGGCATTTATAATTGTGAAACTGGTTAACATTGGTCATGAGGTTACACTATCTCAGAATTACATTAACCTTCAGCAACCTAAAACTAAACACTATCCTAGTTACAAGCTACAAAGAATTTTAAGAATAAGAACCCCCTTTTTTATGGCCTTAGAATTCCTTTTATATTTAAGGAATGCAACAAGCTTCAAGCCACTAACAAAGATTTTATTCTACTACCATTAATCTTTCTACTTGAAATGCTTTAATTATTTTTGGGTCAGTAGATATGCATTTAACGTTTTAGGGATTCCTGTGTTGGATTATTGAGAAGGAGAATTGATAATAAGTGATTCTTTAAACCTTAAAACTTTCTCTGATTCAACTCGGTAAAAACTCAGTCAGAAAAAATTCAATATTAACTGATAACACTAAATTAACTTATCAATAAGCAATAACATTCACAATAAACATTCAACACATATAACATCAATATTTAACGTGGAAACCCAATTTGGGAAAAACCACTGTGGGAATTGTCATCCACTAAAGAAATACTCTTCTGAAATACTCTTCTGAAGATATCTCAATCATAACTTGTGTGTGATCTTTCCTTTTTCTTACTTGTTCAACTATCATAGGCCCAAATGGCAGCGATGAATACTCATTATCAAGATAGTATTTTGCATACTCTCCAATTCCATATATGTGTAGCATCATCCTACTTTGTCATGTAGAGAATTTGTCCTTATTCAACTTTGGTGCCTCCCTCTTATACATCTTCAGATCTTTTACTCGAGTCTTTCAAACTTATCCCTTTAGAGTACTCAGCTCTGATACCAATTATTGGATTATTAAGAGGGGGGTGAATCAATAATAAGTAATTCTTTAAACCTTAAAACTTTCTTTGATTCAAATCGGTAATAACTCGGTCAAAAAAACTTCAATATTAACCAATAATAGTAAATTAACTTATCAATCAACAGTAACATTCATAATAAACATTCAACACATATAACACCAGTATTTGATGTGGAAACCCAATTTTGAAAAAAACCACTATGGGAATTGCCACCCACTAAAGAAATACTCTTATGAAGTATGCTTGGTTAAAATCCAATCTTGTTAAAGATTATGTAATGCATATTGTTAAATGTGACCATGTTAGGGGATTTGCCTTAGATATGTTAGGATCTTCACCCTGTCAAGAGTGGCCTGGTTAAAGGTCTTTAAACACTCTTCTAGAATGTCATGTCTCTCAAGGTTTTACAATAAGATTGTTAAGTCCACTCGGTTAAGAGATTTTTCTACTACAAATGTTAATAAGAAACATTATAAAAATTGATCTTTAAATCTGAAAACTACCACCTTCTTAGTCAGATCCCTTATGCACTCTTTGCCATCACTTCATTCTATCACTTCCTACTGGCCTTAACACTTCATCAATCTCCACCTGCAGACTCATATTTCAACCTTTTTCTTCTTCACTACATCACTCGATTACACATCCACCTTTCAAATTTTCCAGCTTGTTTTCTATTAAATTTCAACCTTTATATAGACTCTATTTTGCCTCTTAATCTCCTTTATTACATTTTTCTCTATTTATTGTCAACCATCAGATCATCCTCTTAAACTAATTCAATGAATTTGGAATTCGGTAAAACATTTTATCATCACCTTAGAACTTGAAATTTCCTTGGAACTCGTACCTTCACTTTTTCCACTTAGATCTTATCGTAGATCATCACCTTGAATTTTCTTGATCGTAGATCTCTTTAACTAACTCTTCCTCATCCTTACAATCTTCCAGATCACTGTGGCTCATCATTCAATGTTGTTCTAATCCTTGTATTTAATTTTTGTTCCTTGCTCGGTGGATAACTTCTTATCCTTCAACCAAAATTATGTTTTGTCCACTCGGTAACTAAATCTGTACTCGGTGCCTTGATTTTCTTTCACTTTACCGAAGCTTACTTTCCTTTTACCGAATAACTTTTCCTGCTTGGTAACCAAAATGTTTTGTTTACCAAATTGACCTATCACTTTTACCAAATTGATATAATCAAATGTAAATTAGAAAAAAATAAATCAATATAGCCTTATCATTGTATGATATGTATTAGCTGCCCAATTAAGTTCTTGAACTTCAGAACTTTTCACTACCTCTTTTTACTTAACTCACTTAACTTTTATCATACTCTGAATGTTATTGAAACTCAATATAAACCAAAAATCAATTGCTTGACATCAATAACAAAATAATAACTGATCTAATCCTTCTACAATATTGTATACCTATGATCTCAGTTGGTCTTCATCATCACCACCATCAGTTAACAATCTCCCTCTTTGGCATTGATGGCAACACTTGGTAACTGTAGCAATCTCATTTTTAGTCTTCTCGTTTAACATGTTTTTTCCTTTTCTCCCTTTGAACTTTATCTTCTTTCTTTTCTTCTGATTCAATTCACCATCTTGTCCTTCTTTGCTTATTCTCCCTCTATCTCTATAGTCATCAATAACATATTCTACCTCTGTAATCAATTGCTTATTCTCCCTCTTTAACAACATTTCCAAAGATGCATACTCCTAAAAATTTGTTCAGGCAGTGGATCATACCTAGCATGTATTGATATCTCTTTGCATGCATAACCATTTTCACAACTTTAGGCATCACCTAAAGAGTGAACACTAGCATCAACTCACAAAATAGATATTCTAATGAATCCTATAATTAATGCATCATGCCTTAGTGAATATTGGATAGAGGAATAACCCCTTATTTACCTCTTAGATACTCAAAAGAATCCTTCAGTAGTGGCTTGGTAAATATATCTGCTATTTGCTCCTTTGAATTCACATACTCCAATATCACATGCTTATCTTGAACTTGTTATCTCAAGTAATGATACTTGATAGAGATGTACTTGGTCTTAGAATGCATCACTAGATTCTTTGATATATTGATCTAGCACTTGTATTATCAAAGTAAATAGTAACTGGATTGGTAATCTCCTCTTGCATACCTTCAAGTAGTTGTTTGATCCATACAATGTTTGCATAATTCATAGTTGCTGCTACATACTCTGCCTCGACAGTATATTGGGATATACAACTCTATTTCTTACTCAACCATGTCACTAACATTTCTCCCAAAAAGAAAGCTCCTACACTTTTACTTTTCCTATCATCAATGTTTCCAACCCAATCAATATTAGTGTAGACTTTCAGATCAAAATCTCCTCCTTTCTTGTATAGTAGACTGAAATCTTTGGTCCCTTTCATATATTTAAATATTCTTTTGAATGTAGACATGTGTGTTTCCTTTGGATTGGTAGAAAATATTAAAAAAATACATATTGCATGAGAAATATCAAGTCTTCTATGTACAACATATTGTAGCTTACCAATCATTGATCGATAGAGTGTTTCATTCACTTCTTTTGTCTCATCTTCTTTTGACAATTTGCTACCGGTAGCCATCAATGTTCCAATTGGTTTTGATTCTTCCATACCAAATGTTTCTAAGATCTCCTTGATGTACTTTGATTGTGTGATATAGATCCCATCTCTAACTTGTTGAATCTGTAGTCCAATAAAGAATTGTATCTCTCCTATCATGGACATTTCAAATTCCTTTCTCATCTCCTCAACAAAAGATTTGCATAATGTGTTATTTCCTCCAAAAATAATGTCATCAACAAATATTTTAGCAATCAAAACCTTATCATTATTGTCACATTTCAGATACAAATTGTTGTTGTCACTTGTTATTTGAAATCCAATCTTGATCAAATATGAATGTAACCTTTCATACCATGCTCAAGGTGCTTGTTTCAAACCATATAGTGCCTTGTGTAGTTTGAATATCATGTCCTTGTTAGTGTTCTCAACAAATCCTTCTGGTTGTTCAACATAAACTTATTCTTTAAGAATACCATTAAGAAATGGAGACTTAACATCCATTTGATAAACTTTAAATCCTTTATAAGCTGCATATGCTAGTAGAATTCTAACTCCTTCTAATCTAGCAATAGGTGAAAAAGTCTCACCATAGTCAATTCATTCTTCTTGTGCATACCCTTTGCAAACCAATCTAGCTTTGTTTCTAATTATATCTCCATGTTCATTCAATTTTTTTTTAAAAATCCACTTAGTACCAATAACATTCTTATCTTTAGGTCTCGGTACCAAAGTCCATGTGTTGTTCTTTTCAATTTGGTCTATCTCTTCTTTTATAGCTTTAACCTAATCTTCATTATCCAATGCATCATTTACTTTTCTTGGCTCAAATTTAGAAATCAAACATGTGTTATCTCTCAACTTACTTCTTGTCATAACTCCATCATTCTTGTCTCAAATTATTTAGCTTGGTGAGTGGTGTCTTCTCATATACTTTGCTAAAACAGGCTCGGTAGACTGTGGCAATCCTTCATTCTCAGCATTCGGTGGTGGCTCTCTCTGTTCATGTTCCTCCTTAGTTTGTAATCTCGATAAGGTATAAGGAATATCAGGTTGAATATACTCAAATCTTTGATAGTCCTTAGGTTCCTAATTTCTTTCTTCATCATTTTCCTTTGCAAATTCATCAATCCTTACATTTTCACTTTCTACAATTTTGTTAGTAGACTTGTTTAAGAATTTGTAAGCCTTGCTCTTTGTAGAATATCCTAGGACTATTCCTTCATCACCTTTTATTACAAGTAGTGGTTGCCATTGCACCAAAAGATCGACCTGTTAATGCCTAATACAACCACTAGACTTATAGAAGACACAGGAGGCTGTTAAACCATGTCACAAATCCCAAGGGGAGCGCTGGCTATTTTGCCAGCAATCTCCCCCTTAGTGTTACCCGAGGGGATTCAAAGCTGTGACCAAGCTCTAATACCACTTGTTACAAGTAGTGGTTGCCATTGTACCAAAAGATTGACCTGTTAATGCTTGATACAACCACTAGACTTATAGAAGACACATGAGGTTGTTAAACCATGTCACGAATCTCGAGGGGAGTGCTGACTGTTTTGCCAACACCTTTATGATCAAACTTTCCATTTCTAACATTCTTGAGAATGTAACATCTACTTCCAAATACTTTGACATAACTTACATTCGATTTGTGACCATACCAAATTTCATATGGAGTCTTGTGTGTACCTTTCTTCAGTTGTACTTAGTTAAGTGTATAAGATGCAGTACCGACTGCTTCTCTCCAAAATGTTTGAGACACCCTCTTCTCAATCATTAGTGTTATATCACAATCAATAATGCATATGTTTCTTCTCTCTGCTATACAATATTGTTGTGGTGTCCTCGGTGCAGACATTTGTCTCTTTATTCCATGTTCATTGTAGAAAAGTGTAAACTCACCTCCTCTATTAGATCTCAAACACTTTAATTATCTTCCAATCTCCTTTTCAACTCTTGCCTTATACCACTTGAATATTTTAAAAGCATCAAATTTATCCTTCAAAAACATGACATACATCATTCTTGAATAATCATCAACAAATAAAATGAAATATCTATCACCGTAGTAGCTTTGTGTTCTCATAGGTCCACATAGGCCAGTGTGCACTAACTCCAAAATTCCTTGTGTAGTGTAAGATTTGCTTGTAAAACTTGACTTAGTCATTTTACCAACTTGAAATCCTTTGCACATGACATTTTCAGGTTTATCTAATCTCGATAGACCTCTTACTCTATTATTTTTTCTCACCTTAATTAAGTTGTCAAAGTTCACATGACAAAATCTCTTGTTCCATAACCATACATCCTCAACTTTAGAAAGTAAGCAACTCTTTGTAGTAATAACAAGGTAGAATAAATTACTTTTTGATTGTTCACTGGTTAGTGGCAATCAAACCTCCATTTTGATCAAATACTTTTACCTTTCCATTTTAAAATTTTAGTTGGTGACCTATGTTATTCAGTTTTGCCAAACTCAACAAATTATACTTTAGTCCTTCGACTCAATAGACATCATCACATTGTGTATTATCTAGAAGTTTTATATAACCTTTACCTCTCATAGGATATGGAATATCATTACCGAATCTAACATAACCTCCATCATGATCTTCCATAGTAATGAACTTATGTATGTCACCAGTCATATGATGTGAACATCCACTATCAATTATCCATGTATTATTATTACTAACATGTGAAATTAAATATTTTTCTTCTCCATACCTTTCTTCATCAGAATCATCCTTGATAGAAACATACATGTCTAAACCTTCATCATTATCTGTATCATCATCGGTTAGTCCTTCTTCAACAATGTAGCATGACATCTTACCTTTGTTCTTGAAATATCAGTATCTCTTGAATCTTTTTTCTCTTTTGTTGTTATCTTGGTTGTCTTTCTTCTCATCATTGTTGTTATTAGAACATCTAGATGCAATGTGACCAATCTTATTGCAATTGAAACATTTCAAGGTTAATTTACCTCGCTATTTACCTTTTCCTCTCGGTAGCCTCCTAGCTAGTAGAGCTTCAAACTCTTGTTGTTGTCTTTCCTCTTCATACAGACTCTCTAAATCACTCTTGAAACTCTAAAATCTTTCACTTGCACTGCTTACATAACCATCACTAGATCTAGACTCTCTATAATTTCCAATATTCAAAGATGACTTGAATGTAGACTCAATCTTAGAAGTGGTAGGTAAACTATTGTCAAAGTCATTTAGCCCAAAAGAAATCAACTTACCAATCGTAGCATCCAGTGAAACAAGCATCTGAGGAATGGATCTCAGTTCTTGTATTGTAGACACTTAGATGGAATATACAAGCAACAATGTCCTCAATAGTTTTCTTGTTACATCTTCTTCTTCTTCAATATGTCCTCTAGCACCTCAGATAACACTCACAACTTCCTTCAATCTTGTACTGTATTGTGTAACATCTTCACCTTATTTCATTCTCATAGAATTAAATTTCCCTTTAAAAATTTCAGCTTTTGCCTTCTGAACATGAAGATCTCCACCATATACTAATGCAAGCTTCTCCCACATGTGTTTTGCAGTATCACATCCTTTAAGATCATTGAATTTTAGGTCGGTGAGAGCAGAATATATCTCAATCATAACTTGTGTGTTATATTTCCTTTCTCTTACTTGTTCAACTGTCATAGGCACAAATGGAAGTGGTGAATACTCATTGTCAAGGTAGTATATTGCATACTCTCCAATTCTAGATATGTGTAGCCTCATCCTTCTTTTCCATGTAGAGAAGTTGTCCTTATTCAACTTTGGTGCCTCCCTCTTATACATCTTTGGATCTTTTTCTCAAGTCTTTCAAACTGATCCCCTTAGAGTACTCAAATTTGATACCAATTGTTGGAACACTGAGAGAGGTTGAATCTATAATAAGTGACTCTTTAAACCTTAAAACTTTCTCTGATTCAACTCGGTAACAACTCGGTTAAAAAAACTTCAATATTAATCGATAACAATAAATTAATTAATCAATCGACAATAACATCCACAATAAATATTCAACACATATAACACCAATATTTAACATGGAAAAGCCATTTTGGGAAAAACCATTGTGGGAATTGTCACCCACTAAAGAAATACTCTTCTGAAGTATGCTCGGTTAAAATTCAATCTTGTTAAAGATTACAATGCACATTGTTAAATGTGACCCTATTAGGGTATTTTCCATAGATCTATTAGGGTCGTCACCCTACCAGGAGTGGCCTTGTTAAAGGTCTTTAAATACTCTTCTAGAATGTCACCTCTCTCAAGGTTTTACAATAAGACTGTTAAGTCCACTTGGTTAAGATATTTTTCTGCTGCAAATATTAATAAACAACAATATAAAAATTGATCTATAAATCTGCAACTACCTCTTGCTTAGTCAGATCCCTTGTGTACTCTTTATCATCACTTCATTCCATCACTTCCTACTGGCCTCAACACTTTTTCAATCTCCACCTGCAGACTCAGATTTCAACCTTTTTCTTCTTCACTGCATCACTCGATTACACATCCATCTTTTAATTTTGCCAGCTTGTTTTCCATTCAATTTTATCCTTTATATAGACTTTGTTTTGCCTCTTAATCTCCTTTATCACATTTTTCTCTAGTTATTCTCAACCATAGGATCATCCTCTTTAACTAATTCAATGAATTTGGAATTCAGTAAAATGTTTTATCATCACCTTGGAACTTGAACTTTCCTTGAAACTTGTACCTTCACTTTTGCCTCTTAGATCTTATTGTAGATCATCACCTTGAATTTTACTAATCATAGATCTCTTTAAATAACTCTTCCTCATCCTTAGAATCTTCCAAATCACTGTGGCTCATCATTAAATATCATTTTGATCCTTGTATTTAATTTTTGTTCCTTGCTCGGTGGCTAAATTCTTATCCTTCAACCAAAATTATATTTGCTTCGCTTAGTAACTAAATCCATGTACTCGGTGTCTTGACATTCTTTCAGTTTACTAAAACTTACTTCCCTTTTACCGAATAACTTTTCTTGCTCAGTAACTAAATCCATGTACTCGATGTCTTGACATTCTTTCAGTTTACCAAAACTTACTTTCCTTTTACCGAATAACTTTTCTTGCTCGATAACCAAACTATTTTATTTACCGACTTGAGTAATCACTTTTACTGACTTGATATAATCAAATGTAGAGTAGAAAAAAATTAAATCAATATAGCATTATCATTGTCTAATTTGTATTAGCTGCCCAATTAAGTTCTTCAACTTCACAACTTTTCACTACCTCTTTTTCCTTAACTCACTTAACTTATATCATACTCTGAATGATATGGTAACTCAATATAAACTAGAAATCAATTACTTGACATCAATGAAAAAATAAAAAACTGATCTAATCCTTCTACAATCTTGTATACCTCTGATCTTGGTTGGTCATCATCATTATCACCATCAGTTAACAACCTGCATACCCCTGAGCCACGCCCCTACTACATTGTGGTGAATTTGGTTGGAGGGAAAGGGAGAATGTAGGATTCTCACCATCTCCCCTCTTAGAAGAGAACCTTGAGAATAGTTCCCAGGGAGAAGTAGGATTATACAAACCCACACCTTTAGGTCCTGGATCCATTCCCCTATTCATATCCTAGCCCTAAGAGAGAAACATAATGGTAGCCCTAAAGGATGAAACTCTGGATAAACCCCATAAAACTCCAACAATTTGGCAATAAGCACCGATTGTGGGATTGTAAGGTTAAGAAATCCCTACAAGAACCATTGGCATTTAAGAAATACCTACAACAACAAAGTGCACCATCAACTCATGATCCTTATATACTTCTTGCAACAGGGCCTTCCCCAGTCTCAACCTCATACAACAGACAATGCCACTCATGACAATTCTCACTATTAGCATCACAAACACATAGAAAGCTATCTAACCAAAAGGGAATAGCTACAAAGAATGCACATAATCTCATATGCAGTTAGATATAAATAACATTCCTCAAGGTTTCAAATTGATGACCACAACTTGCTAATTCAAGAAATCTCTGTACTAAAGTTCACAACTGTGAAATCTTTTAAAGCTCACATTCTTGGTTATCACAAAATCTCATTAAAGTAATGATGCCAAGGCATGATAATTCTCTCATCTTCACCATATTTTAGGAGTAAATGCAACATCATTCAGATGCAACTTCTAATATCAAACCCATCTACCATTATTTTGTAATCACCAAAATATAGTAAAATAGTCTTGAATTATATAGCATGGCAATCCTGGCTTACATGGAAGCACACATGGAAACAAATCATTGGGTAGACCTATATTCAACCACGTAATAGTCAACATGGTCTAAATTGTACACACTCCCTTGAGGATATCCCCAGAAATGTGTCACCACCTCACATAACAGCGACCCAAAGGAACTATCTTAAAAAATTGTCAAGAGGCTGCGACTAACTCATCATGAGTTACCTTTCCTTCATTGCATCCTCGTAACCCTTCCACCTTAGCTATAGTTTAAAATTTCAAAACTATGAGGTCAAAGGTCTTCAATAGGTGTTAACCCATCAAATGCATCCATCAATCACTAGGATGCCACACCTAAATGCTTCCCCGTGGGCCAAAACCAGGTCACACAAAACAAGTTATGAGGCCACGACAAAACATTTCACTCTTCCTCACAGGCTCACGAATGAAAAATGTTTTCCCCACTAACTATCACAAGGATGTGAGAAACCATCATGGTCATCACAAACATCAACTCACAGGCTCGTGGCTCCAACTGATTTCCTTCAAAAACCTTAGCATGGATGTGTTAAGCAACACTTGTTTACCTTTATAGAATCTTTAACTTTTGACATGTGGATCACTCTCGCTTTCCCGCAAGCCAAGAGTCTTCACTCTCTAATCTTATTTGGATGAATCATGTCCACCACTAGTCCAACTGCTTCTCTTGCTTTCTCCTACCTGACAAAACCTGTAGCTAAAGGCAAAGGAGTGCCATCCTTCAAAATCCATAAAAGAGAAAAAAACTAACAAACCACACTAAGTTTGAATAATTAAGTATTATAAACCCTAAAACCCTGATAATGCTCAAATAATTATACGCTTTAGTTATTTTCTTTGTTACTCCTAATATCACCAAGAATTGCACATAATTTTTGAAATGATGAAAGAATATAAATAATAAAAACTACGAAACCCATGTTTCTGAGTAACCCTACATAATATTGATATAATCCTTAGATTTTGTACATACTTCACAAAATATATGTACCCAACATCAATAAAACAAAGACAAATTACCTCTAAAGCCCACTGCCCAGACGACATTGAACAATATTGATAAAAAATGACTCTTTCAAAAATCAATCTTCTTCATAAAAACTGTAAGAACAAAGAATGCTAGTCCTTTAATGCCCACTGTGTAGGCAACCATGTACAATATTTCATAAACTTCTTAAAAATTATAAAGTCATAAATAGTTCTATATCACAATGGAAGTAGAGAAAGAAGAAAGTTACAAACCCTGAGACACATGCCTTTTATGTGCGTATGCATTACAATCCGCAGCTTCTTTGAAGTGGATTGTACTTATTCAATCTTCATTTCTTTCAACAGTAACAAATCTCAAAATCCTAAAACCCTATTAAGCTACTATACATTAAATATGAGATTCAACAATGGAAGTATTTTTGAGCATTTGCAAATTTTAAAGATTTCTTTTGCTTTTATTTTCCCTATGGTGTTTTAAATAGCATGGGTTTTTTCCCTTTGATTCTTTTTTAGCATTTTGACTGAAACAAGGATTGGACAAATTTATTTTATTTTATTTTATTTAAGTAGATGTATGAGTTTCACTTGAAAAAATACTCTTAAGTGGATTTAGTGGTGAGTGGTAATCGGTATGGTTTTTTTGTTGTCTACTCTTGAGAGACAAGTCGACATTACGACATGACGCGAGATAACAACAAAAATGACCTCCAATTTTTTGGTTCAATAGGAACTTTGTCCTGTGACTATTCTTGCAGCTATTGGAACTCTGTTATGTGACTGTTCTTACAACCAAGGAAAAATAAAGTAACTTCATGTTTGTTTTCTAATAACTACATTTATGTTATTTGTTTCGGTCCACTTTAGTTGTTGATTCATGTAATATTATTATGGTTTCATTTCATATGTTGTAATATTAGATACATAACAAAAAATAATTGATTTCATTAAATAAATAATAAATTTTCATTAAAACAATTTTATTTTTGGGAAGAACTCAGTTCTTCTAGAAGATGAAGATGATCCTCAAGATAAAGATCTAGAATATGTTGGTTCTGATCCAGATCATAGGGCAGAGGATGATGGTGATGTAGATACTAAGGATGATGATGATGATGATGATTACAGTGGTAATGATGACCACAATGGTGGTGATGATGGTGATGATGATGTGATGATGATGATGATGATGATGATGATGATGATGATGATGATGATGATGATGATGATGATGATGATGATGATGATGATGATGAGGTAGTTGTTGTTAGTAGCTAGTGACATTTTTTATCATATAGACTGCATTATGGATCAAAATTGTTGATATATTATTGTTACATTTTCACGGCCTGTAGAACCATATTATTGAGTTGATACATTTTGACATGTATCATTTTCACTTAGCATTTGGATGTGTATCATCTTGACTTGTATCATTTTATTTACATAATTTATCATATTTACTTGTATCATTTATAAATAGATTTGGACAAGCATCTACCTTTGGTGAGGGGGTTCCTGTTTGTGGTTCTGGATATCAAGGTAAATTGAATTGACCGGGGTAGGAAGGGGTGCTGCTTCCACTGGAACTAGAACTCTAATGAATGGAGCTAAATATGCATATGTATTTTGATCCTAATAATATATAACTAAAGTGCTATTGATGGTGGTGAAACTCTTGCTAGCTTTGGATTTTCCCCTACACCTTAAGGATATAAAATTGGTAATGATCGCACTAAGAGTGGGTCTTGATATTGATTTGGTGAAAACCCTTCTTCTGTTGTCCATGTATCATTTTGACTTATGTCGACTATTGGACATGTATCATCTTTACATGTTTTGATCTACTGGCATATTGGACTTTCAGTTCTTTTAGTTATATATGATGATCTTATCAATATTGACTTGTCAATTTATATATATTAAAAATGGTCGATAATTTTTGGATGAATATTTATTACGTATGATGATTTTAATTTTCTTCTTAGGATGGATGTTGTCAAATTCAATTAAATTATACACATTTTTATGTGCACCTTCTTGGTGCCAATGTGGGTTTCATGATTGGAATAAAACATATTAAATTAATAAGAAATGGAAGTAAAATAAGAAGCATTTTTAGAAGTAAAAAAGGAAGAAACAATGGAAGTCAAACCAGAAGCCAAACCTGGCGAGATCTAGGAAGCAAAAATAGAAGCAATTTTAGAAGCAACAAAATATACAATAACAGAAATAATTAAAGACATCAAAATGGAAGCAACACAAGAAGCAAAACTGGAAGCCAAATTAGAAGCAAAACTGGGAGCACTAAATAGAAGCAAAAAAGGGAGCAAAATTGGAAGCAACACTAGAAGCAAAAAGGGAGAAAAATGAGAAGTAACAAGTGGCATAAAAATAGGTGTCAAACTGGGAGCAACAGAAGAAGCAAAATTGAAAGTGAAAATGGTGTTATAATGGAAGCAAAATCGGATGCAACACAAGAACAAAAATTGGAAGCAAACAAGGAAGCAAAACCAGAAGCCAAAACAAGAGAAAAAATAGAAGCAAACTTTGGAGTAAAACTAGAAGCAATGGACAACGTTAAAGGAGAAGAAAAAACTGAAGTAAAAATAGAAGCAAAAATGGAAGAAAAAATATAAGCAGAATGGGAATAAAAAACAAAAACCCAATTGGGAGAAAAAAGTTAAAATCTAGAGTAAAACTAGAAGCAACATACATCGTTAAAGTAGAAGAAAAACTAGAAGCAAAAACATAAGCAAAATGGGAAGCAAAGCTAGAAGCAAAATGGGAAGCCAAACCAGAAGAAAACAAGGATGCTATAGCAGAAGAAAAACTAGAAGCCAAACCGGAAGCCAAACTAGAAGCAACAAAGGTTGCTATTAGAAGCAAAATTGGAAGTATAACAATAAGCAAAACCATAAGGAGCAGGAGTGAACATAGAAGCCACATCCGACATAATATATGGTACCATATTAGATGCCGAGGATGACACAGTTTTTCACTTTTGTGGTCAGCGCCAAAAATGGTGTAAAATCTTTTGTGGTGTAACCCTTAGTAAAAGAGATGAATCAAACAATGGCATAACCTATGATGATAAATATGGCACCACAAGCTGGGATAACTTGTGCGCCAAATTTTGCACCACTGGAAAGGTTGATTTTGGGGCCAAAATAACACTAAAAGTTGGTGTTATTTTAGGTGCTAATGACATGGATTTTCTATAGTGTTTTGATATTTATACATCCATGTGATGGTTCTATCTTTGTGATTTTTAATTATTGTCATAGTCTGTAATGAGTTTATCATTACATCTTTTTTTTGTTATCATCCTGAAGAGGGGGAACTACAAATGATAGAGTGATCGTATTATCACCCATCTTATAGAGCTTCATTTATTGCCACACTTGTATGATCTTGTTCCCCTACCTAGCACACCTAGTAAGATATTTTCTTGGAAATGCAATAGGGATCATGTCTTTGGAGTTAATTCCATGCATGTAGATGATGAAATTTTGGAGTATATTTTTTATTTTGAGTGTCCTCATGCTCTTTGAACATTTTTTTTGGATTTATACAAAGATAAGTCTATTCAATCATTCCTACATGTGCAAGACTATTTTAGATTACAATGTGCATCTTCATCCTTCATAAAGGATACTATACTATCGTGCTACAATTAGGTAATTTGATGTTTTGGAGTATTTTGAAACTTCAATTGAGGTTTCTTTAGAGGTTCCTGATCCTTCTTCAAATATAATTGAACTTCCTTCACATCCATTAACTTCTAATAAAGAGTCATTTGAGACTTCCATCATTCTAATTAGTAGAAACATCACTGTCTTTCAATTTTTGTTAGAGGACACACTTTCAATTTTTTAGGTTTGTGGTTTGAAGATGGCTTTATTTCAATTATTTTAGCCTTAGTTTGTCATTTTTATTCTATAGATTTGGAGCATACATTTGAGAGGTTAGATCTCCTCTTTGATGATAGCGATTCCACTCTTATTGTCACATCATATGTGTCTTTGAAGTTTGTTCTATATTAGTTTCTACATAATTCTAGTTTGTCACCTTCATCATTCATTGGTCATGTACCTTATTAGATTGTGACATCATCATATTTCATGGACAAGGAGACACATGGACAAGTTTCTGAAACATAATCAATCTTAATTACTCTATCTTTTCTAACACAACCTAAATGGGAAGCATCCACACATCTCTACATGGTTTTGTTTCTTCCTAAGGAGAGACAAGTGGTTTATAAACATTGGATTAGTCTTTTTCCTTCAAACACTTACTTTTTTTGCAAAAGTTTATTTATTATGGGGTTAAGTTAAATAGTGGCTCTCTTTCCCTCTTATGGGGGGACATCAATAGAATTATTGTGGTGGATGTAGTTCTTGGTGGGTATTGATGTTGAGATCTCTATACATTGCATAATCTATAACTTGTACATGATTTTCATTATCTCTTTTTTGGAGAGGAGTTTTGTCCCACATAATTTTATCCTTTTCTCTTTTTGTGAGAGAATAGTTGCATATTAGTTGTGCATGCATACCTAACATGACCTAGTTGTCAAGACCCATTTTATATTACATTTTCATACTAGTCTTGCATTTTTTACATAATATTTTTTTTCTCCCTAAGTTGCACTTAAGGTGGGGGTGGGGGGAGGTGTTAGTGTAAATATCATTTAAATGTTAAGATTATTTATTCTGAGTTGGCATAAGTTAGTTTTCATAAAGTTACTTTTGTAACTTATCATTTAATATTGTACATATAATTAAGTTAGTTATCCTAGGTGGCATTCTAGAAGAGATGATAGCTCACTATTTAATGTTTTCTTTACGCATTTATTATATTACATCATACCTTTAATGTTTTTATTTAGGATAATTGTAATCCTACCTCATTGCCTTGCCTATATAAGGAATGATCATTTGTACATTGTATTGTATTGATTGAATCATGTTCATATTATTCAATCTCAATATTCATGTAAGATCTTGTTGCAACATTCTCTTGTGGAAGGCATGTTTCTTGGTCGATCCTTTGAATTATGTGCAACTTCATTTTGGGGTCATTATCATTCCAACACTACTTGACCACTTATTTTTTTAAAACTTTATCATTAGTTGAGTTTCCATGAAGCTTGTGAAGTATCATATATAACCTCTTAACTCTTAGCAATTCAATCATTTTATATTTCCATTTAGAATAGTTGTAGGGTGTTGGAAGTAGAACCAATGATTTGTCCATGGAGAAGCAAGAAGAAAAAGAACAAAAATCAAGAGAAATGCAAACATAATTGTAATAAGGGGTGTCAATTTTGGGGTCTCAAGTCATTGTGTTACCCCAAGGATGAAACTATTAAGATTAAAAGTGGAGGACCAAAGTTCTATGAGCTTAGCGAAGTTTGAAGCCCAAAAGATAATCTTTCAAAAAATTAGGTGTTGAGGTTTAAACTTACCAAACCTGCAAAGTAGCTAAAGTTATAAGGAGAACGCTTGATAATTGAGGCTTGATAAATCTAAATAGAAAAATGCCTTTAATGGATAATTTGGAAGTTGGGGTTCGATGAGAATCCATTCCCCATATCAAGAGGAGGCTTAACCATTAGGGCCAAAACCTAACAAACTTAAGGAAAGAATATGCCACTAAGGGCTCATTAGTAATCTAGGTATGATGATAAGCCTTAGGCATTTAAAAAACTTAACAAAGCCCCTAAGACAAAGGCTTGATAAGAAAGGATGAAAACACTTAGGAAAACCATGAAAAATTAAATAAGCCTATGAGGTTAGAGGTTAGGATCAATCTCCTACTAAATGGAAAGTTCATTTTGAGCATAAAATATAAGCTCCTGCTTTCATTTTGTACCCAAATTGAAATTTCCCAAGTTCACTTTACTATTCTACACCAAAAATCATACAAGCATAACTAAATCAAATTTGAGTTTAATAACAAGGCACATAAACAAGATACCACTACCATTTATAATGCATCTCATTACAAGAGGTCCAAATTTTTCTATATTATAATGACAACTTAGGACTCACATGTCCATAAATAGTATTACAAATACATTTAAATGATAACGGAATGAAACTTAAATGAAATCATACTCAGGTAGTACCATCATCAATCTTCATCCAAGATCCTTTGTCTATACCACCCAACCTTCTAGAATAAAAAGATCTACTCCCAATATGATAGAATATGGTTACATTGATAATAAGCACACTCATACCAAACACATAGGGAGATAGATTACACACATTATATACAAAAGGTATATATGCTCATTTACTTCATGTAAAGTACATGCAAATAACATCAATGGATAAATATAATTCCTTGTTGGCTATGAATACCAATGACACAAAACCAAACACTCAGATTAGGCACATTTATCAATAGAGGAAAGAAAATTCATCATTCGACATGATCACCAATGTCAACCAATTACTCATTGGACGCATTCACCAATAGAGGAAACCAAACATAATAATTGACAATAATCACCAATGGTACAAAATATCAAAAGTAACTCAAGGATATATGACAAGATCTTAGAGAGGGCATGGGCATGTCATTACAAATGTCAAGGGTATGACATCATGTGGAACTAAGTAGTCCTCTCATACAAAGTAGACCCGATCTTAGAAGTCCCACAATTCACAAGAGAATGTGTTCTACAAACATCCTTAGTCTACTTGAGCACTCAAGGCATAAGAGAAGACAACCATTATCTTGGTTAATTTATTACCCATGTTTCATTAGTTTTTACTTATTAGAATGACTCCTTGACTGTGATTGCCACTACCATACTAGTTTTGATTGGAGACATGTTGGGAGCCACTCCCATACTACTCTCTAACGCCTAATTATAGGTTTATCACATTCATTGAAAATTTGAATGTGGCACATGAAGTAGTGCATAGAATTATGGCATAAAAATTATCTAAAAAATTAAAAAACATAATTCCAATATGATTCATATAAAAATTTATATTCCAAAACATTGAAGATCAAGTTCAAGATTAAAAATTTTATAGGTTATTTTACATGTGAAAATCATAAATTTTAACCATCACAATTAAAATGCCTTCAATTTTTGCAATTTAATTTTTTTTTGAAAAAGTGCCATTTGGCTTAAAACATACACATTGACTATTTCAAACTATCAATTTCATTTTTGGACATTTCTACAAAATTTGGTATTATGAGGGTCCAAATTAGAAGTTTTCATAATTTTACAATTTAATTTGAATCTTACCTAAATTAGGTGTGTTAATATTTCATCAATCACATACAAAATAAACAATGATGCATAATAGAGGAAAAAAATGCACAACTTACCTCCGAATTGCAATTTAAACATTTACTCCATGCACACCATGAGAGAGGGAAAATACAATGTATAAGTACGTGCCCATTCCTATCTTAATGCTTCAAATCCCATCCAATTTCACCCACAAATGCATTCCCAAATCAAATTTGAAGATTTTTTCAAGAGGGTTTTTTTTTAGAGCAATTTTCTTCAAAGGAATGAATGAATAATATGCTATGCTGTTTCCCCCTTATGAACAACTTCTCTATTTTCTAATTTTTCAATTTCACAAATAGTTCATTGACAAAATAAACATTAACATTCACTCATTTTCAACTGTATGTCTTTATAAAACAAATACAATATTCCTCAATTAAGCATGTGCAATAATTCAAACCATTATAATTAAATCAAATATAAACAAGCATTTCCAATCCACAAATTTCTTTTGAAAATAAAACATTGTAAAATTATTTTGATTTCATTTTATTGTATTTTACCCTAATTTTCACTCAAGTCACATCACACATTTAACAATATCTAAAATTATTATCTAACATTTAAACTTACAATTTAATTCTATAAAGCATACCTTTTTAAATAATTTTACGAAAAAACATAAAATTGAATGAAAACATTAAATTAGACATTTAGGGGTGTCCACAACATAAATGAACTCCAAAAATCATCATTGATTTGGATTTGGGTTAAAACAAGCTCAACATGACACATAATGTATTTGGTACAAGTACAATTGAGGGATACAAAAGGGTGGGCTAGTGTGAGTCTTTGAAATAATCACCATTGGGGAATACCTCAGACCTATGGAGCCAGGTGGAGAAATAACCCTATACCTATAACCATTCAACAAACAAATCGAGGGTATTTGTTCAATGCATATATAACCAAAGCAAAACATGTTGTAATCACCCAATGGAGAACATCATCAAAGAATGTTGATGTAGAAATTAATGTCTATACATCTATAAATATAAAATCATTGAAATTAAACCTTAGATACTATTAGATAACTTAGTGGGGGGGGGGGGGGGGGGGGGATCAATTAAGTATAGTTATCCTACAGTCCCAAATAGTCTTAGATGTATAAAACAAATCCTTCAAATAAACTTAAATAGCTCAGGTAAAACCTTGTATGTGCCTGTGATGCCCAAAAGTTGGGACAAAACACAACCAACAAATTTTTTTTTAAAGTGATAAGTTTCTACACACAAGATGCGGGTTAATGAGTTCAACGACGAGGTTAAAATGAATAAGGTGAATAACCTCGACAATGTTGTCTATAAAGGATGCTAGAGGAAAATTAAAAAAAAGTTAAATACGTCCATCTTCATGACGATCAAAATTATCGTTCGTCAACTAGAGATCTCAATGGTTGACTAAGAGGACATGAATGTCTAATGTTTACGTTATTCCATACGAAGGTCATTCAATTTACTAATGTTTAGATTAAGTCCAATCTGATCATGGAGCTTAATCGGTTGATCTGAAATACAGGATAAACACGATCTGATTCCTCAAACTTATTATTAAATTAGAAAATAAAAACTATAAGTCTTAATCAATAATTATATTAAATTATTATATAATATTAATTAATAATTATAAAATATTAATTAAGTAATATAGATATTAATTAACAAATTATAATATATTAACTAATATTTAATACATGCTTTAAAATTATCAATATTGAATAAAAAGGAATCTCCAATAACTATAAAATTCCTTGCATAACATATTATTTATCTTCACTAAAATTAAATCCATATAAGTAAAAATAACAAAATAACATAAATTAACTCATAACTTTATTATCCACTAAACTAACTTAATATCTAACTAAACATCTAAATTAACTACTAACTAAATTATCTATCCTACTGATCAACCTATCAAATCAATCTTCTAAAATATCCCCCTTCTATCAACTACCCTATCTTCCTTAATAACTACCATCTCTTTTCCTAAACTCACGTGCCATGAAGAAATTGAATTTCATAAAGCAAGGGGGGCGCATACCAATGAAGCGGTGATGTGTTAGGGGAAAGGTTTCAAAAATCTGCCAAGATTAGATAGCCCACCTACCCACTTAGCAAGTTCAAAACAACAAGGAAACTTGATAACATGTTTTAACTCCTCCAAAGAGCTGCGTGGTTTTTGAAGACAAAGCTTTATAAAGCTAACCAATTTGCTTGCTGAGGTGTCACCTAGTACACCATCCCATCCATGAAAAGGTTTGGGATTTAAGACAAAGACTAGCCTTCAACAACCTGCGCCTAGGGGAAAGGCTTTCAAAAAGGTCAGTTTGTGATATTTGTTTTAAAGTTATATTTTATTTATTAGCTTGGGCAAAGGTGGCAGATTTAATAATATTAAATGACTGTGGTTGGAATTTTGTATGGGAATTCTTTCCCATACAAAATCCAGAGAGCTATTTGCTCTTTAAAATTTTCTGGGTAGTGTTATTTTGTTTTAGCACTACTTAGTTCATTTTTTTTTTGAAACTCATTAATCATAGCAATGAAATTTTAATGGTTCCTAATATGGAATGAAGAGTTTAAGTTATTGCATTTAGTTAGTATTTAAAACATAGATTTACATAGTTTATTTGTTATTCAAATAAGGTCTTTTCTAAAGACTAAATGCTCATAGTTTTCATAGTTGTTTCAAGACAATTTCATAGAACTAAGGAGTGATTTCAAACATATATTCAGAGCTTGTTTGTATTTTTCTTAGCCAATTTAAAACATCTAATGGAGACTACAATCTTCTCATTTCATCCAATTAAGTGATGATAACATTTCAATATAGATTCTATCAACTTGAAGAACTCATTGCAAAGCTAAGGAGAGTAATTTCAATGGCAAAGAGAGATTTAAGATCTCTTAAGAGGCAAGCAAGGAATCATCTAATACATATTAAGAATTACATAACATCTCATTATCATTATTTTCATTGAAATATACATCATCCTAGAATACAAAATAACATTTGCAATATTCAAAATGATGCTTGCTTTTCTTTACATGAATTTCATAATGAAAGCATCCTCTAAAACATCAATTTGGCAATGAAAGTTCATTATAGCAAAATGTTTATCTTACTCATTTTCCTTTCTAAATACAATTTACAAGTGCTCCAAAGGGAGATTGAATACACCATTCCAAATTTACAAGAATGCTTCAAAACATGGAGTGAATTCCTCATTCAAACATGGAGTGAATTCCTCATTCAAAACATCAAGGCAAAAGTCTTTATCTTCTTTATCATCATGCAACCATATTTCAAAATCTGCAAATGAAAACATGATAAGGAAAAGACCATGGGAGCTCACCTCCCATCCAAGGTCTCTCATGAGACCACCCCCGAGCTTGGGGAGAACACATTGAACAGGTTACAAACATACACACACAATCACAACATGATTTAACAAACATAGACAAAATTCCCAAATTCCCTCAAGAAGTAAACTAAGGAATTCCCATGAATTTCCTTTGTAGGGTGTGGTAGACAAAACCATGGAGATTACCATTGCATAATATACAAGGCCACACATGGACCCATATTTCTCAAATACATACAAGGCACACAAGGCCAATTTTCCCTCCTTATACCCCCATTGCCACAAAGGCTACATGCAAGGTCTCTTGGGGAAAATCACTCACCCAAGGTTCATCCTTCCCCACACATGGAGGAGACTCTACACATGGAGTTGCCTCCATTCCCACACCCCCTCTTGATTTCTCTTCCCTCCCAAGGGTGAGAGAATCTAAGAGTAAACAACCCAAAAATTTCAATTACAAGATAAACACATATGCAAGCTTGCTCTCACCATGACCAACCATGGGGAGCTAAAACACAACACTAAACAAAACAAACCTCCACCATGACCAACCATGGGAAGCCAAGAACATGATCATAATAACAAACATCTCAAACAAACAGAGAGAGCACATGAATTCCTACCTCAAATCCAAGCTATGGTAGAATGTTGTTAAGCCCTAATCCAAGCTTCAAGCCTTTTTTCCTCTAACTTTCTGAAAGCTCTCTAAAAATAGAGAATGGGTGAATGAATCACCCTAAGCCAAAATTTCCTCTAAATAGGGCTTCTACACCTAACCTCATAAATAAGGTTCAAACAAGCAAGTTGCAATTTCGCTCAAGAAGGAAAATGAATTTTTAAAAGGGTCCTAAAGTCACTTTTTGGCTTCTAAAGAGGTGAAAATACCCCTAACCCATGGGTACATGGAATGGGTTAACAAATTTTGCATAAAACTATCTCCTAAGGTCATAATAAACCCTCTAAACCCATGTCGAGAAATAACATCGGAAATGGGGAATGAGACTGCATAAAGATTCCTATGGCAGAAAGGAGTGCTAAGATATCCCTAAAACTCCTAGCAAGTGCTCTCACACAACACACGACGTACCTTTATAACATTGAACATTAGTGTCAAGCGACACTTAACAAAATAACATTTTGCGAAAGGTACATCCAGAATAACAACACATAACATACAAACATTCAAATTACTGTTACGAAATAAATTACTTAACAACGAGGCCTCAGGTCTCTAAATAGACGGGGCCTTGGTATAACTGGTTACCCTATGTTCAATGTGCTTTCCCCGAATGTGTTTCCATGGTCCTTCCACCTGCAATACCTAAATGCAGCATCAGTAATTCAAGGAAGAAAACCATTACAATAACATATATGATATAGCGAAATTTAAACATTAAATTGCATAATTCAACTCATACGTCAATTGCATATAATATTCATGATTTGATTGCACATTTCAAATGAAATTCCATAACGTAATTTAAATATCATCAAGATCATCAGGTTCACAAAATATCATATAAAAACATAAACCAAATCTATACATCATGGATCCCATATGCAGAATCATCAAAAGAACAATCCAACGAGTCCAAACATAATATAATAGTAGTCGACAAAGTCCAAGTATCACTGAAAGAAACATAATAAAAAAAGATAGCTAATATGTATAACACAGGATCACTATGTGGGCCGAAAGTGGACCTCACAGTGCCTTTCTGTTCATTAATTGATTGCCAGTAAAGTTAACTAGTATATATACCGATCAAACTAGTAATTGTAATGTGTAAAGCAAAATAACAAATCATCACATGAATACACATTTAACAATTTATTTTTAACATGGAAACCCTGTTAGGGGAAAAACCACCTGGGACTGGTACCCGAAATAATTTCACTCTTCTGAAGTGAGCTCGGTTAAGAGCCAACTCTGTTAAAGGTTATAAAACACACAGTGAGGTGTGACCTTGTTAGAGGATTTATCACTAACAGTTCTCTGTGACCATACATTCACTTGAGGTCAACATGAAAACAATCAACATTCATTGAATGTCATAATGAAATAAATAAAGACTGTTAAGTCCCACTCGGTTAAGAGATTTGTCTGTAGTAATGGTTAGAATGCAACAATAAATGATCTAATTCAAATACAACTTCCTTTGCAGATTTTCAAATCTTTGCTAAGCTCAATATACCTCTGGCCATCATAATCTCTTCAATTTCCTTTTATCCTCCAACTCTATTCTGCTCGGTTATCTCCTTCCTCTGACACTCAATGTAGTCTATAGAATTGCTCTGTTTTTACTTCAACATGTTTGACCAACTTCACATGAATGCAATCTTCTTCTCATGTGCATCTTCTCATTTTGAATCTCTTGTCTCCTTAAATAGACATGATAAACCGTTTTATTCTCAGCCATAGATTTTGCCTCTTAATCTCCATCATTGATTTTTATGCTTTAAACTTCCTCAGAACTTGTGCCTTAAACATGTTTCAATCTTCATCATCCGATCTTTCTTGAATTTTATCAGTCGTAGATCTTCATAACAAACTTTATCTTTAACCTTGAAATCATCCATATTCATCCAGCTCATCATCTTTAGTTGACAATCACATGTTCTATATTATTTATTTCACTCAGTCAATACCATGATGTGTCGGTGACTTCCTTCTTAGTTAATACTGTACTCGGTATATACTACACTTGCTTGGTGTATACTAAGTTCTACATTTACCGACCACATAAACTTGTACATTCTTAATCTTCAATTCTTAACTGAATCATGTAATACAATCAAATCACTAACATAATGCCATAGACTCATCAATAAGTTACCCAATCAATACCATACTCATATTTTGTTTTTCTCATACATCTCATCTTCATGTTTTTTTTTTTGTTTGAATAAGGTAAAAATAGGTTTTGAATGGAACTCGAAACCATTTACATCATAGCAAAAATATAAAGCATTAAAGTTTTCCAAAATGATACGCCTATTGGAAAGAACAGAGCAGGACCCAAAAAAACACTAGAAGCGACAACAAAAGCAAAGAAAATAGATCTAGCAACACAACCAGAAGCACCCAGCAACGAACATGACAAAACTAATTGCTTATCATTTTGTCCGCCTTCATCTTCAGCTCCTCCATCTTCTGGATTTCTTTTTTCAGGTCCTTCAGGTTCTCAGGGATCTTCCTCTGAGTACGCCCTCTGGTTATAGTATCTAGACCCGCATTCCCAACATCGGCTTCAATAGATATGGTCATGTTTTCCAGCTAGTTTTTCTCCAAGTAGTTGTGAAGCATATTCAGGTTGATGATAGCCGCATTGAGTCCTTCATTGTTGTGGCTCATGACTTTGTTAATCATTTTCCCATTGTTGCTAACTTTGACCTTAATTTCCTTCACCTTGTTGTCAATGATTTTGTTGATTTCGGCAGTTATCTCCTCCTTCCAACTTTTATTGTTTATCTTATCCAGAATCTTGTTCTCCAGCTTCGTATTCAGGGTTTCCATAGTTTTCTCTAGAGAATGAAGGTGGAGCTTAATCTCCTGTATCTCTTGATTGATCCAGTCTTGAAAAATAATATGACCTTCATCATTGTTACCCTTGTCCAGATTCATAGCAACCTCCAGGGGAGCGATGATATCATCTTTTTGACTTTTTTCCTCCTTAGTGGCATTCTTATCAATACTAGCACCCGTTTCTTTTTGTTCCTCCTCTTTTTCATCAATGACAGGGGAGTTCTGACCAATTTCAATTTCCTCTTCATCCTACCCCTCCAAAAGGCCCAGAGAGTCCTCCTTATGGGGTTCCCCATCATCTTTACTAGCTAGGTCCAAACCTTCCTCATTATCCAAGTGGGTGTCAGTTTTTTCTTCTTCAACAGGGAGGTCCAGGGCATCCTTCTAATCATCCTCAGTAGGGGAGACCTGGGCCTCATCTTCCTCCTCCTCAGCCCCTTCCTCATCTTTTTCATCCACCTCTTCTTCTTTCTCCTCTTCGGCCCCTTCCTCATCTTTTTCATCATCATGGTAGTCCTCGTCTTTGCCATCTTCCTCTTCCTCCTTTTCATCCTCAGTTATGACAATCCTGTCCTCATCCTGCTCAGTGCTTCCAGGATCCATCTCCACATTTTCTTCCTCAACATTTCCTATTTACAAAGAAATAGGGCTTTTTCCCTTTGTTTCATCTACGCTGCTATCAGAACTTTTTACTTTCTTTTTCTTCCTCTTTTTACCATCTTCTTCATTGCAATCAGAAAATTTTTCCTTCTTTTTCTTCCTCTTTTTGCTATATTTGGCCTTTCTATCCCCCTCAATAGTCTCTGAAGTTTTACCTTTGACCCTTTTAGGAATAGGGTCTGGGATAATATCTCTAGCATAGTCAGAAATAAGGAGGATCAACCCCTCATGTAACACAGGGTTATTCTGCTTCTTCCTATGCTCAGTGATGCTACTACTCAGGGAGCTCAAAAGAAAACAAGGGAAGGAAATCCTCTTGTTATACCTGAAGTGGTTAACCAGGATGAAATGTAGGTTGTAGATTTTGGAATAGCGCCCATCAAGCATGAAATACTTGATCATTACCTTCAACATTTTAGCCCAAAAATCCTTAATTTTGGTGATATCTACATAATCCCCCTTCCCTTTAGTCATGAGGGCCTTTTCATCAGCATTTTTAGGAAATAGGTTAAAAGCTTCAGTACCAAGCCTATGGTTTCCTCTATGGAAATGGGTTCCCTCTAGGGGTAAGCCTGTTATCTCAGCCATAAGACTAAGAGAAAGGGGGAAAGATTTACCCCATAAATTTACTTTACCTCTAACCTAGCCATTAGCGAACAAGGAAGTCACCTGTTTGTCATAGCCATGGAGCTTCTCGATATACTAAGAGACCCCTCCCTTTTTTAGCTTCTTCTAGATTTTCCTATCTTGCCTCCATTTGTCACAGTTAGCCGACTCCTCTCTTCTTAGACCACCTCCTATTTTGTGTTTTTTGCTACTATCCTAGCTCAGCTCCTTGCAACTAATCTTCTTCTTACTGTAATGTTTTCTTATGTTTTCATGATTATTTGAATTAAACCAGGCTTCGTAGATCATTAAAACTGGAATAATTATCCCAAACTTCGCATTACATGCAGCCTTCCTCGAGAATTGTTTCATCCTTGTCATCATAACATTAAGTGACATGCCCTTCATTGTGATTAATTTTATCAAATGTGATTAGACTCATGATCTCAGAATTTAGATTTCCTTCCCCTCTCCAAGATTTGATGATATCACTTTGGGTACCTTCGTTAGCCAGCCTGTTCGCTGGCTTATTACCTTCACTATAAATATGGGTGACGTGGCACTCTTCAAAGGTGATGAGAAACATTTTGATTTTGTTTATTATATGGGCTATAGTCTAGGAACACTCTACATTCCCTTTAATACAGTTGACAATATTGAGGGAGTCAGCCTCAAGCCAAAGTTTCGAGCAACCCATATCTTTGGCAAGAATAACCACATAAAGTGCCACCTTAGCCTCTACCACATGGTTAGTTTGAGTCCCCAGTGGAACCGCTATAGCCCCAAGGCAATTTCCAGCCCAGTCTCTTACGAGGCCTCCCCCTCCAGCTCTTCTAGGGTTTCCTCTAGCAGAACCATCAAAATTCCCTTTTGACCAACCCTAGGGAGGAGCAGACCACATAACATTGTCTCTAGGGTTCGGGTCATTTTTGCTCTTCAAATTCTCCCAAGAAATGGATATATCCTTCTTAAGACTAGGATTCCAAGAGTTGCAATCCTATCTACCGCTACTTCTATAGTTCTCCATTAAACTTCTGGTAACAGAGTTAGCTATCAGGAGGGGAGTAGCTTTTTTATCTCTAAGAATTCTGTTGTTCCTCTCCTTCCATATCTGCCATGTAAAATGAGGAAAGACAAGTTTCCAAAGGTTCTTAGCATTTTTATCATAAAAAGGGCTCTGCCATTGCTGGAAAAAGTCCTGGATATTTTGAGGTTTGACCCACTTCAGATTCAGAGACAAAATAATGGTGTCCCAAAATTCTCTAGCAAAGGGGCAGTGTATCATCAAGTGGGTGCATGACTCAGCTTCCTCACAACACATGATACATCTATTAGGCATTTGGAAGCCTCTTTCATAAGGTTATCCATAGTAAGGATTTTATTCTGTACAAGCAGCCAAAAAAATATGTTAATTTTAGGGGTAAGATCTTTATTCCATACCTGAGCATAGAAATTCTGATCTCCAGAGGGAATGAGAAGAGCCGAAGCAGAAGCAACCGAGAATTTTTTAGAGATAGTAGGCCCCCATATCATTTCCTTACACTCATTATCTCTAATAAACCAATTATTCATCTATTATTAACCTCTATAAGTTTGATGTCCCTCAAGCCCAAGTCAATCCATTCTTTATTTATCCAGTAATCACTCACATGGACCCCAATAGAATCTTTGCATTCCTGAATCACTGAGCTCCACTCCTCAACCTCTATGAGGGGTTTGTCCAAGATCCATTTATCATCCCAGAAGAGGATTTTCCTACCATTTCCCAGCTTCCATCTAGCCCCTTTACTGATGAGTTTCCTACCCTTACTTATACTGTTCCAAATAAATGATCCCTGGATGTCATTAAAGGAGTGGAGGGTGCCTTCTAAAGAAGTGAGATGGTATTTAATTTTGATTATTGCATTCCATTCTTTCTCTTCTTCATAGATCCTCCAACATTATTTAGCTAGAAGAGCCTTATTGGTAATAGAGATATTTCTGATGCCCAGACCCCCCAACTTCTTTGGCTTACAAACCTTCTCCCAGGCCACCAAGCCAAGTCTCTTCTTCTCTTCCAAACCAGTCCAAAGGAATTTTTTTTGAATTTTTTCAATAAGGTCCTTATACTTCAGAGGAATTTTGAAAAGACTAAGAGCATAAACCAGGAGGTTTTGAAGAGTGGCCTTTAACAATTGAACTTTTCCAGCTTGGCTAAGAATCACCCATTTCTAACCTACTAGTTTATTGTGGAATCTATCAAGAATTTCATTCCAGAAGTTAGCCTCTGGTTTTGAACACAGCGGCAACCCTAAATAGGGGGCAAGAAGCCTTCCTATCTTACAACCAAGGATGGAAGAGATTTTGTTCATTCTAGCTTTAGGAGTGTTAAAGAAATATATAAAGCTTTTATCCTAGTTTATGAGTTGACCAGTTGCATTTGAATAAACATTTAGAGCTTTTTTTATGTTCCTTGCCTCTTTAACAGTAGATTCCCCCATGAGAATCATGTCATCAACAAATTGTTCATGAGAACATTTTGTCTCCGCTGAAGAAGGTTGCAGACTAGAGATCAACCCTTGATTAACTTGGTTTTTAATGTATCTTCCAAGACATTCAGCCATAATAGCGAAGAGGATTGGAGATATAGGGTCTCTTTGTCTCAACCCCCTAGAAGGTCTAAAGAAGGGAGAAGAGCCACCATTCACAATCATAGAAGAAGACATCGTAGTTACCAATTGCACGATAAGTTTAATCACTCCTTCATCAAAACTAGAAGCCTGAAGAATTTTGGAGAGCAGCTCCCAATCCACTCTATCATAGGCTTTGGATAAATCAAGCTTCATTAGGAAGCCCTGTTTCCTAGATTTCTCTAGAGAGTGAATATTCTCGTGAACCACCATGATAGAATCCAGGATTTGTCTCCCCAGAACAAAGCCATTATGTTGATGCGAGATGAGGTGAGGGAGAATCTGTAATATTCTAGAAGTAAGGATCTTTTACATAATCTTATATAGAGAATTACAGAGGCTGATAGGTCTAAAGCAGTCCGCTGCATTAGCTCCCTGTCTTTTTAGAATAAGGGCTATAAATGTAGAATTGAGTTCTTTGAGAATGGATTTAGCGCCATAAAATTCTTTCACTGCTCTGCACACATCTTTCCCAATGATATTCCAGAAGGTTTGGAAGAAGAACATTTGGAATCCATCCGGACCAGGTGATTTTTCTCCTTCAAAGGAAAGAATAGCCCTTTTAATTTCATCATCTTTAGGGATTGATTTAAGATACTCATTATCTTTAGAATCCAAAAGAGAAGGAATGGAACTCAGCGGGGATAGTTGGTTCTCTTGGTTTAGCTCTTGCTCTTTGGAAAGCAGAGAAGAAAAATAACCCATCATTTCTCTTCTTATATCCTCCTCTTTAGTGACAGTTGTGTGTGTGAATTTTGTACCTATCTGTAGACACAACACTTCAGTAAAACATTAGAGGTTAGCTTAAAATTGAAATCGTACAGTGAAATGAAAACTAATCTAACCAGGCGATTTATTGCCTTCTAGTAGATGCGAGTATGTATTCTCAGATTATACCGAGATCAGTGACCTTGACGACACCTAAATGAAGGATTTGAATGCAAAATCTAGATATGAATTAGATGCAAATTAATCTATTTTTTTTTAGATTTCTATGTAATAAGATGAGAAATGATATGAAATCTAATCTATATGAAAAACTGATATGCAATGCAATTAATCTAACAATGATCTACTAAATGATATGAAACTAAAACAAGGTTGATCTCACAAAAATTGTTGATTTGCAAAGAAGCTTCAATTCTTGAGATACCAATTCGCCAGCATAAGTTTGCAAATTCTGAGATATGAGATTGAAGAGCCGAGCCTTGATTTTATAGAAATCCAGGGCTTTGGGGATGTATGGAAAAAGCCATAAATCACTCAGATAAACTCAGGTTGATTTTTGAGTTATCAAAGAATAAAAGATAAATTAACTCACCAAATCATGCAAAAACAACTTTTGATTTAGATCAGAAGTTGAGATCAGCTTTTTAACTCAAAAGAGAGTTGAGTTTATTTTTAAAACAACTTGAATTGATTTTCTGATTTATAGTTTAACTATTTTTTTGGATGTGCATAATTAATTATGAATTAAATAAATAAATAAAGTGATTTATCCTCAACTTAACTGATTTTAAAAATAAAACAATTGATTTATGGGTTAATCAATTATTTAATCAAACTTTTATTCAAAAACTATATTATTAGATTTGACAATTGACATTAATTAATTAAATAAAAATTTAATCAATTAGTCATAAGATATTTGATTTATTGTCAAAATGGAATAATACAATTTAGGAATAAATATAATTAAATCCAATTAAATAATTAAGTGGCAGTATTAAATCTAATTAATTAAATATTGAGAATATTCAATTAATCAAACTTTAGGATAAATAGGATTTATCGCCAAATAATTATTAAATTAAAGATAATTAGGATAAATAGGAATATGGAATATTCCCCGATGCAGAATTTATGATAATCAATTAAGATTCGATAATGTTCAGATGTGCCTTAGGTTAGGACTTTGATATCGATTTCGTTCGATATGTCGATATAGGAGGTTAATGAACCTATAGCCCATTTTTGGGGTATTACATTTTGCCCCTCTTTGAATTGTTGTGTGAAGCGCAGTGGTTCAAAGACAATCTGTGTATGATGTTGAAACTGATGTTTGAAATTGAAATTGATATGAAACAGAAATCATGATATGAGATTCGAAGATATTAGGTCCCGAACGACCAAAGATAATGTTAACTATAACAGTAATGAACCAATGATTGCGAAAAAGTGTCAAAATGCCCAATTTTGAACCTTATGATTGCGAAGAAGTGAGTGACCAATTCCAGACCCGATTGTCGATAAGAATCACATTGGTATCACATCTAAACCCTTCAGTTATGAAGAAACAAGAAAATAACACTAATGAACTGATAGTTACGAAAAATTGATACAGTTTACAAGATTAAGAGAATACCAAATTGATATGGATCTCGATGAATCTGATATGCCCCAAGCGATGATTGATTTTCCCTGAGCAATGAGGTCTTTTGATGAATCAACAACTAGACGTGGTTGTTGTCTTGATTACTGAGGAAAGATACGATTTCAACTTTAGATTACAGACTTTGAATGATGTGCAATACCATGCCCCCTTAAGGATTAAAATTGAAATTTGACAAGAAAAGTCAACGTTATAGTTTAGAAGCATGTTAATTGATTTGAGAAGTGGTTATATACGTTTGGGAACGCGTTCTGCATCATTTGGAGGTCCAAAAGACCAAGTTTGACTAGGTGAAACCATGAGTTGACCATGGTTGACCAAATTGAAATTTTGATAGTTTGATGTAAGACAATCAGTTAAGTTGAATACTGGATTTCTGTGATGATTGAAGGTTGACTGTGCAAGTAGTGAATAATATGAATGATCTCAGATTTTTATTTTGATCCTAAAAAAGGATTCTACTTGTTGTTTTGTTGGAGGAACCTTCATGTAAGATTCAACTCTTGTTAGATTTGAAGAGACAAGTGGAGAATTGTTAAGCATTGAAGTTCATTTAGCCAATGTGAGATCATGCAAACATGCAAAATGCAAAGAAACATGCAATATGAAATGCAACCTAAGACCTAGGACCTAGTCACTGATCATGTGTCGGTCATTCTCATCATTGAATTTTTAGGTAACTGGATAAATCAATACAATGCCCACTAGTTATGACACCATAGACATATGAATATCAATTTTTATGCACATGAATCAATACAACATCCACTGATTAGGCAACCATGGATATATGAATATTGATTTTGTTTTTCAGAATGTCGGATTAGATATAAGCACCAAGGCATAAGCCCCAGGATGACCTGAATATCATGTCCATTTTGATATAGCAATTTGTATAAGCATCAAAACATAAATGTTGTGATGACTAGAATACACCTTGCATTACAAACACATCAAACAGTCAAGAGATCATTCTAAATCCAATGTGAATTACCCGTAGTGACCCTTTATCATTTACATCCTTAGGTAAGATCGCATTTCACAATAGGAGAAAGAACTCGCTCAAAAAAAAAAGACAATAGTTAGATCAAACTTCCTTGAATTTTCTAGGTATCAATGGTCGAGGTACGCATGGCCACCAATTCAAGATAGAGGCTCTTACAGTCGAACACCATTTCAATCCAAAATTTCCAAAGTTGTTAGGTTTTCACATACAAGAAGAAAACAAAGAAAAGATTATGCCCCCAGTCATCACTCTCTAAATCCTGTAAAGGACATCATCGAAGAGCTTGAAAGGACATAATATGCAAAAATCTCAATGTGAATCAGTAAGCATACAAGGAGATAAAAGCATGTAAAAGCATAGATTGTTTTCATTTTGATGTTTGATTGCGTTGTTGTAGATGCAAAATTCTTTTTGGAGACGAGACTGATTGACTGACTCAAATGAAGCTGCAAAGGACTCTGATTGGATATGATATGTCTAAGATACATTGGAGGCCATAGGATATGACTTTGATTTCCCCCAAGTTTTAACATTGGTAGGATACAAACGCTTGAGCTGATTGGTGTACAGACCGACTTATTGAAAACAAACTGGGAGATATGTACAAACTAAAGCAAGATTGAAAGCTGGGAAAGACCAAGATTGTGCTGATAGATGGAGCATTTTGAAACAAGTGGCACACGTTTTCCAAGTTTTCACCAAGGCACTTTTCTTTTTCTCATTTTTTTGTATTTTTCATTTTTTCAATTTTTTTGTACTTTTGATATTTTTTACTTTTTTTGTGAATCATCAAGGCACCTATTGCTTGGTTTTCACCAAGATGTTCATTTTTTCAAGGACTTTTTTCAAATTTTAAGATTTTTTCAAGACATTTTACCATAGACTGAATGCCTTAGGCGTAGAATTTTTTCAAATGGAGAACGTTGATTGGTTCTCGGAGCTGTTCTCCTTTAGTCATTGAGAGTTGATAGGCACCAGATCCAAAAGTAGTAGTGATTACAAAGGGACCCAACCAGTTGGGTTCAAACTTCCCCTTGCGCTCTTTATGTGATTGATTTTTAGGATTTTCTCTCAAGACTAGATCACCAACTTGAAATTTTGTGTGTCTAACTTTCTTGTTATAACCTCTAGACATTCTCTTCTGATATACTCTGAGATGATCATACGTTGCTTGTCTTCGCTCATCTAGTAGTTCAAGTTCTTGCAACCTAGACACTCTGTAGTCATCATCAGTTACTAGACCATGCATTTTGATTCTTAGTGATGGGATTTCAACCTCAATAGACAGTACCGCTTCAGACCCATAAACTAAAGTGAAAGGTGTAGCCCCAGTAGGCGTTCTGATACTTGTTCTGTAGGCCCAGAGAGTTGGATTGATCATGAGATGCCAGTCTCTTCCTATTTTATTAACTGTATGGTGCAAGATTTTCAATAGATTCTTGTTAGAAGCCTCTGCTTGTCCATTCCCTTGAGGATAGTAGATAGATGACCAATGTTGTGTAATCTTGAATTTAGCACATAGATCATCTAGATCTTTGTTCTTGAATTGTCCACCATTATCTGTGATTATAGAATGAGGTATCCCATATCTGCATATGATATAGTTCAATATGAACATAGATATTTTCTTTCCAGTTGCTTGTCTCAAAGGGACTGCTTCTACCCATTTTGTAAAATAATCTGTAGCTATGATTATATGGGTATGTCCATTAGAAGAATGAGGATGGATAGCTCCTATAAGATCAAAGGCCCATTGATGAAAAGGCCATTGTGTAGTGAAGGGAATTAGATCCCTCCCTAGAGCATGAATTAAGTTGCCATGCACTTGGCATTTTTGACAATTCTTAGCAAACCTGATAGACTCTTTCTCCATTTTAGGCCAATAGTACCCATCCCTAATAAGTTTTCGAGCTAGTGTTAAACCATTCGAGTGTGACCCACAAATACCTTTGTGGACTTCCTCTAATCCACGTTGAGACTCTTCCCATTCTAAACATCTAAGTAGCGTACCATCTAGACCTCGTTTGTAAAGATCATGACCAATGACGACATATCGGGAGGCATTACGGATAAGGTATCTTTTTTCATGGCAGTTGAAGGTATCAGGAATGATTTGGTCTTGGAGATAGGAAAATAGGTTTTTGTATCTGGATGAATCATGACCTACAATAGTGCAAATCATGCGGGTTTTAGGGGAGTCATATGTAGGATAAGATAGTGCTTCCACCAGGAACTCATAGCGTAGCTCATGTTTAGGCTGCTATAATAGAGTAGATAGCATTGCCATTGCATTGGCAGCCTTATTCTTTGTTCTAGGTATTTGCTCAAATGTGATAGATAAGAAATACTTCTTTAAATCATCTACCATTCTCTTATAAGGAATGAGCTTTTAATATTTAGTTTGGTACATATCATTGACTTGATGGATTACAAGTTGAGAGTCTCCATGAATGTGTAGCTCTGTTACTCTCCACTCAATTGCTAGTTTCATGCCATTAAGAAGGGCTTCATATTCTGCAATGTTGTTTGTGCAAGGGAACTTTAATTTGAATGCTTTTGGGATTGAGTATCTTTGAGGAGTTATGAACAATATGCTTGCTCCTGATCCATTCTGTGTATAGGATCCATCAAAGAATACCTGCCATTCTCTAGAAGACAGAGTCATGATAGAGGAATCTAGAAATTCCATTTTCATTGGTGTATCATCAATCATAGGTGCATCTGCTAATTGATCAGCAATAACCTATCCTTTGATAGCTTTTCTTTCCACATATTCAATGTCAAATTCACTTAAGAGCATGGCCCATTTAGCTAATCTACCCGTGAGGGCAGCTTTGCTTAGTAGGTACTTAAGTGGATCAATTTTAGCTACCAGATGTGTGGTATGAGCTAATATATAATGTCTTAGTTTCTGTGATGTAAAGATCACAACTAGACAAGCTTTCTCAATCATTGAATAGTTCTTCTCATATGCAACCAATGTTCTACTGATATAATATATAGCTCTTTCCTTCTTGTTCTCATCATGTTGTGCAAGCAATGCCCCCAGTGATGTATCTGTAGCAGAGACATATAAGATCAAAGGCTTCCCTGGAATGGGAGGTATCAAGATAGGAGGATTTGATAGATATTGTTTGATATGGTCAAAGTTCTTCTCACATTCTTCATTCCATGCAAAGGTCACACCTTTATGTAATAGTTTTGTAAAAGGTTGTGATATGTCTGCAAGCTGTGATATGAATCTTCTGATAGATTGAACTCTCCCTTGCAATGTCCTCATTTGACTGATATTCTTTGGAGGTTGCATTTTCATGATAGCCTTTACTTTAGCTAGATCAAATTCAATGCCCTTCTTTGAAACTATGTATCCTAAGAGTTTTTCAAAAGTGACACCAAAAGCACACTTCTTAGGATTTAGTCTGAGACTAAATTTTTCCATTCTATCTAGTATCTTGCTCAAGTCATTTAGATGTTTAACTCTAATCATATATTTTGCTAAAGTATCATCAACATAATCCTCCATAGTCCTATGCATCATGTCATGAAAAATAGATGTCATGGCTCTTTGATATGTAGCACCAGCATTTTTAAGCCCAAATGGCATGACATTCCAACAGAAGGTGCCCCATGCACATGTGAAAGTAGTTTTCTCTTGATCCTCTGGAGCAATTTTTATTTGATTATATCTAGAAAAACCATCCATTAAAGAATACATCTCAAAGCCCACAGTCATGTCCACTATCATATCAATGTTAGGTAATGGAAAATCATCCTTAGGGCATGCTCTATTTACATCTCTAAAGTCTGTGCATACTCTGATTGATTTATCTAGTTTTGAAAGAGGTACAATATTAGAGATCCACTCTGCATAATCAATAACTCAGATGAATCCAGCTTTTAGGAGCTTCTCTAATTCAGCTTTTACCAAGAGTGCAACATGAGGATGCATCTTTCTCAATTTTTGCTTGACAGGTTTGACATTTGGAGCTATAGATAAATGATGCATTATAAGATTAGGATCCAACCTTGGCATATCTGAATATTTCCATGAAAAGTTGATCTTCTATCCTGTTAGGAATGTAGTAAATTTTTGCTTCTCTTCTTTTGATAAAGATTGTGCTACATGAATCAACTGTGGTTCTTCTGTTGTTCTCAAATTAATAGATTGGGTGGGCTCAATTAGAACTGGAGATCTGTCCTGTAAATGACTTAGAAGGACATCAAATATCTCATCCTTAGGCACATCAGAGAGGTTTTCACCTTCAAATACGTCTTTTATTTTTACTTTTGTAGGTTCTGAGACTACCACAAAGTGGTTTTCACCCTCATAACTCCTTTTCTTTTTATTCTTATTCTTATTTTTCTGACTAAGATACTTGATGTCTGACTCCGTCATGCTAACGCTTGGTTCACTGATGGAAGTACTCATAGGCTTAACTGCATTGAGGTAGCAAGCAAGGGCATAGTCATTTGGGAAGGTATAAATACCATGGCTCGAATTTGTGAAGGTTTGATCAAGAAGTTCAGGATGTTGGATAGTCAAAGTGGTGAAAGATTGGGAGATAGTGTTTACGGATATGGATCTGTCATCATTGGTCGTAACCCGACGCTCGAGTTCAAATGTGATATTACAACTTAAGACATTCAATTTGTGAATTGGCTCAATGTCATTGTGGGAGTCCAATTCAGTCATTGGTGGATCAGACTCGATAGGTTCATCATTTCGCTCTAGACTTACATTGGGTTTAGGTGATATTGGTGAATAACATCAACATGTTTCTCTGTAATAAGCTCATCTTCTTCTGGAATGGCTCCCCATCCATAGTCATTAGATTCTTCATCTATGCCTCTAGGAAATCTAAGAACATGAGTAAAGTCATGATGAATACCCCAAGAAGGGTTACCCTCAGATTCTGATTTAAATTCATACTCATGGGAATCTGTCTCAGAATAATTACCACCTTCCTCTTTGTCTATTTGATTGTCTTCAAGATTAGCTGGTTCTTGTGTTGCAACTATCTCTTGCTCTATAGTAGGTTCTTGTTGCACACACTCAAATGGTGCACTTCTCTAAGTCATTACATCCAAGGGAATCCATGAAGAGGAAACCTTAGAAAGTGACCTAGAGCTCTCTATGCATGGAGTTGCAAGATTATTTTAAGTTTGCCCTCAGCTAGAGCTATTAAGCTAATGACCTTGCTAGTCAACCACACAATGAGAGATTCAAATGAAGACAAGGGCAAGAATGACAATATCCCCAAGAATCACTATGAAATGTAAATGCAACTAGATTAAGATGAATATGCAAGCTAGGAATGAGAGATGCAAGCTAAGTTATGGAAATGACAGTACAAACTATGCTATGAAAAGGAAAGTACAAGTACTACAAAGCCTTCCTAGTTAAGCTATGTGAGTTACTCTAAAGCTTGAAAGGAAATCTAAACTATGAAAGCATAAACATGAAGCTACTATGCATGAATGAAACTAAGAATGAAATGTAGATGCAAAAGCCAAGAATGCTCTAAATCTTCAAAAGCTCCAAAGTGACCTAGAAAACTTGTAGCATAACATTAGTATTAAAAAGATGGATTCTTCAAATGAGGAAGAGAGCTCTTCTTTTATAGGAAATGAGGAGAAATGGACCATGGAGATTAAGAGGCAAAATATTTAATCAACGGTGGAGCATCAAAGAGGAGCAATCCATGTGCACAAGTATCCTCCAATGAGAAAATAAGAGTTGACTTTTGTGTCCATATGAGACAAAAAGTGTTTTTTCCTTTTTTATAAAATAAGAATAATGCTTTATTTGTGCAACTTAGGATAAGAGGAAAAGTGGGGGCTTTTTATTTATTAAAAAGGGAGGAAATATTCCTTTTAAATAAATAAAGACTTTAGGATAAAATGGTTAGCCCAAGGCAAATAATCGAAAATGATAAAATAGGATTTGATCAAGGAAATTGATATAATTGATAAAATGCTGATTTTTGAAAATATTGATTCAGGGATTTGATAAATTGTTGAATGGGGACCCAAAGTCTAGGCGACCATTTTAGGGTGCATACACTTGTGTTTCTACTACATTGATTCTTTTTATTGGATCATCTTCAGCATCAAGAAGGTCTTTGATTTCTTTAGGCAAACGCTCATAGGGAATAAGTTCCGAGCTGTCTAAATCACTATCTGATGGTTCGGTTTCTTCCTTCTTAAGAAGGGCTTCTCCTGGTGCGATCTTCTCTATGACATGAGAATAATTACCTTTGTGGTGGAAGGGTTTCTTTTTAAAGCCTAAGCCAACAGTATCTTTGTTTGCCCTACCAGTATGTGAAATAAGTGTTATAAGACCTTCTCCTCTGACTCCTAGAGGTCCTTTACCTGAATATCCCATCTTAGCTATTAGTTTATCTCCTGGACCATATGACATAGAAGGGATTTTGGATACTATAGAGTTACTAGTCTCAACAACGTAGAGGTCCTTTCCCTGAATATCCCATCTTAGCTATTAGTTTATCTCCTGGACCATACGACATAGAAGGGATTTTGGATACTATAGAGTTACTAGTCTCAACAACTTAGAGGTCCTTTACCTGAATATCCCATCTTAGCTATTAGTTTATCTCCTAGACCATACGACATAGAAGGGATTTTGGATACTGTAGAGTTACTAGTCTCAAAAACTTGAGATTCAGGTTCATCTTTGTATAGCCATGTAAGCACAACTTCATCTTCTTCAAATTCTTGCTTGGAGACTTGTTCTGCTACAAAATTCTTTTTATATGCCTCAAGAGGTTCTTTAGAGTCTAGTTTGGACTGTTTTAAAGATTGTCCATAAGACTTAGGTGAGATAGGTAGAGATGTCAAAGATAAGACCGGTTCTATAGTATATTCTCCCATACCATTTTATTTGATATTGATCTCTTTTGCAACGTCTTCCATTTTAGATGTGGATGCTTCTTTTGTTGGCTTGATGGAAGATTCTTTGTTATTAGGCACAAGTTTATCTGCACTTTCTTTCAATGTATTGCAAGTGGTGGATATGTCTGCTAGAATAGTGACCTCTACTCCTTCATAAGGAAATTTCAAGCATTGGTGGAATGTAGAAGGAATAGCCTTCATCTCATGTATCCACGGTCTCCCTAGAAGAATGTTGTAAGCAAAAGGTAGATCAAGAACTTGACATATAGTATCTCTGATAACCGGACCTGCTCTGATAGGTAAGACAATGGTGCCTTTAGAAGATCTTTCTTGTTCATCATAGGCTTTTATAGTTATCCGCTTTCTAGGATCAACAACCATTTTTGAAAATCCCAATTGTGTGACCAAGTTGTAAGAACAAATGTTTAGGCCAACGCCCCCATTTATCAACACACATTTGACTCTATGGTTCTGGATCAAGACTTCTATATGTAAGGGTTGGTTATGTGGGTGACTCAAGGAGTTGTCATCTTCCTCTGAAAAGGAGATATATTGTGGAGATGTAAGATGTCCAACCATAGTTTAGAACCTGTCTAAATCAAGGTCATCAGGAACATTGGATTTGAACAAAGCTTTGTCTAGAATATCTCTATGAGCTGGAGATATCCGAAGCAACTCAAACATGGAGATTTTTGCATTAGTGTGTTGTAGTTGTTGAACAATGCTATAAGATGTTGGCCTCGTATCTTTAGGATTGGAAGATTTAGAAGTGGCCTTCTGTTTGGAAGCGGAAGAAAGATTGAAGGGCATCTTAGGGACATTTGATGAATCTGGGATTTGTCTGTTCAGATGTGCTTGAGCTTGTGATTGAGTCACTGCGTTAGCTGAAGTATGATCTCTATCTCTTCGCACAATTGTGATGACATTACAATGCTTAGAGAGACAAGGTTCAACCATATTGATAACAACATTATTTCTAGGGTAAGCATAATTGACTTTTGCCCCCATATTAGGCTGAGAAGATGAAACTTCTTGACCATGTTTCAGAAATGGTTCTGTGAATGCTGTATGATCATTATTGCTCTTATGATTATTGATCATGATGTCTCCCTTATCAATCAGATCTTGAATAGTATGTTTCAAGCGTAAGCAGTTATTCATTTTGTGACCTTTACCCCGATGAAAATCATAGAATTCATTCTCTCTCCACCATTTTGGTTTAGGGTCAGGATCATATTGTCGGATCTCAGGCAAAGAGATGATGTTATTAGCCAACAGAGTTCTCATAGCTGATTCCAAAGATTCTCCAAGAGGAGTGAACTTTCATTTATTATCAGCGGACCAAGATTTGTATTCTGGCTTCTTTTGAGATGGTTCAGATACCTTTTTCTCTGAAGCTTTGATGGCTTGTGTGCCAATAGTTAGATTGAAAGTTGGTGCCTTCGATGGGGCACAGATAGTATCAACAACACCATCTATGATGATGCCTTTATTCTTGTTCTAGTTTTTGTTCTTGTCTTTAGGACTGGACCCTGATTCGTACTTGTCCTTTTGAAGTGTGATGTCTCCTTTTTTTACAAGTACCTTTTCAATTTTGATCGCATTGTCTACCATCTTATCAAAAGATGTATGATCTTGCATTTGTAAAGGGTAGTTGATCTCTGGGACAAGATTATTGATGAAGATTTCCAGTTTCTCAGTTTCTGGAATAGGCCTGACATATAGAGAGAATTTATTCCTCCATCTCTTGAGAAATGTTAGGAATGGTTCCCCTGGATATTGTTTGAGATTGCAGATATCGATCATGGTGACTGCATGTTGAATGTTGTAGGAGTATTGCTGATAGAACAATTTGATCAACTCCTCAAAAGTTTTGATAGTAGAAGGCAATCTAGAGAACCAATGAATGGCTACTCCTCCCAAAGATCAAGGAAAAAGATGCATCAGATAAGTTGGTTCGTGCATGAACTCCATAGATTGTGTACAGAATTCCCTGACATGATCTTGAGGATCAGAGTGTCCATCATACTTATCATATTTAGGCATCTCCACTCTTTTTAGGAATGGTGGCATGTACAAGTCTTTGTCAAATGGAAAAGGACATAGGGCCTCCATGGAGAACTCCTTGGGTTCCTTTTCTTTCTCAAGTTTATTAAGTTTGACTTGCATGTTATGCATCTATTTCATCATAGTTGTGAGTGGAGTTTCTTCCTCATGCGTAATGATATCTTCAACATTAAAGTTGGGAGGAAGTTTAGCTCCTTGATGAGCTAATTGTAAAAAGTATGCCTCTTTGTCTTCTTTCAAGAAATGCTTCATCATTCTTTTGAAGTTATCATCGTTTTGATATTGAGCAATTTCTTCAGGTGTGGGTTCCTAATCTACACCATGTTGAGATTGAGCTCTTTGAGAGCCAAAGTTTGTCCCTGCTTGAGACATGGTAGGAGTTCTCCCTGGGATAGATTGAGGAGGAGTTTGTTGATTACCTCTATGAGTTGATGAAGGAGGAATGTAACCAGTTTTCAATCGAAAATTGCCAAGACTGTCGTCTTCGTAAAGATTAGAATTATAGAGTTGCTCAAGAGTTGGACCCTTGACAGTGGTTATAGGTAAGGTATGGGATGCTTCTCCAGATTTCTTGTGAGATGAAGCTCTAGTTTCCACCATTAACCTTGGGTAAAGCAAAAGAACAAGATGAAGACAACTGAAGAACAAATTGATTCAAGAAGATCAAATGATGCAACCTTGTCAAGGTTTGATTGATTGAAGTTTAGATTGGATGTAAATGAAGGAGACTATGCCCTGGATGTATGGGTAGATTCCCAAAAGATAGCAGACACGAGTTCACAACACTTAGCCGTTTTGATGATTGATTGAAGATTGATAGTTATGACAAGGTTTTGACACTAGATGATAAAGACTCAAATCGATTAAACATAAGGCTAAATCGGATTCAAAAGGCCACTTTAGGAAAATGATTGGATTCTTAATAGTTGTTGCTCTATTCCTAACATAGTGATTTTCTTGACAGACTCTAGAAATAGGCTAGAAAAGCTGGGTCTCTGACAGTTCTGACAACTTTTTGGCAATTTTTCAAAATTTCTCAAATGACTTTTAGTAGGCTCGTACAACAATGGGTATAGCATGAAATGAAAATTGACAAACTCGTATGACTATTGCAAAACTCGCACGACAGTTGATAGCAGGGTTTTTGACTTTTTTTGAATTGACTGGCAGCAAAACTCGTACGACAATATACCAGCTACCATACAATAATCTGGGGGTTCTGAAATGACAATAGCCAAAATTTGTATGACTTTTTGACTTTACAAGATGAATTTTGACTCCAGAAAGGTGTTTGACATTAGATTTTGCAATTTTTCAGATTTTCAATTTCAGATTGATTGCAATTTTTACTATCCAGATTTGAAGGTTATAGCAGATTCGTTCATTTTCAATAACCAGATAGATAAGAAAGCACACAAAACAACAAGCAAGTGATTTCAAGCACATCTGAAAATAATGAACAAGGGACAAAGCAACCCTGTGCATGAACAATCAAGTGACTGAATTGTGCTAATTCCTAGGAGTGCTAACAGTGTATGTTCCAAAAGGTTTTGCAATAATGCACATATTCCTAGAAAATAAAAATTTGGCCTCACTAGGGTTTTTAGTAATGGTCTGACTTTGCAACTTTTGTGATCTCAAGAGGGCAAACTCCAATCCAGGTGCACCGGGGTTTTGACACAGTCTGAGAACTTAATCTTCAGGATCTGCTAGGGAGATCTGATAGCCCAACAAGAGACCACACCTGTGAAGATTTCCTCCACAAGGACATTTATATAGCGACTGCTGCTACCACAGCGAAAATGGCTATTACCGCTTAAGGTTCTGTCAACGTGGTTGACCCAATTAAGGGAATGTCCACTACAGTTAACCCTCTCTAAAGGTGACTCACAAAATATACCACATGAAGACTGGTTCCAGATTCAAGGATCTGAGTTTCTGGTACTACCCAAAAAGGGAGTAGAGCATAGTCCTTTAGCCTTTTCACTTTTAACCCAAACAAAGCAGACATATTAATCTGACATGCTAAGACTAAGATTATCTCACAAAGATCTATGATGTCAACTACTCATGATCTATCAACCTCTCTAGAGAGAGAATGTATCAATCAGAAGCTAAAGATGCACAAATCTAGTAGAACGTGAGACGCTCTTAGTAACCTCCCTACCTACAAGGGTTCCTTCATTGAGAAGAGTTTCGCTGGAAACCCACACTCTCAAGAACCATGAATAGTGTTCATAGGGCATATTTACTATGTGTAACAAAGATGCTGAAAAGCAAATCTATGTTCATTTTTATAGCCCAAAATGAAATCTGTGATATGAAAGCAATAAAGGTCACACAAGCTTGACACGCAAGAGTTCTTTTTAATCCAAATCGAAATGTTATCAGCTGAGAAGGTTACCTGAATTCCTCGCAACACGCTTAGTAGATTCTTACCTATTTTTAGCAATTCTCACGCTTTTTCCCAATCAAAATCAGTAGAAATCAATCAGAAACATCAAATTTCAATTGTTAATGTTAGCTGTTAGTCCAAATTAGGAAAACAAATATGGAAACTACCTGAAAAAGTGAAATGACAATTGAAACCTGGCATTAAAACTCGTATGATAGTGGGTCACCTCCCAGACGACAGTCCAAAAAATCGTACGATACTGGGTATCAGATCATACGACAATCTAGATTCCAAACAACACTGTGATCCTGATGGTATGATTCTCGATCAAATCAACTATCGTACGATAGTGGGTATCTCTTGGTACAAGTTTCTGACAAAACTTGTACGAAAATTATACGGACATAAATTAAAAATCGCAGCTTGGAACAGAAAATGACAAGAAGATGATAGAAATTGATAGAAATTGAATGGAAACTCATTTCAGGGCCCCACGGTGGGCGCCAGAAATGTGTGTGTGAATTTTGTACCTGTCTATAGACACAACACTTCAGTAAAACATTAGAGGTTAGCTTAAAATTGAAATTGTGCAGTGAAATGAAAACTAATCTAACCAGGCGATTTACTGCCTTCTAGTAGATGCGAGTATGTATTCTCAGATTATACCAAGATTAGTGACCTTGACGACACCTAAACGAAGGATTTGAATGCAAAATCTAGATATGAATTAAATGCAAATTAATCTATTTTTTTTTAGTTTTATGTGTAATAAGATGAGAAATGATATGAAATCTAATCTATATGAAAAACTGATATGCAATGCAAGTAATCTAACAATGATATACTAAATGATATGAAACTAAAACAAGGTTGATCTCACAAAAATTGTTGATTTGCAAAGAAGCTTCAATTCTTGAGATACCAATTCGCCAGCATAAGTTTGCAAATTCTGAGATATGAGATTGAAGAGCTGAGCCTTGATTTTATAGAAATCCAAGGCTTTGGGGATGTATGGAAAAAGCCATAAATCACTCAGATAAACTCAGGTTGATTTTTGAGTTATCAAAGAATAAAAGATAAATTAACTCACAAAATCATGCAAAAATAGCTTTTGATTTAAATTAGAAGTTGAGATCAGCTTTTTAACTCAAAAGAGAGTTGAGTTTATTTTTAAAACAACTTGAATTAATTTTCTGATTTATAGTTTAACTATTTTTTTGGATGTGCATAATTAATTATGAATTAAATAAATAAATAAAGTAATTTATCCTCAACTTAATTGATTTTAAAAATAAAACAATTGATTTATGGGTTAATCAATTATTTAATCAAACTTTTATTCAAAAACTATATTATTAGATTTGACAATTGACATTAATTAATTAAATAAAAATTTAATCAATTAGTCATAAGATATTTGATTTATTGTCAAAATGGAATAATACAATTTAGGAATAAATATAATTAAATCCAATTAAATAATTAAGTGGCAGTATTAAATCTAATTAATTAAATATTGAGAATATTCAATTAATCAAACTTTAGGATAAATAGGATTTATCGCCAAATAATTATTAAATTAAAGATAATTAGGATAAATAGGAATATGGAATATTCCCCGATGCAGAATTTATGATAATCAATTAAGATTCGATAATGTTCAGATGTGCCTTAGGTTAGGACTTTGATGTCGATTTCGTTCGATGTGTCAATATAGGAGGTTAATGAACCTATAGCCCATTTTTGGGGTATTACAACAGTACCTCTAGTCATGACAAGAGAATTGATTCTGTTCATAGCTTTATGCTTCATTGTTGGTAGGTGGAAAAATCTAGTGTTCTTGTCTCCTGCTTTCAGCCAAAGGGATCTAGGTCTCTGTCTCCAGAAAGTTTCTTCTTTCGAGATGATATTGTGATAGTCAACAAGAACAAGGTTTTCCTCTCTTCTACTTTCTTCAGTCATCTCAAAAGTTTGAATTTTATCTTGAACATCTTTTAATTCAATTTGGATCTTGTGTTTAGATTGGAATATATCACCAAAGACATCCTTATTCCATTGTTTAACTCTACCTTTGATATTCGCCATTTTTTTGGCCACCTGGTACATAGCTTTCCCTTCCACTTTAATGTCCCACCATTCCCTGATTCTATTTTCAAAGTCTGGATGAGCTAGCCACATTTTTTCAAGTCTAAAGGGGGGGTGACCTTTCCCACTGAAGGAACTAGCAAGAAAGGAAATGGGGTAGTGATCTGAACCAATACGATTAAGAGAGGAAAGAGAGAAAGAAAACTTAGTAAACCATTCATGAGAGAGTAGAACCCTATCAAACTTAACCTGGATCAAGTCAGCTCCCACTCTCCTGTTAGACCAAGTATAATCAATAACTTCAAGATCAACATCCAGCAGACCTTCATTACTTATAAATTCCATAAGGTCCACTCTACTTTCCACTGGAGTGTTGTTTCCACCTTTTTTTTCCATTTCTTTTAGAGGAGTATTAAAGTCTCCCATCATCATCCAGTTATCATTTGGAAAGTCATTCCTGAGCTCATGAATTTTTTTCCAAAGTTTAGGTCTACCTGATTTAGTATTAGGGGCATACACATTTATCAGAGACCAGGCAAAGTTTTCCTTAATACTGCATACTTTGATAGCCAAGAAGTGTTTATCCTCTCTTAGAAGGGAGTAGTGAAAACACTTAGAATTCGAGTACGTAGCCAAACCACCAGAAGCCCCTTCCGAATCACTACCTAGCTTCTCACCATTCTTTAATAGATTGATTTTAGCTATCTTGTCTTTAACCATTTTAGTTTCTTGAATTAACAAAATGTCAGGATTAGAATCTCTAACTAAGTTCCTAACAATATCTTGTTTATGAGGACTATTAAGACCTCAAATGTTCCAAGATAGAATCTTCATTTAAAGTTTGGAGGCAGACCTGATCGATGGTGAGCTGTCTTCCATCGACTATGTTCTATTTTGCTTCCAGCTCCCTCTTCTCTTTTTCAAAAGCTCTTCCCCTCTCTCTTTTGGGTGTTCCAGTATCTGCCTTTTGTTGTTGTCCTCTAGTCTGGACTCCTCCTATTTTGATTTGTCCTCCCTTCTTGCTATATTTTGATGTCGAGCATCCTATTGAATCCCTTGAGTTGCTTTTTCCCGCTAAGGGGGTCTAGTTTTTGTTTGTTTCCATTTGGGGGCCAGGTCCTTTCCCTGCTGGAGATTTTTTCTTCTTGACTTGTATTGAAGGGCTTTTATTTTTCTCTACTTCTACTGTTTTAGAGTCCTCATTCAGTACTTTGAACTACTCTTTCCTTGCATCAGAATCATGAGGTATAGCATTCGAATATTCGCTACTGTTCTATTCTTGCTCTTTCATGTCTTTTCCTGATTCTTGAAGGCCCGACTGGGGGTCTCTCCCTTTGGCATTGATGACAACACAATTGTGAAATATTCCACATAATACCAAACATCTTAAGTGTCTACAACTCTATCTTATATGTGGTGACTCGGTAAGCTCTCTCTTAGCTTATGCATTTAATATGTTTAATCACTACACAACATCATCTAAAGACTCTCCCTTTCGGTTAGCTTCACTTCTAACTGATATTCATGAACATCTCTCCATATTATCATGTAACCATCTCTCCCTTTCTGAATATTTTATGTAATCCTTTTCCCTTTGAAAACAATGCCAAAAGTAATTAGCTCTTCAGTAGCCAAATCAATATCTCTGTTGTTCAGTTCATATTCTTGTACCTTGCATGTATAGATAGACAATTTTAGTTTGCCTTTCTTCTTCTTCTTCTTCTACTCCTTCTTCACAACCTCAAGAATTTCAAAGTGTGAATATCATGCATCAACAACATTAGTTCTTCTGATAAAGTATAGGTTAATGCAACCCCATATCACCTTAGTGACCGTTAGCCAGGGGATGGACCCCTAGTCTACTTATCAAGTATTCAAATATATCCTTTGGTAAGGGTTTTCTTAATATATCAACAAGTTTCTCCTGTGACTTCACATATTCCAATTTTACTTATTTTTTCTAAACTTGCTCCCTCAAGTAGTGATACTTAATAGATACATGCTTTTTCTTTGCATGCATCACTAGATTCTTTGAAATATTAATAACACTTGTATTGTCACAATAAATTATCACTGGATCGGTGATCTCTTCATTCATACCTTCTAACAATTGCTTTTATCCATGCAATATTTCAATAATTAGTAGCAACAACTACATATTCTACTTCAATAGTGGACTGAGAAATGCATCCTTATTTCTTACTTATCCATGTTACTAATCTTTCTCCTAAGAAGAATGCTCCACCAGTAGTGTTTTTTCTATCATCAATGTTTCCAACCTAATCAACATCAGTGTAAACTTTGAGTTCAAAATTGCCTTCTTTCTTATACCACAATCCATAATTTTCAGTGTTCTTCAAATATCTCAAAATTATTTTCACAACAGTCACATGTGACTCTTTAGGATTAGCATAAAATCTAGCCACAATTCCAACATGTACATTATCTGGTCTAATATGCACAGCATACATCAACTTGACAATCATTGATCTATATAAGGTTTGATTTACCTCTATTGACTTGTCATCCTTGGTAAGATTGCATTCGGTTACCATAGATGTACCAATTGGTTTTGAATCTTCCATACCGAATGTCTTCAAGACTTCTTTAATGTACTTTGCTTGTGTGATATAGATGCCTTTCTGCAAGTGTTGTATTTGTAAACCAAGAAATAATTTGATCTATCCAAACATCGACATTTCAAACTCTTTCCTCATTTCATCAGCAAAAGACTTGCATAAGTTATCATGACCTCCAAATATTATATCATCAACAAAGATTTCAACAATAATAATCTTATCACCAGTTTCACATTTCAAATATAAATTGTTGTTATCACTTGTTCTAACAAATCCAATTCTTATGAGATAAGAATGCAGTCTTTCATACCATGCTCTCGGTGCTTGCTTCAATCCATATAATGCCTTGTGCAACTTACATACCATGTTCTTCTTATTAGGATCAACAAAACCTCCATGTTGTTCAATGTATACCTCTTCTTCAAGTATCCCATTCAGAAATGCAGATTTCACATCCATATGATATACCTTAAATCCTTTATAAGCAGCATATGCAAGTAGTATTCTTACTCCTTCAAGTCTAGCAACAGGTGCAAAAGTTTCTCCATAGTCAATTCCTTCTGCTTGTGCATAACCTTTGCAAACTAGTATTGCTTTGTTCCTTGTTACATCTCCATTCTCATTCAATTTGTTTCTGAATATCCATTTAGTGCCAATCACATTTTTGTCTTTTGATCTTGATACCAATGTCCATGTCTTATTTTTTTGTATTTTCTCAATTTCTTCATTCATTGCCTTGATCCATTCATCATTTTCCAATGCATCTCTAACAATTTTAGGCTCAAATTCACAAACTAAACATGTATTGTTTCTTAACTTACTTCTAGTCATCATTCCCACTCCTTTGTTTCCAATTATCTAATATTGTGGATGATGTCTTCTCATATACTTTGCTAGTACATGTTTAGATCTCTGCTCTTCAATGTGTTCTCCACTCGGTGCATGAACATCATTTCCATCAGTAACTATTTGTTGTTGCTCAATCTGTATGGATTGTTGCTCAGTAGTAGTATTCTATTGCTCGGTGACACTAGGCTGTTGCTCGGGTAGAGTTTCAAGTTCTTCAATATAAACAAATCTACCATAGTCTTTTGGTTCTTTCTTACTCTCTTCATCATTCTTTTGAACAAACTCATCAACTCTCACATTTTCACTTTCAATCATCTTGTTAGTAGCCTTGTTCAAACATTTATAAGCATTGCTTCTAGTAGAATGACCTAGAAATGTCCCTTCATCACCATTTGAATCAAATTTTCCATTTCTATCATCTTTCAAAATGTAACATCTACTTCCAAATATTGTGAAATAACAAACATTAGGTGTGTAATTATACCATAGCTCATAAGGTGTCTTGTTTGATTCTTTCTTCAGTTGTACTTGGTTCAGTGTGTAAACAATAGTACTAATAGCTTCTCTCCAGTAAATTTTTGCAACATCTTTTTCTGTCATTAGTGTTCTAGCACAATCAACAATTGATATATTCCTCCTTTCAATAATCCCATTTTGTTGGGGTATCCTCGATGCAGATACTTGTCTATTTATTCCATGCTCATTACAAAAATTAGTAAACTCACCAGAAATGAATTCACCACCTCTATCTAGCCTCAAGAATTTCATTTTCTTACCACATTCTTTTTCCACTTTTGCTTTGTACCATTTAAACATTTTGAAAGATTTTAATTTTTTTTAAAGAACATGATAGTCATCATCCTAGAGAAATCATCAACAAATAAGATAAAATATCTATCTCCATAATAACTTTGAGTTCTCATTGGACCACATAAGTTAGTGTGAACTAACTCAAGAATAGCATTAGATGAGTAATGTTTGCTCTTGAAATTAGATTTTGACATTTTATCCATTTGACATTGTTTGCATATTACATGGTCAGGTTTAGATATACTCGGCAAACCTTTAGCTTTCCTTTTCTTACTGATCTTAACCATGTTGTCAAAGTTCACACGACATAACCTCTTGTGCCATAACGAGACATCTTCATTTTTAGCCAACAAACAAGAAGTTTTAGGTCCAGATAGAATAAGGTACCTTTTGATTGTTCACTAGTACCAATCAATTTTCCAGCCTCATCATAGATTTTCACCTTTCTTTTCTCAAATGCAACTCAGTGATTTGTGTTATTCAACTATGCTACACTCAACAAATTATAGTTAAGTCCTTTCACCCAATAAGCATTTTCACATCTGATCTCATTATTTAATAGTATAGTTCCTTTACCTTTTACTTGACAAGGTGTATCATTTCCCATTTTCACAGATCCACCATTATAATGTTCAAGATATTCAATTTTTTCTTCATCACCAATCATATGATGTGTGCAGCCACTATCAATTATCATTCTTGCTAACTTTAGAAATAAGTGTTTTTTCAACATACCTTTCTTCTCCTCCAGAATCTTCCTTCAATGCAACAAATACCACTTCTATGTCTTCATCAATTTCGGTCTCGGTGTCATCATCTTCATCTTCAACTAGGTATCATTCCTTCTTACCTTTATCCTTGTAGTCTCAGTTGTCTTTGTTACCTCTCTGTCGCTTACTTCTGTAATCTCGGTAATCTCTTCTGTCATTCTTCCTTTCATTTGATCTTTCACTTGTTCTTTCATCATCTTTCCCATTAGGACATCTTGCAGCAATATGACCTATCTCTTTGCATTTAAAACATACCAAGGGTAGATTATCTCTATATCTTCCTTCACCTTTCAGTAACCTTCTAGCCATTAATGCTTCAAGTTCATCAAGTTCATCTTCCTCAGCTTCACTTTCACTTTCATTTCTTATCTTATGTCCACTGCTTGATCTTTCAATATTCAGAGATGACATAAATGCAGATTCTACCAAGGTAAAATACTGTTATCATAGTTGTTAAGCTCAAAAGCAGTCAATCTATCGATTAGACTATCAAGAGAAATATCATTACCAAGAATTGCTCTAATTTCATGTATTGTTGATACTCTAATAGCATAGGCAAGCAACAATGTTCTTAGAATTTAACTTACCACAATGTCTTCTTCAATAATTCCACCTGATCCTCAGATAGCATTCACCACTTCCTTGATTCATATAGAGTGATGTTTTTACCTTCTTTCATATTCATATCATCAAACTTTCCTCTTAAGCTTTCTTCTTTTGCTCTAAGCACATTCACATATCCTCCATGAACTAGTGTAAGCTTGTCCCACATTTGTTTTGTAGTTTTACAGGTCTTAATGTCTTCAAATTCAACATCTAATAGAGAAGAATAAATCTCAATCATCATAGCATTATGTTCTTGTCTTTCTTTCATCTGTGTGACAGTCAAGGGATCAGTAAGAGTTATAAACTCATTTTCCAAGTAGTAAAGTGCAGAATCTCCAATGCATGATAGATACAACTTCATCATGCTCTTCCATGTTGAGAAATTATCTTTGTTCAGCTTTGACACCTCTCTCTTATACATCTTGTGATCTTTAACTTAAGTCCTTCAAACTTCTTCCTTCAAGCACTCTCACTCTGATACCAATTGTTAGATAACTGGGGGGGTGGTAATCAGTTAAGTCTAGTTATCCTATAGTCCCAAATACTCTCATATGTATAAAACAAATCCTTCAAATAAACTTAAATAGCTCGGTATAAAAATGTCTGTCTTTATGTTCATTAACCGATTGCCAGTAAAATTAGCTAGTATATATACTGATCAAACCAGTAATTGTAATGTGTAAAGTAAAATAAAAAATCATCACATCCATACACATTTAACACTTGATTTTTAACATGGAAATGCTATTAAGGGAAAAACCACATGGGATCGGTACCAGAAATAATTTTACTCTTCTGAAGTGAGCTTGATTAAGAGCCAACCCTGTTAAAAGTTACAAAACACATTGTGAGGTGCGACCTTATTAGAGGATTTAGCACTAACAATTCTCTGTGACCATACATTCACTTGGGGTCAATATGAAAACAATCAACAATCATTGAATGTCATAATAAAATAAATAAAGATTGTTAAGTCCCACTCAGTTAAGAGATTTGTCTGTAGCAATGGTTATAATGTAATAATAAATAATTAAATTCAAATACAACTTCCTTTGTAGATTTTTAGATTTATGCTAATCTCAATACACCTCTAGCCATCATAATCTCTTCAATTTCCTTTTATCCTCCAACTCTATTTTTCTCTATTATCTCCTTCCTTTGACGCTCGGTGTAGTCTAAAAAATTGCTCGGTTCTTACTTCAACCTATTTGACCAGCTTCACATGAATGCAATCTTCTTCTCACGCACATTTTCTCATTTTGAATCTCTTGTCTCCTTAAATAGACATGATAAACCATTTTCTTCCCAGCCATAGATTTTGCCTCTTAATCTCCATCGTTAATTTTGCCGCTTTAACCTTCCCAGGAACTTATGCCTTAAACATGTTTCAATCTTCATCATCCCATCTTTCTTGAATTTTACCAGCCGTAGATCTTGATAAAAAACTTTCTCTTTAACCTCAGAATCATCCATATTCATCCAACTCATCATATTTAGTCGACAATCACATGTTCCATATTATTTCTTTCACTTGGTCAATACCATGATGTGTCAGTGACTTCCTTATTGGTTAATGTAATCAGTATATACTACACTTGGTTGGTGTATACCAAGTTCTTCATTTGCGGACCACATAAACTTGTACATTCTTGATCTTTAATTCTTAACAGAATCATGTAATACAATCAAATCACTAACATAATGTCATAGACTCATCAATAAGTCACCCAATGAATACCATACTCATATTTTGCTGATACATCTCATCTTCATGTTAATATCTCATTCCTTTACCATTATTACCTTCTTTAGATGTTTGCAACTATCATGATAAGTACAGTCAAAACTAGTTGACATCAATGACAATATAATAACTGATTTAATGTCTCACATATACCTTTGTAACTCAGTGATCATCTTCACATTCAATATTCTATTCTCCAAGTAGTCAATCAGTTATAGTATAACAAGATACATCATATAGCTCAATACATAAAATTATCATATTAAACATTATAAAATTTAATCATAGAATAAACAATAATTCAGGTATGCAACCATATCAAATGCATCTCAATAAATATCACCATAAAAGAATACATCAAGTATTCACGAGGAACTTGGTACAATAACATACATGCATCTAAAAGAAGGTAACACCAACAACTAGTGTGTTGAATAATCCTCATCTCAACATGTCAAAGATTCAAACATCAAATAGAGAAAGGACATAAGTCATAATGAAAATGGTGAAGATTGACCATAGTAGGCTATTCACAATGAGAAACACAAAAACAAAGATGCCATATGCATCCTTTGACAATTAGTCAAAAAATAATGCAAAGATCCACATCTCAAGGCTACAAACATGATACATACAAGCAAAAATATCCAGTGTATTCTTCACAACTATTCAACCACTAATTGTTTTTTACTTTATCACTAGTTGAGTCACCATCAAGCCTGTGAACTATCCTCTAGTACAAGCTCTTAACTCTTAGCAATTTGTTTATTTTATATTTCCATTTAGAATAGTTTTAGGGTCTTAGAAGTGAAACCAAAGGTTTCTCCTTAATGAAGTAAGAAGGAAAAGAGCACAAATCAAGAGTTTTACAACCACAACAATAAAAATATCCTCCCCGACTTTACTTAATCAATGATCTCTTAATAATATATGAGATCAACACTTTATTTAGTGTGATTACAGGTTTTGCTTGCCAAATAATGAAGTAATATTCATTTAGTATGTACCATAGATGTCAAATTTGAATATATAAACAAAAGTATAATGTGTTAATAAAATAAGATCAATCTAATTACTCCATTATAGAGTACTAAAAAAGTTATTCACTTTAAAAAAAATGGACTAAAATTGTTATCATACGAGCCCAGATGGAGCTCTCAAAGTTTCCAAAATGAGAAATACTTAGCAACACAAAATATATAATTAATAGAAAAAATACACATCAAAATAAAAAATGATTTGTACCCCTACAAAGCTCATGAAATTTTACTTGAAACAAAAAAAATCTTACAAAAAGAAGCTTGAATGATTAAGAATGGAGCCTTTGAAGTTCAAGTACGAAATGAAAATTATAAATTGTGAGGAGGGTAGATTAGGGAAGAAAAATGATGAAATTAGTGAATATTAGATGATTCTAGTAGATGCTAATTAATAAAATATTCTCAATTGTTCAATATACAAAAAATGCACCAAATTTTCAATTGCATGAGCCCAAATGGAGCTCCCAAAGTTTCTGAAACAAGAACTACTTAGCAACACAAAATCTATAATTTATAGAAAAATAGGTATCAAAATAAATAAAAAATTGTTTGTACCCTATTGCAAATATATGTTTAGTTATCTATTGTCATTGACGTCAAACATTGTATTCTAGAGGTATTTGTATTTTCTCAAAGACAGTGGTCCGAAAGTTAGTTGTATTTGAAAATATGAGCTTGTTTACTTACCTCATAAAATAATGGTAGACAAGTATGTACTCAATGCTTTAGTATGGTGGAAGACAAGTATGCATTCAATACTACAATATAGTGGAAGAAACAAGTTTGTATTCAATACTATAATATAGTAGAAGACAACTATGTATCCTATGATCATGTGTAGAGAATGTTTAACATTACTTCAGTGTTATACTCCTATATCTGAAAGTCTCTATGGTCCGAATGTCTGTGGTTCAATGAACAAAAAAATACAATTTTACAGTTGTAGTTAAATGTGTTTCATTTGTGTTTTCCAAAAGTTTTCTGCTCTAGAAATCTAGGTTGTAGGTGTCTTGATACATATGTAGATGGATTCAAGTTTTGATCTTGGTTGTGGCATTCTTTGGTGATCCGGAATTGTTCTTGGTGATTTGAAAACCATGTCATTCTATGTTGCAGTTTTGTTTGGTTGTTGTCTTGGTTTGATAATGTGTTGTGATGACTTTTGACATGGATTTTTAGCATGTGACATGGCTTTTGATGTGGTGTGTGGGTCCCTTCATAGCGTATGGAGGTCTAAATTTAGTTGGCTTGTTAAGTAGTTCTTTGGGCAGTGTGTCTACATGTTTGAGAAGTTGTTTTGGTAATTATGGATCTGGCATCAAACTATGTGTAGTGTGTTTGTGATCTCTCTCTCTCTCTCTCATGCTTCTTGATTTAGGTATAGGTTATGCATTGAATGATTATCTCTTATCTGGATGGGTTCATGCTATTCTCTTGTTCAATTAGGTCCATTCTATGTTTTAGTTTGGATGCTTTAGGCATGAGACCTTATTACATTTTTCTATTGCCTTAGGTGACTTGTAACTTAAATTGTAACATCCCTTTGGCCTGGCCGACATTTTTGTAATCTCCAATGATCTATCTTGTAATGAAGTTGTTCTGGTAATTATGGATCTAGCATCAGACTATGTGTAGTGTGTTAATTCAGTTGGCTTGTTAAGTAGTTCTTTGGGTAGTATGTCTACATGCTTGAGAAGTTGTTTTGGTAATTGTGGATTTGGCATCAGACTATGTGTAGTGTGTTTGTGATCTCTCTCTCTCTCTCTCTCTCTCTCCTAGAGTGGATCATGCTTCTTGATTTAGGTATAGGTTATGCATTGAATTATTATCTCTTATTTGGATGGGTTCATGCTATATGTGACCTATGAATTTAATGATTATCTCCTGTTCAGTTAGGTCCATTCTATGTTTTGGTCCAGATGCTTCAGGTATGGTACCTTATTGCATTTTGCTAACTTGTAACTTAAATTGTAATATCCCTTTGACCTAGAAGACATTGTTGTAATCTCCAATGATCTATCTTGTATTTAAGTACATTTTATGCTTTGGAAAAATGTAAGGTGTGAAGCAAATAGACAATGTGCGAACCAGTGAAGATTTATAGTCAACAAAGTAGAGTTCAATGACAGTGCTAGAGAAGAAAAGGTAGTAGCAGTGTGTTATTGAGCTTGACATTATTGTGTAGATCAATTGTAATATCAAGAGAATCTCTCATTAACCTTTTAGAGAGTTGTATATATCTTGTCCCCACAACAGTGAGTCTTGGGTACACAAGTTTGTGTTGTATCTTGCTACTTAGGCAGTGAGCCTTTGTTTTGCAAGTTTGGAGTAGTGAGCTCCTATTTGTATTCATTGTTTTATTTGTTGGATTATGGAGAGGGGGGGGGGGGGGGTGAATCAGTAATCCTTGATTCAATGTACCTTCAAAACTTTCTTTGATTCAACTCGGTGTCAACTCAGTCAAACATACTTCAATATTAACTGACAATAGTAAATTTACTTTATCAATCAACAATAACATTCACAATAAACATTCAACACATATAGCACCACTATTTAATGTAGAAACAAAATTTGGGAAAAACCACAGTGGGAATTATCACCCACTAAAGAAATACTCTTCTGAAGTATGCTCGGTTAATAGCCAATCTGATTAAAGATTATAGTACACATTGTTAAATGTGACCCTGCTAGGGGATTTGCCTTAGATCTGTTAGGATCTTCACCCTGTTAGGAGTGGCCTGGTTAAAGGTCTTCAAACACTCTTCTAGAATGTCACCTTTTTCAAGGATTTACAATAAGATTGTTAGGTCCACTCAGTTAAGAGATTTTTCTGTTACAAATGTTAATAAGAAACAATATATAAATTGATCTGTAAATCTGCAACTACCTCTTTCTTAATCAGATCCCTTGTGCGCTCTCTGTCTTCACTTCATTCCTTCACTTTCCATTGGCTTCAACACTTCAACAAACTCAACTTTCCAACTTAGATTTCAACCTTTTCCTTCTTCACTGCATCAGTCGGTGACTCAATAACACTTCAACTTGCCAACCTTTTCTTCATATAATTTCATTCTTTATATAGACTTTGTTTTGCCTCTTAATCTCCTTTATTGCATTTTCCTTTGATTAATTTCAGCCACCCAATCATCCTCATAAACTAATTCAATGAATTTAGAGCTCGGTAAAATGTTTTATCATCATCTCAAAACTTGAACTTTCTTGGAACTTGTACCTTCACTTTTTGCTGCTTAGATCTATACCATAGATCATCACCTTGAATTTTCCTAATCGTAGATCTCATCAACTAACTCTTACTCATCATTATAATCTTCCAGCTCATCATAGCTCAACATTAAATGTCATTTTGATCCTTGTATTTAATTTATGTTCCTTGCTCAGTGGCTAACTTATTTTTCTTCAACCGAAATTCAATTTACTTCACTTGGTAACTGAAACCTTCTACTCCATGTCTTGACTTCCTTTCTCTTTACCAAAACTTACTTTCCTTTTACCGAATGATTTTTTCCTACTTGGTAACCAAAATAGTTTTATTTACCGACTTGACTAATCTTCTTTATCGACTTGATATAATCAAATGTTTAGTAGAAAACAATTATATCAACATAACCTTAACATTGTCTGATCTGTATTAGCTTCCCAATTAAGTTCTTCAACTTCACAACATTTCACTTCCTCTTCTTCTTTAACTCACTCAACTTATATCATACTCTAAATGATATGGAAACTCAATATAAATTAGAAACCAATTATTTGACATCAATGACAAGATAATAATTGATCTAATATTTCTACAATCTTGTATACCTCTGATCTTAGTCTGTCTTCATAATCATCACCATCCATTATAGTAACATTATTAGGCAATGATCCTCTAGTTGTAGTTCCAGAGCAGTGAGCTCCTATCTTCTTTTGTAATAAGATTATATACATTAGTGAAATTTTCTTTGTAGGCAAGTGCTCACCATGGCTCTTCCCAGTTTGAGTTTTCCACATATAAATATGGTGTTCATATGTATTATTTTTGTTCCTTACTTGCTTAATGTTTCATGGGGTGACTAAACAAATTAGTTAGTGTGATTTTGGTTTATGCTGATTCACCCCCCCTCTTAGTATCTGGAGTGTGTTCAACAATAAAATATTCTCAATTGTTTAACATACAAAAAAAATGCACAATATTTTCAATTGTGTGAGCCCAAATGGAGCTCCCATACTTTCTAAAACAAGAACTACTTAGCAACACAAAATCTATAATTTATTAAAAAACATGCATCAAAATAAAAAAAATGTTTGTATCGTTGTTGCAAGCTCATGAAATTCTACCTTTAATTAAAAAAATGCACAGAGAGAGGAACTTGAATGATTAAGAATGAGGCCTAAGTACAAAATGAAAACTATGAATTGTGAGGGGGCTAGATTGGGGAGGAAAATGGATGACATCACTAGATGTAGGATGGTGTTTACTTGTGCAAGATGTTGTTAGTAGATGCCAATTGATAAAATATTCTCTTCATAATAGAATACTCTTTCTACTCTCAAAATTGTTAGTGAATTTCTCAATTTGCCATATATTCTACTAATCATCTTTTATCTTGTGGAAAATTTCTTATGGGCTTATGATGTGATTTATAGATGCATCATTCACAAACTAAACTATTTTATGACCATTGAGCAGTTTATAAAGTGTTCGAAGCCTTTCTTAGCCATGTTGAGAATTGTTGATGGTGGTTTTGATTACTAGCCCTATACAATGCAAGATTTGGTTATGGAGGTAGCCACCCAAGGTCTAGGAGCTTTAATGACAACATAAGAGGGATCAAACAAGAAAGAATAATTTTATTATATTAAAAGTTACAAATGGACAATACAAGTACATGAGTTTGATTGCAATAGGAACCCCTTGGTTATATAGACAAGGTGAGACATAGGACAACATAAGATTATGGCATGCATCTTAAATTTATGACAAAATAAAATTATCCCATGTTTGCCTTAAATTTAAGTAACCTATTGTGAATATGACCTAAATTTTATATTATAGATCGTTTACAAACCTTGTGCTCATTTGAGAAACAACATGAGACTTACAAGCTTATTTAATCAACAAACTAAGACAAATACGAGCTCCTTAAGAGAAACCACACTAGAAACAAGAATTGGAAGACCGAGAGTCACAACTTAGAATCCACCTTTTTACAATGAGACAAATGCAACCAATGAAAGACCAAGAGTCACAACTTAGAATTCCACAAAGATGTCCCTCTTGGGATTTGAACCAGGGTCTCCATAATGAGAACTCATTGAGCTTCAACCAACTAAGCTAAACCCCTTGGACGTGAATAGGATCTAATAGATATTCTAATTAAGTAATATACCTTGTTCATACTCACAAGTGCGAGATTTCACATATGTGTGAGAATGTGGCAATTTGTGTGACGATTAAAAAGTGGAGGATATCCCATGTGTGTGAGAATGTGAGGTATTGTGTAACAATGACAAGTGGAAGATCTTACATGTGTGAGAATGAAGGTTGTAGATGTTCTTGGGATATCCTCGCCCATATACATTGGGTGTCATCTAGGATCGATCCAACTTGATAGCACCTCTATAAACATCAGACATTGAGGTGATACAGATCATGAACTTTAATTAAAATTTGGGAGAGATTAGAGGAATGAATTAGCTAGTTAATTAAATAAACAAGGTTCATTTAATTAACTCATAAGAAGAAATGTTAGACTATGATTTATTCAAGTGTCATTAATAATTGTTAGAGAAAAAATAATAGGATTGATGGAAGCATGACAATTTTAAGTGTCTACAAATATGATAACCAAACCATTCACAAAATCAATTTCTTCATATGAAGTGTCCTATGCTAACTTTTTAACCTTGGTTTTATTATTATAACCGAATCTTACACTTTGATATACATTGTTAATACAATTACTTGGTTTGCAAGATAATTAGTGAAGTTTATTTAATATATCTAATGAAATATACCTTTGACCCTTTTTGTTAACTAGGTCTTCCTTCTTATGAGATGATTTTCAATTTCTTTCTATTTATTTTGAATGGTTATTTGTAGATAAGTGTCTTTATCTATCTTGAATCACAATTCATAAATAGGTGTTAGCAAAACTGATTTGTTTGAAGATACATTGAAACAATAAGATTTGAGCTAGTAATATATAGATATGCTTAATACAATTATCAATTTTTTTATCTATTTGAAATCAAAATTTATAGATAGATAGTTAATGCTCTTTTGATCTATTGGTGAAGTTGAATGGTTCTAAATGAGCTCTCTAAGGATCAAGTCTTTCCGAATGCAAGGCCTCAACATAACAAGAATGAGGGCGAGATTGTGCCCTCTAAAAATTTGGTGGCATGGATACCTCTCAATCCATGTCTTAGAGATATAAGTGTAAAGACTCATACTCCCATGTTGAAAAACTAAAAAATCATAGTAAAAAATATAAAATCCTCCATTCATTTTTTTTTATAAATAAATGTGAAGAAACGATTTATTCCAAAGATACAATGAAAACATAATATTTTAACGTGTAATATGGACATATTTTCAGTACACTTAGTTGACCTCCACATTAAACCTTAAAATACAGTTGCTAGTTTACAGGTGAAAAACGACCTAACATGATGATCTAACCATTTCACCTAATATACTGTGAAAAAGACTTCATTAATTAAAACACTGATAACCAAGAATGTAGTCTAGGAAAAATCACCATTACGTGTCCGTCCCTTCCAAAATCAATAGACAACAAACCCTACCGTATTTGTTATAACTGTCCTACCTACCAAAGTAAATACACAATAAACCCTAAGTCTTGGCTATTAGGCGAACTCCCCAAAGTCCCTAGCCTGCAGCCTCAGAGGTCTCATGCCTAATGAATGCCCGAACAACAGCAACAACAAACACTACCTACAAATGAGAGACGACTAAATAAGTCAAGAAATTAATGGCCTATTTCACAAAATACACACGACACTATTGCCATCTCAGCTCACGCATGGTGATAACCGATGATGTGGAGAACTTCAGACAAATGTCTCTGCGATAAAAACGAGGACCAACAAGCTCAAAACTTAGTTTTATGCATTCATTATTCACAACACGCATTCAGGTCTCTTTTCTTCAATAGCTTATTCTCTAATTAGGCCTCAAAGGGATTGTTTTTCTAGCCCCTGTAGAGTATCAAGGTACGTCTCAAAGGTAACTATGCCTGCTAATTTGTTATCTTGTTTTGAAGTGATCTGGAACTGATGTTATATGATTGGCAGGTACCTGAAAATCATGGCAGCAGTAGGACTTCAATCAACGAGGGCTGCATTCTGTACCTCTACCCAGACCCGTTCAGCCCACGTCACTACCCGTACAAGAGCCTGCAACTTGGCACCCAAACTAGTTCAATTTGGTTTTTCTCCTTCTTTGCCAAAAGTTGCCCCATTGCAATCATCCTCTTTTTTACCTTGCACACTACAATTATCTAAGAACATCAAGACAGAAGCAGTCAAGTTTAGCAGAAAATCCACTGTGGTTCATGCTTCTGCCAGTGAAAATGGAGCTGCCCCTGGACTGTCAATTGATCTAAGAGGTTTGGTAATCTTATCCCACATATTTCTGTTCATTTGTGTATTTGTTTTCCTTTTCTGAAGAGAATAGATTGCTAGGAGTGGATGTGGGTTTGTGGAACATGTTTTTACTTTTATTTGAGCAGAGTGATCTCAGAAGCTTGTGTACATTTATCTTGTAGTTCAAGGCTCTCTTTTTAGTGTCACTTTCATTTGGGATTCGATCAGTAGTTTGCTTGTGTGGCATATGTTATTTTGGTATTAATGTTAGCTTCATGATATTTACAGTGATCTTAGATAGCTTTGTTAAGCTTACATTGTGATTCAGGCCTGCTTTTTACAGAGACCTATTTTTGCAATTGGATCAGCTTATTTGGGTGTGTGGACATTTTGTTTATTCAGCTTTATTGAATTCATGTTTATCTGAGTCAACGAGATTGAATTTTTATTGTAGTTTAAGCCTGATTTTCATAGGGACACGAGTTTGAGAATCTGATCAGCCTTTTTTAAATAATGGGTCTATCTGTTTTAAATTGATTGTCTTATTGTCTGAGTCAACAAGAGTGAATTTTTATTGTAGTTTAGGTCTGATTTTCACAGAGACATGGGTTTGGGAATCTAATCAGCCTTTTTTGAATCACGGGTCTATCTCTTTTGAATTGATTGTCTTACAACATGCCTGTTTTAGCTTTGCAACTAAGAGAACTTTTTGCTTGTATTGGATGATTGTGTGTGAAAATTGTTGTCAGGGTATTGATTTTGGATTTATTAGATTTAATATTGATCTTAGATTGGTAAATGTTTATATCGTAGTTTAGGCCTGGTTGTTATCGGGATTTCTGTTTGAGCATTCGATAAGGGTTTTTATTCATGGATCTTATAGTTTTTGCAATAGAATATGCCTGTTTTAGCTGTATGTTTTTTAAAAATGAGATCAATGAAACTGGTGGTTAATCTTGTTTTTTGTGGGCATACAGTTACGAGTTTAGAATTTTGTGTCAGCTCATCATGGGAACATTGTAGAACCATTGCTGAGCCTCGCACCACCAAGGCGAAGGGCTCAAATGCAACTCCACGTTTATTATGATGTTCGAGTGCAAAACTTGAGTGCAAAGAAGTTTTCTGGATGTGATATGCTTCAGTTATCAATGGTCAGTTTATCATGGTGGCTAAACTACATGGGAATTATACCTAATTGCATGAGCAATCATCTCAACCTGAAATTTTTCAAACCCCAATATTCTTACCTCTAAGTACCTGGCGTGAGGGTTGCCCTTACTAACAATGTAATCAATTTAATTGTTAGACAGAACCTCGTTTGTTTAGTCATAGCTTGTGTGCTTAGGATACTTAGGTTTTTGACAAAGCAATTATTATGTGCTCTTTCATATTGTTTCCAATCCATGAGGCCAGTATTCAAATGTATGATCCAAATTTATAAGGTATCCAAGTTCTATTATGGGTTGCAGTTTTATACTGACCAATTAGACTCGTTAGCTTTGGCAACCAGTGGATTCTCCAGATCGTGTAAATATGCTTTTCAACATATACACTTGTTCTATTTCCATCAGCACAGTGTGAAGATTAAAGCAACCTTGTCGTAGCTACAAGTCGTAGTCCTGGATTGTTTAGGTATTCATGTTATCATTGTTTGAAGGATATATGCTGATCACGTATTATTGTTATTAGCTTCAGTGACCAGATAATTCTCTAAAGCATGTAAAATTGTTTCATTAGCTTCTGAAATCAGAAAATCCTCTAAACCATATATTTCCTTTTCCACAAATCCATCATATGCACCTCCATCAAACATAAAATAAAAACAAACTCAGTATGCGCTGGGGTTGTATATCCAGAGTAATTAGGAATCCATGCTCTATTGTGGCTTCCAGATTGTCAGTTGGCCACTTTGGTCCCTGCATTAGTTTCAGTAGCCAGTGAATTCTCTTAATAAGACAAGATTACTTTCCCATCTATTCAGTGGATACACTTCCATCACCACCTTATGAACTCTAATACAGCCTTAGGTTTCTCAAGGATGTGGTGGGACCCTTAAGATAGGTAACATTCAATTATGACCGCTTACCTATTAGGCGTGCTTAAATTTGTTTTAAATACAATGTATCAATTGTTTCTTCATATTCATTCACTTTTTCCACTTGTTTTGGGTTTGTTTTTGAAGTCAGAAATTTGCATTTTAAATCATTCTGATGCGCCTGAGGTTATCAATCTCCATTTTGTTAGAGAAGTGGCTTCTGTTTTCAAATAAGAGGACTTATGAATGAAAAGGAATGTGGGAAGATCCATAGGTGTGTGTGTATTTTATTACTTATAAAGAGCCCTAGGGTGTCTACGAGGGGAGAGAGAGGCCTATCAGAAAGTCAGAGTAATAAACAAGATTGTGAAGTGGGCACTCTCAATTGTGATCAGATCATCCTGGGAGCAGAGGGAATAGTTATATTTCTTCTATTCAACCGAAGCCCATACTATGAATAGGGGCTCAGTGGAACGCCCCTAATCCAAGCAAGGAGGCATATAACCCCCAGCCAGGCTCCTGCACCGAATTCTTCTAGAGGTAATTGTATTGCTCCCTCCTAGTTCTACCGAGATGTATGATAGGGCTACTAGAGCGAAGTGAACAGATCAACCTGGGCACAAAGGAAAGAGGTTGTAAGCTCTATAATACCAAAAGGTACACCCCATAATACAATCCACATATATAGGTATCCATTTATATAAATAATGCTGGGTGATGAAACTACTAGCTTTGTCCATATGTACGTAAATATACATAAATATACATGCATATATAATTATGCTGATCAATATAATTAACAAAACTGACACTTTTATATACCAATCTTGGACCATATTTTCTTGGCCAAGATGGGAAGGCAAGGGCCAAAAGTTAATAAAAAAACTATTACTTTATCAAAAAGAGGTTCCAGTGTTGTCTAGATTACAAATTAGCTTATCATCTGCCTTTGAATATCACAATTCTATCCCCTTCTCTTGTGCACATGTTGAATTCTCCTTTCCAAGGGTCTTGTCCACTTCTTTTTTGTTTCCAAGTTAGTCATTCCGTTGCAAATTTGGCAGTGCCTCGGGATAATATTGTCTACTAATTTATTTGTACATTTGTCTTTGGCATCCTTATATCGTCCTGGGCTTAGTTCATAGTATCATACCAGGTTTGGTCCTGTAGTTTCGGTATATATCATTCCTCCAGTACTTCCATGATGATATTTCCATGTTACTCATGGAGAGTTCTATTTAAGGACGACATTTAGCAGGCTTGTGGTTGAGTTCTCAACTTCTTAGGAATACTGAAGTTTTCTTAATTATTCTGTGTTTTATATTTCAAATTTTGACTAAAAAGTAAAATATCATTTTCAGCTTACTTTGAAGCATTCTTGATCAGTAATATAGACTCTCGCAAATATTCTGTTTCTTATTCTTCTGAATTGGTTGATCCAGTATTTCTGTTTGATAAAGATTTTGAATCAAACATTAATTCAAGATACATGGGCTAGGGATCCTTACAGAATCATATTTGGATGTGGTTGACAATATCCAAGACATCAGAATATTTGGATTCAAATTTAATATTCATCATGGGGCAAAAGAGCCAATGCTGCTCAAGCAATGATAATTCTTGTACAATTGTGGCTTACTTTTTCTTTTAATTTGAAGGTCATAGTTTTACTGCCAAGGAATGTTTTATTTCATCAAATTTGGTGAAAGCAGTGATCATTGTATATCCATAGGTGTTAATCTTGATTGGTTTTTTAACCTATTAACCAGCCATGCATTCTGTACTCCAGTAACGAGAGAGTAACATATGGATTGCTCATTACAATTTTCAGAGAAAATATAAAATAGAAGTAACTTTCTTTAGTGTCACGTGTTTCAACTTTTGATGGTTGCAGTGTCAGTTGCAAACAAAATAAATGACTTGACATAATTTGGGTGCCATAAAAAAAGTTTATATCAAGCTTTTGATTTTATATTTAAATTTCTTCCCTTTGCTGTCAGGTAAAAGAGCATTTATTGCTGGAATAGCCGATGACAATGGTTATGGTTGGGCCATAGCAAAGTCCCTAGCTGCTGCTGGTGCAGAAATTCTTGTTGGCACTTGGGTTCCGGTTTGTGATAATAACTTTGAAACTGTCTTTTTTCTAGTGAGAAGAATTTAATGGGTTGCCTTGAAGATTGGTTACATCTGCATAGAGAAAACTTTGTCATATCTGTAAACACATTTTAATTTTTGTTTTAGTAACTAAATAAATTATCTCTTTGTTTCTTTCTTACGTAATCATCTCTGTGTTTCTTAGATTTTAACGTTTTAGATTATTCTCTAAAACTGTTTAGCTTCTCAGGCCATGAACATATTTGAAACCAGCTGGAAGCGGGGCAAGTTTGATGAATCACGGGTGTAAGGAATCTATAACTTTCTAGTTGATAAAACCTGTTATAAGTTAAATTCATGTGTGCGAAGTGAAATGCTTCTATTATTCATAAATGCAAAATTACTGTATATAATTAGAGCTCTGTCTCTTCTTAATGCAGATTGCCGAATGGGTCATTGATGGAGATCTCTAAGATTTATCCTATGGATGCAGTTTATGATACCCCTGAGGATGTTCCTGAAGATGTAAACTTTGATAGCGATGCTATATCAATAATCATATTTTGTAGATGAAATTATTTTTTAAATATTTGCTTCATTTTTTGATTTGTTTAAGCTTTAGTATCTTTAGGAGTAATGTTTGTTATTCTGTTATCCTTAGGTAAAATCAAATAAAAGATATGCTGGAGCTTCCAATTGGACTGTACAGGTATTTAGTTTGGGCATTATGCACTCACTAAAGATGCAATCAAGGGACAATCAAAATATCATCTATTCGTAGTGTTTAATTCTTGATATTTTAGCATGTTCTAATCAAAAGCTTGTTCCCTATATTCTACACTGGTGTTAATATCTGATTACATAAAAATAAACAGGAACTTGCAGAGTGTGTTAAACAAGATTTTGGAAGTATTGATATTCTTGTGCATTCACTTGCAAATGGTCCAGAGGTAAGGGCAAATGGTTAAAATGTCCGTGTCATCCTTTTCTTGTGCTATCTTATCTTGCTTTTATATTATTATGCTTGTTATATAAATGAAAAATTCATCTTGACAGGTGACTAAACCTCTCCTTGAAACTTCAAGAAATGGATATCTTGCAGCAGTCTCAGCATCAAGTTATTCTTTCATATCATTACTAAAATATTTTATTCCAATCATGAATCCTGGTTAGTAAGATTCTGTTTGTTTTCATTAGCAAATCTCTTGTGGCATTTCCTTTTATCGACATTGTCATTTGGTTATGGTAGTTCCATGTTCAGCTTGATTGAAATGCATTGTTCATCTTGTTTAAGTAGTCTGTCTATCTTTGAGAAATTTGTTCTGTTGTATTATTGAATGAAAAATAATGTTTTATCAGTGGGTAGGCATCCTAACTTTTAAGTATATAGGTTGTGAAGAATACCTATCCTTAAACCAACCTCTATTCTCACAATGGAATTTCTTGTCCTTGTATTAGGTAGAGTTCCCAGTTTGATTGAAATGTTTTGTCCATCTTGTCTATATGGGCTGTAGCCTGTTATGTGATGTTGTTGCCTATTTAATATTGATGCAAGACGAAGGTTCTGTTGATGATTGGGTATCCTAACTGTCAATCATGTATGTTGTGAAGAATTGTGATACTCTATAGATTTTGTGCTTGAAATGGATTTCCTTTGCCTTGTATCTCATTGATAGGGGTTTCTGTGAATTTTTGCCTATGTATCATGGAATGAAAATAAAGGTTTCGTTGTTGATTGGGTTCCTTTCTGTCAAGCACGCATGTTGCAGAGAATAGTGATCCTCTAAACAATTTCTATGCTCAAGATATGTTTCCATGACCATATATTGCAGGAGGATCAACAATATCTCTCACCTATATTGCATCAGAAAGGATCATTCCTGGGTAAGCTAATATTGAATTTGTAATGACTCTTCATTCTTGAAATTGGTCTAAAATGCCTCCAGCACCTAAGGAGTAAACTGAATATGCAAGTGAATTTGGGGTTACTTGCAGATATGGCGGTGGAATGAGCTCTGCAAAATCTGCTCTTGAAAGTGACACTAGGGTATTCCAACTTATATTTTTGCTTCTTTTTTATTACAATATAAGTGTTACAATGTGAATTGATATATTAATATAGTTATTATGTAAGAGTGTTAGCAGGGGATTTCTTTAGCTTTTGTGCAAAGGATAAATAGAATAATGGTTTAATTTAACCTGTAGTTTGTCAAGTAGGAGATTCTTAAAAGGGCTCTAGAATGAATGGTTCATAAGGTACAATGCTTGCTGAAGGTATTGCAAATGGGGTAGCAAGCTAAATGGGTTTGATCTTGGGGGAAAACTCAATGGTTAAGCATGCTTAAATCAGAGTAGTGCTGGGATGTGTGACTCTGACCTCTTGGGAGGTCCCGATGCTTCACCTTTGTGAGCATCACCTAGATGCAATGAGTGCTAAGTGGACTAGTCATGCTCATGAGAGATAGGTCTGTGTGAACCACTACTCTAAAATGGATCCATTAAGATTGAATTAAAAACTGTGCAGTTGAAATCCTGATAAAACATTATAACTTAACCTGTACTTTTCAATTTTGGAAAGCTCTGACTGACTACCTGAATCTGTAGGTGCTTGCATTTGAAGCAGGAAGGCGCTACAATGTAAGGGTAAATACAATTTCAGCAGGTACTGTTAGAGTAACAAGCTTTGATGCCAATGGAATTTTTCGACCTTAAGTGAAGGATTGGTACCATTATGTACTTACATTATATGTATATCTGGTTTGTCCTTCATCTTTCTACTCTGCAGGACCACTGAGAAGCAGAGCTGCGAAGGCCATTGGATTTATAGATACCATTATTAACTACTCAACAGCAAATGCTCCCTTGCAGAAGGAGTTGCTGGCGGGTAATTGCATTTCATTGTTAAATGATTCTTTTTCCAACCTTGAATGTGCTAAACAAATACCATGTTTTTGTACAGGTAGGCTATGTTGTTCATCAGGAAATAGGTTAATTTTATCTAATATATGGTTTCTGAATTGGTTTTCAGATGAGGTTGGAAATGCAGCTGCATTTTTGGCCTCTCCACTAGCTTCTGCAATAACTGGAACACTTACCTATGTGGACAATGGGTTGCATGCTATGGGAGTTGGGGTGGATAGTCCAGCATTCTCTGAATTGGCGATGCCACAAGCAGAGCAAAGCAAGGTTCCAGCATGATTTTTGTTATAGATTGATCAATCTAAGCGAATCAAGAGATTTTCTGCTATCGGTTGACATCTAGAAGCAATCATTTTTCATTTGTTAAAGAATGGGTAGTCTGTTGTGATATTGTTCACATATTTTAGTTGGTTGCCAACATAAAAATATTTCTTAATCATTACAAGACCTGAGAAATCAGAAATAGGAGGCCTTTCTTCTCCAAATGAAAATGTTAACTATAAAAACAATGGCTGTATAGAGGAATTTTTGCTCACATGATAGCCTTGCATCTACTTGTGATAATTATTCGACTCTGCCAGTTTTGAAGAATTTTGCATCAAACATATTGGTTCCGATTTACTCCAAGATTATTGGATCATCCAATTTCTATTGAATTTTCAACTTTACATCTTCTGGCTTAGGTGGAAGAAAGCCACATGAAGTCTGATGGTTGTCCAGACCATTGTTCAATTCTTTTGCTAGAATAAATAGACTACATTCAGACTGCTCAATTGTATACTATCACTAAAAAAACTTATTAGAGCCCAAACATAACCAGCTCAAAACAATTAGATCTAACTTTACATCCACTAGTCTCCCCTTCCTATAAAGTAATACTAGCCACTTATTGATTGGAATTTCATAAAATAAAGGTGCTCGTGTTAGGGGCTAGCTATTAGTCATGTCCAGTACCCCACATGTGGTTGTTATATCTACACAGCATTATTATTTTAGGCACATGATAAGATATATAACTTCATTGAAGAGGTTTTACTTCGTGAATGAAAATTTGATCATAAGAGATCTAAAAAAGTTCATTTTATGAGTATAGAACATAACACAAGAAATTATTTGGTGGGTTGTCTTTGAGGCTTAACTTGGCTCTCGTTCTAGTAAGACTAAACATCCTCTATTGCTGTATAACTATAAGCCTATGGAGTGTGGACAAAACCATGGAGGATGTTACTGAATACTTTAACACTAAATGACCACCCTCTAGCAAAAGTTATCCTTAAGAGGCTCGGGTTTTCAAGGTGATACCGTGCTCGGTCCTTTCTTACCTTAAGGTCTGCTTTTCTAGCAAAGATTTAATGCCTTTGGAACATGCCTGTTCCTGTCATGGCCAGCACCTACTGTTTTCAACCCATTTTACTACTTATTTAACTTGTTCACCATTGCATATGGTTAAATATCAACTGTTAAGCCTTAACTATATGCTGTTTGCTCTAGAAGCAAAGAATCAAGGAAATATTGTTTACCACCCATAGGGTTAGGCAATGCATTGGGATAGACTTATTTGATGTGTTCATCATTAGAAATAACAAATTATTATCCCAAGATAATCAAGTCCTACAGAAATGTCAGTTGTTTGTCTTTACTGTTTCCATATTTATGCTACATGGGATAGAATATACCATTTTTGCGAACAAGTAGGCTTTATTTTAAATTACAATTCCAATATACAAGACATATCATTGATATGAATCACAGATCTTCCTCATAACACTCCAACAAAAATCTTTGTATACAGCGTACATGGCATGGGTGTAGACACCAAGGGTCATTGTTATCTTAACAAACAAGATGTAATGTTCTCAAGAACCTCAAGGTCCCCGCGTCAAAATGCAAGCAAAATTTTTGTTGGTGTCCCAAATGTTAGCAGGTCCGAATTTTCCCTTCCTCCTTATTCTTCATTTGAAATCTCAACACATAACGTTGGTTTCCAGTTTTCCTGCATCACATCATATGCATGGGTGCTATAAATTGCCATCAATTCAGTAGTTTTGCTTTTCGTGAGTTATCATTATGCAACCTTAAGCTACCATTTACTTGATTACAGAGGTGGGGAATTGCTTCCCTTGGTATTCCATTTTAAGGCACTTGAATGGTATTTACACCATTGCTCACTGAATGAGACTATTTCATTGTTGAGGATCATGCGCTACATGTGATAGTTGAATCCATTGGTATTTCTTCGGTATTGTAAAACACTGCAATACATGTACATACACCATAAATTGTATTAGCATAGATATTAAATTGCTATAGATATTTTTTAGACATCTCTTTTTTTGGGGTTTTAGAATCATTTTTGAGTTATATATGATCAACATGGCTCATGCTTTAATCTATAACATTTCACAATAAGCTAACAAATTCAAGGGTTTTATAAAATGATATCTTAAAATATATATTTAGGTTTATTTAATCTAGTGTATTTAACACACAATAATATGTTTAACAAGAAACCTACGAGTTTAGGTATCAATTTTAATTTTAGAGCCATACGTAATGTGTAGTTACTATGGCTTATGATCTAATCTATGACACATTTGATCATAGTTTTATTTAATAGGTGTATGATCTCATTTGTAAAGGAATACTAATGGGTAATGGATAGCATATGTTGTACCTTTCTAGATGTAATATGCTAAACATGTATGTAACATATTATAGTAAGTTATGTTTTATGATAATTGTTGTTTATCTCAAATAATATAGATGATGGTTGTATATAATGTGAGCATGATTATATTTGTAAAGGACTATTGACGTGGGATAATGAATGTTGCACCTTTCTAAATGAAAGGTGATAGACATGTATTTAACAAATCATAGCAAGTTATACTTTTAATTAACATTTACTTTGTAAATACATTCTATGCAAAATTATGATCTTTGATATAATTGGCCAATGTTGAGCAAGTGTAGATAAAATCATTTCATATTGTTTTGCAATATCTTAGAATTTAAGGTAGTAGGTTTGTGGGGGTTTTGTTTGAGGGAATAAATATTTTAGGATCTAATGAAATTGATGTGTGGGCTTTCTTGGAGGGAATACATATTTTAAGATCTAATGAAATAGATGTGTGTGGGATTTATTTGAGGGAAAATGAGGTTTATTGTAATTGTAATAGAAACTAGCTGAGTGTAATTTATGCGAAGGGAAATTCATTTAGGGAGAAGAGTGACATTCCTTTCACATATGAAAGCAATGACGAGCATGGATAAAAGGCTTTTGAAAACTTATTGTTCTTTATGTTGACTTGGATTAAATCAACAAATGTGCACTGGCTAATTCTTACCATAAATGCTTTCCTTGATAATTGAGTTTCTTATTGTAAATGTTTTTCTTGATAATTGAGTTTGGAGAAACTATGGAGAGATTAAGCATCATGACAATGATAGTTGAAATCACAAGGCTTGAAGTTGCATATGGCCACAAACATACTAAAATAAATCATATTGACTAACCAATTCTTGCCATAAATGCTTTCCTTGATAATTGAGTGGATAATTTATATTGACCTAGCTTAAATCAACACATGGAGTGGCTAATTCTTACAATAAATGCTTTCCTTGATAGTCGAATCTAGAGAACCTATGAATCTAGAGAGATTAAGCATCATGTCAATGATATTTGAAATCACATGGATTGAAGTTGTATATGGCCACACATGCTAAAATAAAACATATTTCACGATTTATTTGACTAATCATTTTCTTGGTAATTTACATAATCAAGAATTTCTACAATAGATGGAAATTAGTAGTTAGAGTTCTTTTTATGGTTAGTAGATTGAGGGTATCATAGGGGCCCTCTCTTGTGAATTTGATTTTTAAAAATAAAAACTCAACATTTCTAATGAAGCCATACACCAAAAGATTACTTGATACTGTTGGCACTTCAAATTTTTCAAGCATAAGCTTCATACTTACAAATTTGAGGTATTCACAGAAGAATTTTATTTGAAATAACTGGCTACGTAAAAATATTCCAAGTTCATTTACAAAATTGCCAAAATCTTCATTGAAGTCCAAAAAGCCCTAGTTTAAAACCATGTTTGAAAAACCCTAAATGTTCCTTTCATTTTAGGAAAAAGCCCTAGGTCAACTTTCTATATTTCTATTTGAGCATTACTTTTTGTAGATCACTTAAAGACCTATAAAGCATATGCTTTATTAAATCATCGGGCGGGGCCATACCCCTTAGACTTCCTTTTTACCTAGGCCGATACTCTATTTTTCCCTAAGTCTAAGTCCTGATGATTTTTGTTTATTTCCCTAAGTCCTAATGATATATTTTCCTAAGGTTTCGACATTTTATCAAATGCTTATCTCAAGTCTAAATCTAACGGTGGTCACATAGCCACAAAGGAAAGATGCACGAAGATTAACCAATGCGGCATTGTGACAACTGTTGATGCATCGACAACAGAGCATCTCTGTCAGGTGGGACCACTTACTTTGGTTTTATCGCGACCGTTCGATTTTGAAGATCTATTGTCGTACGTTCACTGGGCCTAGTTAGTAAGGATTATAAAGAATTGGCATCTTGCTTTTAATTTGACAGCTATCGTGTTTCCACAGATGAAAGATGATCGAACATTTATGCTTGCGGCATTGCGATAATCGTCGATCTGGTATCAGGCCATGAGATGATGTAGTGGGTCCAATCGAAAGGTATTAAAGGCATCAACCGTTGGATCTTTCATCTAACGGTGACGATCAGTCCAGTTGCCAAGTGGGTCCAAGATGCTGCAGTTTACAAACCGCCGTAGATCTTTCTTGATCTAACGGTTGTTGTATTGACGCAAAGAGAAGATGCACAAGGTTTTAAACATTGAGGCATTGCAACAGCCGTTGATTCTTTCTTGAGTGAAGATTGACGGTCCTGATTCAAATTCACTCAAAAAAGTGGTGCGAAAGTGAATTCGACCGTTGAATACATACAACTCAAATTTGCAGAGAAGTTTCCCAGTTTTTTCAGAACAGGTGGAGCCATAAAAGACAAAGGACTGTTATGGCAAACAGATGATGAACTGTCAGCCATAATAGTCGCCATTGTAAAAACAAACAACAATATTCCCCATGTCCAAACAATTGAAGTGCTACAAGATACCAGGGTATATTTCAAAACCCTAAGGAAAGAGGTATGTCAGGTTAATTTTGATGGTATATTTGGTGCTTGGAAAAGATGAAATACTAGCTTTCCATTGGCCTGGTGAAGATGTTTTTACTTCTTGGGAAGATACATATTCTTCGGAAGGTGCAGAGAATGAAGAATTGCCCACTGGAATTGCAACAAGTGGCACAGCCCTAACACCTTAAAACAAAGCAGACAGTACAAAGGATCTTATGTAGTTAAAGCAAACACAAATGCTACACCTCGCAGAAAATAAACTGACTTTGGGAGTTGTTGTAGATTTTGGCGCTCAAAGTCAATAAGCAACCTTGTAAAATATAACAAGAAAGTGTTGTATTTGTCAATTGTTGTCTTATGTGATTGACAATATTTTGTCTTTTCTAAAAGATCTGAAGCTTGTATGCAATCCTTAATCTCTATAAAAGGATTCCCAGGATCAATTTGTAATGACTAAAACATGAACATTCCTACTGACAAGTTTCTGAGTCTAGGATATAGTAGACTGTATTAGGCCAAGTTTTTTTATAAGAGCAAGTATTACTGGTTCTGTTAATATCCAAATAGTTTGCATTTTAAAGATTTTTGTGTATACATAAAGATGATATAGCATACTGAATAAAGTCTAGAGTATATATCTCTCCTTTGTGTACTTTTCTTTGAGTTATGAGTTGTCAGATTCATTGCATGGATTATTTCTGTGTATGTGTTGATATTTTTTAGCTTTGATCTAAGATCAAATTAAATAAGCTTTAGATACAACATTAATTCTTTGAAGTTTGCATAAGGATATGAATAAGTAGTGTGAATTCAGGAGTCCTTTGATTAGAATCATCACAGGGTGATAGTATTTTCTAAGGATAAAGATCATCAAAGTTCAATATATTTGTCTATGTATCTCATTTTGAAGTGAAGATGTCACCCAATGGATAAGGCACTGGCCAACAATGGAGCTAGTTTATAGAAATCATTGCTTGATAAGGTTTTATTGTACTCCTAAAAAATTGATATAAATCTGTCGAAATCTTTGAAGTATTGTGACTTACAAGTTATATCCTACCTAATGATAATGAAGAATCAATAAATGAGTGGTTGTCATTTAGTATTTTCTTATCATTTATCTGTTGTTCTTTAAATCCAGTCTATAATTGTTGGAGTAAGGTTTGTTCTACTGGATTAGGAGTACCCTCCTTGGTTTTGCAGAGCTAGAAGTGCAGAGGGTAGTCTTGTCCCTATAGTTGGTCTAGTCATCTTAGACCTTATATTTGGATCTAACCTATCCTTAAAAACTATAGATGTATTGGTTGCTTTTGAAAGCATAAAGTCCATTTTGAGGAACCAAAAAAATGGCGACTCCGCTGGGGAATAGAGATGATACAATTATGATAAATCAGAATTGAAGATCTCTGGTGTTATAAATTTTATATCAAATAACATAGGTACAAGTTGAGCTAGACTCCTGGCCTTCTTATTTGTCAGAACCAGTCAGTTACCATTGAAGAACAGAGAGCTATTTGCAATCCTTTATTTTATGCACAATCTTGAAAATCTTAGCAGGATTTGCATTATCTGTTATAAGGTCATTCTTTGATCAAATCTCAAGTATATTTAATTACTTTGATCTATTAAGTTAGTAAGATAAGTCCCAACTTGTGTTGGGTGGTGACTCTGAGAATCTCTGTAGCAGTGCTGAGTAAAGATAAAAATAAAGGTTATTCCATATACCTTTAAGTATGAGTCAGAGGAATACTAGGGCTTGGAGGAAGGATCATCCAGAAAATAGGTTAGAGGGTGAACTTCCAAGTACTTCTAGGGCCCGTCAGCCTAGAGGAGATCAAAATGATAAAGACATGCCTCAGGCATGGAAGCAAGTTAAAAACACAAATAGAGATAACCTAACCCATCCTGGCCAAGAAGGGAATGCTTCTGAATGTGAGGAGGCTGTGGATTTGGGGTTAGGTGCATATGATGATTATTATTCTCAAAGAGAGGATGAAATGCATCATAAGAAGGGCATGTTTCTAAATAAAGAGTCTCAAGGGGAAGTTAGAAGATCAAGAAGTAAAAGTAGAGGCCTAGAAGGAAGAAGCGATCCTCCAACCCGGGGGACTTATCCCTCTAAAAGCCCTCATAACCCTAGAGATGAACAAGAATTTCATGATGAAGATTCAGACTCTAAAACCACTCTCCCAGATTTTGAAGACATCTTTGAGGAAGTTTTTAATCTGGAAAAGAGAATCCAGGAACAGATTGCCATTAGAAGGGAGAGGGAACAAGAAAAGGAAGTTGAGGTGAGACATGCCCAAATTAGATCAGACCAGTTAAGAAGGCAACTGTTGACCCTGGAAGCTATAAATGTTGTTAGAGCACCCAAGAAAACTGTTGAACAACCTATTATCTGTCAAATTGTTGAACCTAGAATACCTAAGGATAAGGGTAAACATGTTTCAACATGGATTTTAATAAATGAGCCTATCAGTGATAAGATCCCTTTAGATCAATTGTCCAAATTGGATAATGATTTAGAAAGGGCTAAAAGAGAGAAATATATTTTAGCTAATGAGCTAGAAAAGGAAGAGCTTCAGGCTACTACTTTGGAAATGAAAAAGAAGATTGATTTTCTTAAACAGTCTTCAGGTCCCTTAAACACAATTAGTCCTATTTTGATGTCTAATGCTAACATTGGAAATTCTAGCAGTCAGGATTCCATTGTCACACCAGGGACTACTACAAATACTACTAACACATCGAATAAAGCTTCTACCTCTCAAAATAATGGATCATCACAAAGGGGACCAGTTCATGTTGAAAGGTACCGACAACTTCTCTTTAATGGCATTATTGGTTATCCTAATTTGATTCCCAAATAAATTAGGGAAAAGCTTCCTAAATTCACTGGTGATAATGTTGTCACTTGTGAAGAGCATTTGAAAAAGTTCATTGACATGATAGATGATTATGAAATAGAACATGAGGATGTAATCATGAAATTGTTTATTTAGTCTTTAACTGAGGATGCAAGGGATTGGTTTAGAGGGCTTCATTACGACTGTATTGGTTCTTGGGATGATTTCATCAATTGTTTCAAAGACCAATATGGTGATAAGACAAATGAAGGTTTTATGTTGAATGAATTCAACAATATCAAGAAAAACCAAAATGAAGAGGTCCTTGAATTTAATGTTAGATTTCAAAAAGCACTGCACAAGCTCTTCCAAGTTATGAGATTAGATGAAAAGGTGTGTTTGGAAACATATCTAAATGCTTTTGATGCTAAAATGGGATACCTCCTCAGGGATAAAAATCCTAGAACTATCAAGGAGGCTCAGAGGTTTGCTGTAAATATTGAAAGCAACATAAGGGTGTCAGGCAAGCTAGGTAGAAGAGAAGATCCTAAGCCCCCTAGGTTTGGAAAAAAGGAAACAAATAAACCTGCCAATATAAAACCTAGGGAGGATGATAACTTAAAACAAATCTTAAATGCTTTAAAGGATTTAAAGCCTAGTGAAAATAAGAATAAGTTTCAGGGCAATGATAGGCCTCCTCCAAATAATTTCAACAGGTAGCCTAGTTTGCAAAATTTTCCTTACCATACCCAGTGGAAGGATGAGAAGCCTATTGTCCTAGAAAGAAAGGACATGCCTAATGAAAAAACCCCTGACCCTTTGCAAAAGAATTTAGTCAACATGAATGATGAGGCTCCATGGTGCACAACATGCCAATCCCCACATGATTCTAATTATTGTGTGATATCTCAAAGTATACCTGAAAATGAGGAACATGGGGATAATGAGGAGGAATCATATGATGAACGAGGCTGTGCAATGACTTCTGCTAATTTATTTGATGAAATTGACTTTGAGGAAGAAAGTGAGAATCAAGATGTAAATAATTCTCAAAGCAGAGGAGAAGCTTACCATCAACAAGTCTTTTTTGATGAAGAGGAGGAAGAGGTTGACAACATATATAAATAGTAACACAAGAAAAGTTGAAGAACCTGTTATACTAAGAAGATCCTCTGATGAAGAGATAGCCCAAATCACCGTTGATATGGTGACTCGGGCTATAAGTAATTATGTTTTAAGAAATAGAACTATTGGCAATACAGATGGTAAGCCAACATGTGTATTTATTAGAAAAAATCATGAAGACACAAAGCAAGCTCATGTAACAAATAAAGTTGCTGATGATGTCAAAAAATTAAAAGTGAAAGGGGCTAAAAGGCCAAATGGTTCCAGCAATGTGCTTAAGATCAAGGCCAAAATACCAATGGCCAGTATCCCAATTCCCCAAGATGAAGGTAAACTAAAAGGGGAAGACAAGCTAAGTTTTGCAACGCAGTTTGAAAATAAGGATGTGTCTCAAGGCAAGCGGGATTTGTCTGTTTTAAATTATACACCTATTGATATGAACCAGTTGCTATCTTAGATAACAGTTAAGGTTCCACTAATGGAAATGATGAGGATAGGTGAGCACAAAGAAAAGGCCCTCACCTAGATAAATGGTGTTCTTGCTACAAATCTCCAAGGACCAGTAAGTACTGGGGTAAAGGATAAATCTCTAAGTAAAGGGAAAGACATAGAAGAAATTGTTTCAAAGATACCCCAAATTTACTTAGATACAAATGTTGCAAATGCTTCTTTGGGACCCGTAGACCCTTTCTTTTTAACATTGATCATAAATGGGAAAATGTTGAAAAATTGCATGATTGATTCAGGAGCATCTAATACTGTCATGCTTGCTAAGATCATGAGATCAATGGGATTACAAGTTGACACTCCTCATGGGAGGTTCCAGGCTATGGATTCCAGAGAAGTACCAGTTTTTGGAACAATTAAAGCCTTGCCCTATAAGCTTGCTGCTTATCCTGACAAACAATTGACCATGAGTTTCTTAGTTGTTGACATACCTCCCTAGTATGGAATGTTGCTATCAAGGAAATGGAGTGCAACAATGGGAGGTAGCATCCAATGTGATTTATCTTTTGCTACATTTAATATTTTTGGTGAAAATGTCAAAATATCTAGGGAAGTTAGAACTCCTCATATGATTGAGGAGGAGACTAAAGATGATAACATGAATTGCTTCCTAGATACTGATGTAAATTATTTCCAAGTGCAAAACAAAGATGAATCTCCACTCTTATCTAAAGACAAGAATAATGTTACAAATCAAAGTGACCTCTGGACTATGTACTTTGATGGTGCAAGTTCTAAGGAAGGATTTGGTTCAGGAGTATTATTGATTTCCCTTGCTGAAAGAACTTTTAAGTTTTCTTTCACCTTGTAGTTTACTTGTACAAATAATACTGCAGAGTATGAGGCCTTGTTGATAGGATTGAGATTAGCCTCAAAACATAAGTTAAGAAATCTCAGAGTGATTGGAGATTCAGAATTGGTTATCTTAGATGAGGTCCAAATGTGCATCAAAAAATAAAAGATTAAAGCAATACATGAATGTTGTTTGGGATGAGATAGAACATTTTGATGCTTTTGCTATTGATTGGATGGACAGAAGCCACAACAGAATGGCTGATTTACTGGCCAACATTGCTTTGAGGCCATAGGACATCACATTTGTAGGGATATCTAAAATTGAGGTGCAAACCAGACCATCTATACCAAATAACTTTGAAAATTGGCAAGTTTTTGAAGATGACCTGGACATCTTAAGGTTCTTGCATTGTGAGGCCAATTTGGGAGAAAGAGAAATAAATTTTGGTAGGTATGTGAAAACATTAGGAAGTGAGGATACTCTCCTTGGAAAGAAGGTCTTGCAACTAAAATCAAATAAAGTCCCAAAGGGTTTGGTAGTGCTTGAAAGAGCTTTTGATAATAATGATAGTTCTTTTCAAACAAAGCCTCTAAGCAAGCCTGAAGGTTTGGAGGAAATAAATCTAGGGACAACTAAAACCCCAAAAAATGTATATATTGGGGGAAATTTGAATCCTGAAATAAGAAAACCCTTGATCAATCTTCTTAGAAAATATAGGCATGTTTTTTCTTGGTCTTATGATGACTTAAAGGCCTATAGGGAAGATTTGTTTCGGCATGAGATCCCTTTGAAGGAAGACACCAAACCCTTCAGACAAAAGCTAAGGCCTATGAACCCTACTCTGGCACCAAAGATACAGGATGAACTAAAAAAGATAAGTGATGCAGGAATCATTCAACCTATCAGACATTCAACATGGGTCTCTAACCTTGTCCCAGCAAGAAAGAAAAATGGAGACATTAGACTCTGTGTAGACTTTAGAAATTTGAATATAAATTCATTAAAGGATAACTATGGGCTACCAAACATGGAGGCCATGCTACAAAGAGTTACCAGGTCAAAACTGATGTCTATGATGGATGGGTTCTTAGGCTATAACCAGGTGGCTGTCAAAGAAACTGAGCAATTCAAGACTGCATTTACTACTCCATGGGACACTTATGTATATGTTAGAATGCCTTTTGGTTGACCAATACTGGGGCTACTTTTCAAAGAGCCATGGATGTAGCATTTGCAGATTTTATAAACAAATTTCTTGTTGTATACCAAGATGATCTCACAGCCTATTCAGAAAGAAAAGATCAGCATTGTGGCCATCTTGAAATTTTTTTTGTGAGAGCTTTAGAATATGGAGTCTCTCTTAACCCAAGGAAGTGTGCTTTTGGGGTAACTGAGGGTAAACTCTTGGGTCACATTGTGTCCAAAGATGGAGTTAAAATTGACCCTGAAAGGGTGGAAACAATTGACAAAGTGCCACTAGCAAGAAATGTTAAAGGGATTCAATCCTTCTTTGGGCAAGTCAATTTTGTTAGAAGATTTGTCACAAATTTTGCTGAGATCAGTGTTCCTATTTCCAAGATGTTAAAATAGGGTGCAAAGGTTTAATGGAGTAAAGAAGCTAAGAAAGCTTTCTGTGAAATCAAGCAAGCCATTAAAAGTGCTTTTGTGTTGAGAACACTGGATTACAATAAGCCCCTTCAAATATTTTCCTTTGCTTCTTATCACACCATTGCTGCAGTTTTGTTGCAAAAGAACTTAGAAGGTTTTGAAAAGCCTATATCCTTTTTCAACAAATCTTTACAAGCAGATGAATTAAAGTATGACATAAATGAGAAACATGCCTATGCATTGGTCAAGGCTATTAAAACTTTTAGGTGTTATCTAGTTGGAGCAACTATAGTTGCATATGTGCCTAGTGTTGTTGTGAAGGATATCCTGGTTCAACAAGAAGTTTTAGGAAGAAGATGCAGGTGGATAAACATGATCCAAGAGTTCAATATTGACATCCAAATCACAAAGTTGGTAAGAGGACTAGGGTTAGAAAAACTCATGGCTCAAAGCAATTTAGATGCTAACCATCTAAATGCTCTTGAAGAAGAACAAATGCCATATATTTGTGACTTGGATTGTTGTGACTGGTATACAGGATATCATTGGATACTTGAAAAAGTTGATGCTTCCCCTTGACATGGATGACCACAAGAGAAGGACTGTGAAACTACATGCTATGAAGTATGTAATTACTAAAGGCGAGCTATGGTGGAGAAGCAATGAAGGTGTCTTGCTAAAGTGTGTTGACCATCATAAGGTTGAGAACTTGTTGCAAGCAATGCATGAAGGTGTGTGTGGTGGCCATTACATGGCTAAGACTACTGCACATAAGATATTAAGGTCTGATTTTTGGTGGCCTAGTATTTTCAAGGATGCACATTCATTTGTTAAAAAATGTGATGCTTGCCAAAGGTTTGCAGGAAAGTTAAAGTTCAGTTGCAACCTGCCCTTAAGCCCTGTGACAGTTGAAGCCCCTTTTCAAAAGTGGGGCATGGATTGCATTGGAGAGATCCTGAACAAGTCAAGTGGGGGACATTCATGGATCCTGGTTGCCACATACTACTTCACTAAGTGGGTGGAAGCAATTCCCACTAGGAGATCCACTAGCAAGGTGGTAATTGACTTCATGATGCAGAATTTGCTGGTAAGATTTGGATGCCCTGAGGTTATAATAGTAGATAATGCTATGTGTCTTAGGTCTGAAGAATTTAAGATCTTTTGTAAACAATATGGGATTCAAATTTCATATTCAACTCCTTATCACCCTCAAGGTAATGGTCAGGCCGAATCAAGCAATAAAAGTTTGATAATTTTTTTGAAAAGAGTCCTGGATAAGAACAAAAAGGCATGGCATCCCAAGTTGCAGTTGGCTTTGTGGGCTGATAGAGTGACAGTGAAAAAGGCCATTGGATGTGCTCCTTTTGATTTAGTATATGGTATCCAGGCTAGGTTACCACAAATAATCTGCTACAGATGTATAAATTCATCCAATTATATGATGATGATCTAGACAATGAGATGAAGATCAGATTGGAAGATCTGATACAATTGGATGAATCAAGAAGGGAAGCTCATGATACAAATATAAAATCTCAGCTCCAATACAAAAATTTGTATGACAAGAAAACCACACTCAAAGACTTTAACACTAATGACCTGGTCTTAATGTGGAATGCTAAGCTAGAGGATAGGGGCAAGTACAGTAAATTCGATCCAATCTGGTTGGGACCATATCTTGTTGACATCAAATGGGGACCTGATTCCTACATCTTGAAAGATTTGGTTGGAAATGTTTTGGAATTGCCAGTTCATGGACAATTCCTCAAATTGTACTTTTCTTAAGGTACTCTCATTATCCATGAACAGTAGGTTATATTTCTTTCTCAGTTGTGTGTTTATTTAAGGTTGTGTGTAGGGTAATTTGTTTGTTTCAGTAAATGGTCTGCTTATCCCAAAGTTTTTGAATCCTTGTCATGCCTGCAAGAGGCATACATCCCTAGACAGAGCCACTGTTGGCACTTCAAAATTTTCAAGCATAAGTTTCATACTTCTTACAAATTTGAGGTATTCACTAGAAGAATTTTATTTGAAATAACTGGCTATGTAAAAAATATTCCAAGTTCATTTACAAAATTGCCAGAACCTTCATTGAAGTCTAGAAAGCCCTAGTTAAAAACTATGTTTGAAAAATCCTAAATGTTCCTTTCATTTTAGGAAAAAACCCTAGGTCGACT